>JAQMYM010000011.1:17540465-17570048 GCA_030014255.1 Parauchenoglanis ngamensis | reverse complement strand
ACATATGTATGTATATATGTGTGCGTGTGTGTGTGTGTATATATATATATACAGTATTGTTTCAGTGTTGTATATATATATATATGCAGATTGTCATCCTCAGCCAGCATGACGCACACTCAGTCAGCCCATGTTAAGCTTTTTACTTTGACACGTCTCTTGCACGTGATCTTGATTCAGTATGCATCTGTCTGCAGCGCTTGGTGAGGATGAACATGCCCATTGCTGATGACAACACAGTCCACTTCACGTCCACGCTGATGGCTCTCATACGCACCGCCCTGGATATCAAACTGGCATCAGGTGCGTGCTCACTCCATGGCCGCGCAACTCGACTATGGTTCATCTTTGCTTTTACCAGCCCTTTTGACATTTGACTTTCATGCCCTCTTCTGCTCAAGCTCATGTTTCTAGTCTTACTCATGACTGTGATTTTTAACCTTTTATTATTGCTGTTGTCTTTCAGGTGTTCTTGCCCAGTGTCTCTGTGATGCTGACTTGAGGAGGGAGCTTAATAAAGTGTGGCCCAGTCTGTCCTCAAAAACTCTGGACTTGCTAGTAACACCTCATAAACGTAAGCTCTGCAACTTTGAATTCTGGGAGGCGACTTTGTGTTGAAATTACAGAAATGGAATATGACAGTGCAACCTGGAATATGCGTAGCTACACTGTAATGCTGTGTGTGACTTTCAAAATGAATAAGGTGTATTCAGTGGTTTTGTGTACTTTTGCTGCCCTCTAGTGGCACATAGTGGCAAGTTTTCTTTCTGACTGTATGAAGCCACTAATAAGCTTGCTTTTTATACCTTCAGTTCTTAAGCAATCTGGGCAAATTGTATAAACTTCTTTAAAACCAGCAACAATTTTATTTGCTTCCACTATTTTAATATGTGTGTAGTTTAGGGGTGGAGTCAAATACATTATTTGAAATGAACAAATTCGGATACAAGTGCAGTTTTTTAGAAATATTGCTAGAAATTGTCACTATGAACATGTTCATAGATTCTTAAGACATAATGCACGCTGATATACAGTAAATATTGATGAAAATGCATTACACATTCTAGCAATGTTTATAGTACATTATAAATTGTTAACATATTGCACCGTGTAGTGTTTGTTTCTATTTCCATGCAGCAGTGAGCAAGCACTTAGACAGAAGCTGAGACATTTGACTACTTGTTTGTTTATATTTTAGGAAATCTAACCAACTAAATTTTTTAGAAAACATTGCATGCAGGTACAAATAAAAGAATAATAACTGCATGAGTGGGATTAAAAACAGTCCCATGCACATCTGTAGTTGAGACCAGTTATGAACGTGAGGAACTGTCAGAGCAAGAATTAACAAACCCCATGCTGATAGTTATGGTACTTTTACTTCTGGGTTTTCTGGTATTTCTGGGGACATAGTGGTAGCATAAATTCAGGTACTGATACGGATATTTGGAGCACTAAAGTGATACAGATAGAGATACAGACAGCAGCATTGCATCACACTCCTACTGAATTCACATTATCTGACCCTCTGTCTTTCTTTGAGCCTTGACTGCAGTTGAATGAGGTTAATTAACCAAGTTGAAGCATGCCACATCACAACTTCTCTGTGTATATCAGATAACGAGTTGACGGTTGGGAAAGTGTATGCTGCGCTGATGATCTTTGATTACTACAAGCAGAACCGGGCCAAAAGACTCCAAGAGCAACAGCCCACTTCAGGAGCACTGGTACTGTTCCACCCATTTCAATTACAACACACGTGATCTATCCATGTGACTCCTGAGCAAATCTTTTGTTATTATATACAACTGTGTTTAGGAAAAATGACAAGAAAAGAATACATTTAAATTTCATTTAAGGGAACTAAGTCCTGAACCTTCCTGTGAGATATTTAATTTAAAGAGATGCTAATTATGGATGATAAGGCATTCAAATGCTTTTCTCATTGTTTGAAAGCGAACATCTTCCCTACCTTGCAGAGTAAAATGGGGTCTCTCTTCAAGCCCATGTTGCCCCTCACCCACATACACGAACAAGAGCCATCAGTCAAGAGTGCCAAACTGCCATATCCTTCTCAAACTGATTCACCTCCACATCCAGAGTATCCTCCCACAACCCGTCTTTTGACCAATGGGGAGCCAGTGTGAGTATCTCATGCATCTTAAGCATGTTTGGTTTCATGACTGCTTGTAATTATTCATTTTTAAGGTTAGAAAACTGTGACAAATATATTAAGAAACTGTGGCACAACAATTATTGTCATTTCTATGTTTGCATGGTGTGACGTGTGATCACAGTAAAAGCAGTACCATGAAGAATTCTCCTTCAGCAGAGACGCTTCTGAGGGGCAGGAATTACGGCCATTCAGAGGATGTGCCAAAAACTGAATCTCAGGTATTGGAGTACTCTGATCAGTTGTATGTAACCACGTCACACCTCTTGTTGGTTACCAGAATTCTGGCACGTAGCCTTTTGTAGCCCCACTGTAGGTCATCCTACCTGTTCTAACTCATAATAACCTATATTATACTGTTATAGCCCTCTATAGCAACACTGTAGTCCACTACAATGGCCCACTCTAACCCACTGTAAACCCCTTATATCCCATTGTAGCTACTTTACCCAAGTATATAATTACAATTATAGCACAAAAAGTACAATTATACCCCATGTTACCCCACTGTAGACCATTATACTACAGCTCACTATACACTGTATACAGTAGTTCCCTGTAACTCACAGTATAGCCAGCTGTTATCTATAATAAGTAACGTGCTTTGTAACCCAGAACATCTTATACAGAACCAACTCAGCTTACGGTCTGTAGTGAACTGTAAGCATTACTGTAGCGTCTGTGTAATCTCTCCTAAAACACTTTTTTGTCTGAGAAGTGCACCCCTGACAAAAAAACCCAAAACAAAGCCAAAATGGCATTTGTTGATTACTTGAGCAAGCACATCACCCATTTACGTCTTTGTCAAACCATAGTGATGTGTATATCTCTGTGTTGTGATGCATGTGTACTTGTCTATGCATTTGTTTGTGTGCACTGTGTGGATCTTACAGGAATTAGTAGAGATGACGGATATGGAGAATAATTCTGATGTAGGGGGCTTCTCCACACTGGAGGGCCATGGGAGGGCAGCCTCAATGCCCAGACTTAGTGCAGGCTTCCAGGTAAGCCTCTCATTGTTACATTCTCATTCATGACGCAATCTGTCAGCACTAATAGGTTGTTTTTAAGACAGTGATTTTCCAAAAGGGGCTTTATTATGGAGAGGTACATAGATAAAGGAGTAAGAGGAAGGAAAAACATCAGTACTGTTCATCATTGGGATTGGATATGATGGATGGATGGATGGATGGATGGATGCATGGATAAATAAAATACAATGGTCCCAACATCCATGGCCTTTTTTTTTATCCCTTGCTATGGCAATACAGGGAACACCTGCAAACTACGCTTTTCTGCTTTTTCAGATAATGAACAATATTAAGCAAATTGGTGGGTCTTTTTGGTTGTAAATAAATGGACGGACGATTATTAAAGAACAGAGCACTCGATTTTTTGCCTCTCTGTGTTCTTACACTTATTCAGCATGCAGTCAGTGAGCAAAAATTGTCTCTTCCACTGACAAAATCTAGGGTTTTTGAGGTAAAATTGTTTTCTCTCATTGCCTGCTATGACTTTCATGTTAGCAGATTTTTTTTTCGCAAATGAATGAATAGTAGTGCTACATGCAATATTCCACATGCAGCTAAACCTTTTATCGTAAACAGTTTCTTGGAATTAGTTTTGTGTGTCCTTATGTCCACGATGATACAACCAGCATACACGATCTAGATTTAATTTATTTTATTTTATTTTAAGCACCGCAGAGTGGGAGGACACACTTCCTTTACTGAGACAAAGCACACCTCCACCACAAAGTCTGACCTCCTTCATTATGACTTATAATTTCAGGGAAGAACAAGTAAAGAAAATCAAGAAAGGAAGAAATATAATGAGAGAGAAAATCCCAGTGTAAAAGGAAAATTTCCAATACAGATTGCTACAGATCTCCTTATAGGTTCATTTAATATTTTGTAAAAATTTGAATTTAGGATTTCTTTCGACTAATAGGTATAAATACAGAAGGTGTTTAATAACTTAATACGTATCTAAGTTGTATAAATATCTTAATTAAAAAAAAACCTTAATACATATTTAAGCTTTTAAGACATTTAGATGCATACTCAATATTTCAAATTATGTTGTTGTACTAGTAATTAATTACACAAATTTCCCCTATATGTAACCTATATGTAAGTTGTTTCCATTTTCATCTCCCTTCTGTTGTGTTTTCAATTTTGTTCTTTTAACTTTCCGGTAATATTTTTAGTACCACTACCAAAGACTATTTCTGTCTCTGCTGTTGTCTTCTGTCTCTGTCTTGTCTTCTGTCACTTGTATTGTATAATATTGTATTGTGTCTTGTCTGTTCCTGTCTTTTCTTGTCTCAATGTTTCCCACTTTTTTAACAGCCCACCCACCCTGTCCAGAGCCTTTGTTTTCCCTAGACACTTTTGTTCCTCCTCCTCTGTTCTTCTTGCTCCCCCATACTTCCTTCTACTTTATTAATCCCATTGTAATCATATTGCCAATTTATCTGTCATAGTGTATCTTTTTCTTACATTCTCCAATGTATTGTTATCTATCTGTCTATTCATATTATGATCTTACCTATCATTGAATCCTCACATGTTATCATCTCTATGCTTCTTCCACTCCTCTGCTGTCTCATTTCTATACTCCACTGTCTCTCTGATGCTGAATGAGTCAATGTTGGCTGTGTG
Source organism: Parauchenoglanis ngamensis (assembly GCA_030014255.1). NCBI lineage: Eukaryota > Metazoa > Chordata > Actinopteri > Siluriformes > Auchenoglanididae > Parauchenoglanis > Parauchenoglanis ngamensis. The sequence goes on along the minus strand of JAQMYM010000011.1, from coordinate 17,565,212 downwards.
TTTTCCCCTGCTCTCCTCACCTGTGTGTCCTCTTCCTGTCCTACAGCGGAGCCAGTTGCGCCACACCACCGGGATTTACCTAGCAGTATGTACCAATGTTCCAAGCCCTTCTCTATCTCTACCTCTATCTTCCTCTTTTCTTCTCTCTGTTGCTTTCTTGCTTTCCTCTCAGACTCACTCATATCACTTCTGTGTTGGCCTGTGTGTGCTTTGCCCATTCCAGTCCACGCTTTCTTGGCTCATCCCATACACTGATTCAGACATATAAATAGCCTCGTCATGTCAGAACACACAAAGCTCCAAAAAAATATTTGTAAAGATTCTAGAACTTCATAGGCATAGTACATATAATATACATTTTATATATAATATACATACCCATGTATTTAGCATTTTGGGGATGGGAGGTTATGAATCATGTGTATATATTATGTGTGTGCATAGTGGGTGTATATGTGTGAGTAATATATCATTATGGCTTATGTTTAGTATCAATTATCCTGTCTTTTCTCACATCCTCAGCTTGCAATGTCCCCAGATTGTGGGACATTTACAGGGGTTAAAAGATCTAATTCATTGACAAGACCTGATGCAAGTGTATATAAGATTAGGGTACCCCATAACAGTAACCACAGAAAAGGACTACTGGGGATTATGTGGGCAGAGGAATCACTAGAGGAAGGTTTTCTTCCACCAGTGAGTGTAGCCCTCTGGAATCAGTTTTTCTGTATTACAGTTTTTTAATAATTTGAATTGTAAACAACAAACATTTTACAGAACTTTTTCAAAACTCTTCACTCCCTTAGCATTCTATGTGGGTTGAACTGTAACTTTGTTTTTCATGCATACATTTCTCACTTGAACAGCAACTCAAATGCATGGAATGGCATGTTTTCCCTGTGGCCATGTTGTTTTCCTCCAGTTTCTTTGGTTTCTTCTGTCTCCCTAAAACGTGCCATTAGGTGGATTGGGTACTTGTGATAATATAATATCATATAATACATATAATGTATACCTCATAATGTATTGAACTAAATCAAAATCCTAAAATAATAAATTATATGGTCACTTGTCACATAGCCTGGGCTGAATATGCATTGTACCCCTGAACCCTGAAATCTCAGATCAACTATCAGAGTCTCATCTTCAGAACCTTGGCATAGGTATTTCCTGGGAGGCTGAGGAGTATGATTTCCGTATAACTTTAACTCTGATCTCCACTTTTTTTTAAATTAGGGACCATCTCAGTTTGCTAATCAAAAGGCACTGCCCAAGATCTCTGGGCAACTTTGAACAAGCTTGTTACACACAAAATCCATTGCTAGTGCCTTCGACATCTGCAGCTAAATCATCTCCACCCCTGCACATTTGTCACTATAAAGGTTTCTAAATGTCATAATAACCTCAACCACGAAGATGGACCCCAAAACACCAGAGATTTCTTGCAATGTTTTTGAAAGGAGGACATCTCCACTGGGTTAAGGAGTTTCTCAGAGTGTCCTTCCATTGCATTGTCCACACCCAAAAGTTTTTTTCTATTGCCTTTCCAACTCTTTTCTTATTCGAGAGCTACTTTTGCTGCAGCCTTTCTCCTCATCCATACCTCTCAATTGAGTCCTCCATGAACATTATTCAGAAGGCCTCCTTCAACTTGACAGCTTCCCTCACTATTGGTGTCTACTAGTACATCATAGGTTTACTGCAGTGACTTGCAGTTACAGCCTTCTGGCCACAGCTTAGTCTCCCTCATCTCACTTGGTATAAGAGAGAAGTCCTTCCCAGGTGGGAGTAAAATTTGTCTCATACCAAAGCTTCTGTCAAGCAATCTGGAAGGCCTTCCTCGGTTTACCAGATAAATCTGGCCAGCAGCCTGTGTAACAATTCCAACTCACCACCAAGTGGTAATGAGGTGACAGCGCTGCCCCTCTAGGTGTTCAAAACATTCAGTAAGCAGTTTCCTCTTGAGACCTCCAGCTTCCCTAAGTCAGAGTTTCCCTTTCTGAGACTTGAAATCTTATAAAGGCAAACCTCTTGTCCACTCGACTGGTAAGTATTCCCATACCTGCCTGAGGCCAAACTCCTGTGGGAAGAGATTTGATACTAGAGCCTGTACAGTGTATAAACATAAGGATGACTGTATCTAGTCATCCTTACATCCGCACACTATCTGTATATATTATCTGTATATCTCAGAAACTAACCTGGACTATTTCATCACCAACAAACTGGCGCTCCATGTTCCCAAAGCCAGTTTCCATTGCAAGAGTCTAGTCTGTCAAAGACTGCCCTTCACATACCTGCTGCCTGTCTGACACTACCCTGACCACCACTATTCATGCAGTTGATGCATAAACAAGATGGCTCCTGGGTTACATTGGTGGACTGGTCACCAGATGCTACTTGCAGACATCACTCTCAGATCTGGCTCCAGGAGGGGGGCTTGGTAACCCTAATCTGGACAGTACATGCTTAGTCTTTTTGTACAGTTCATGGGGGTTTTGTGATTGCTCTTTAGTTGACCTCTCCCCTTAGATCTGTTCCCCAAGGTTGACTGTACTGGGAGTTTACTAAAGACCCTTCACCGGGAGCAACAAATCGTTACCACAACAATAAAATATATGAAATAGTGCACATAGTATATGCTAACAAAGTTTTAACCCTTTAAATTTTGTAGTAGTGCTTTTTTTTTTTTTTTTTTTTTTACATGAAATGAACAGTTTAGCCAAGCTTGCTTAGAGATATATGTGAAGAGTTTTTGAAAAGTGAACTTGATAGTGAACAAAGCTTGTTAGCTGTTGTGAAGTAGATGCAATAAGCCGACACCCAAACTATTATCAAGCAGTCGACAGCACTAATACGATTAAGTCTGCAAACACAGGTATTTAGTTGTCCTTGCAACACTGAATAAAGCTTACAGATTAGGTGATAATGGTGTAAGCTTATTCAGCTGTGCATTTCATTTCTACAGTAAATGATGCACTTTATTGCACATTTGTCAGCAATTCTTCTTTGTGCTATTGTCCCTGCTTGGCTTTGGATACTTTCTTATAGCAACTGTGGGTGTAAGAAGGTTAAGAAACATCTTGATGACAGCATTCATACAACTGAGTGTTTGCATCAGACAATGATGGTGTTCTTCTCCTGTTCTACAATATATGTATTTCTGTGTGTGTGTGTGTGTGTGTGTGTGTGTGTGTGTGTGTGTGTGTGTGTGAATAATAGGTGTGGACTGTGCATTGAAAGTGTTTTTACAAACCACTGATCTTGTCAGCTGGTAACTGACTATTCTAAATGAAATGTCATTTCATTCAGGTTTTAGACCTCTCATTCTATCTTTCCATCACAAAGCCCATCACGGATGGCAGTCCCATGCGACGCTCAGCCTCCTCTTTGGCTTCTCAGAGAGGAGGGACAGAGTTGAATTTGAGGGAATATACTTTGGAGCGGCCACCAGCAGCACAGACTCAGGAGAAAGAGAGAGACAGAGCGCCCCAACATCATCACCATCATCATCATCGATGTCACCGTCGCAGAGACAAGAAGCATAAATCCCTGGACCGAGCTATTAGTGAGGAACAGCCTGGCTCTGTGGGTAAGAAAATGCACGCATAAGAAAGTGAATGTGAAAGGCATTGTATGTATGCCATGGTTCTGAAAGATGGGATGGGTCAGGGGTCAAATACAAGCATAATCTTAATGTGTGACATTTCTGCCCACAGTAATATGTTCATCTACAGTGTAGTGATCTAGAAAATGTATCTGTACAGTGAGTTATGGTTCTGTATATGTGCTGTATCTTGTTAGAACATGATGGGAATGTTGTTCTGAAGTGGTACCCCAGGAAAGGAAATATCATATGCAAGATATAGCCTATGCACCAGATTACACTACATTACAGTAGTACTCTTTCCAGTAGATGCACTTACATTCTGCTAGTATAAAGGCTGTTCAAAAACCCTGTAAACACTCAAACATGAACCCATACACACACACACAAAGCGGTGAGTGCTCAGAAGGAAGTGATTACATTCTGCCATGAAGTGGCTTTTGTTTCTTGTGCACTTGTGCACGTGTTTCTCAAGACAAGGAGGACGAGAAAGTAGCATGTTTTCAGACACTGATTAGAAAAAAATCCCTTCATTTCCTGTTCTACTCATGTTATTTATTTTGTGAATAGAAAGCAGCTGTGTTTGAATCTTATTTATTAATAAAGCAGCATGACTATGTAATCTGACCTTTCTCAGATACAACGGTGGATCTGAGCACTGAACCGCGGGATCGAGCTCGTGAACGGGAGAGAGACCGAGGTCGCTCCAATGAGAGGAAGCACCACTCGTCCTCAGCCACTGACAGAAAGCAGCGTTACTACTCCTGCGATCGCTATGGAAACAGAGAACACTCTCACAGCCAATCACCTGGGCCAAGCAGATCTACGTCACCTGGAGATCCACACGAACCCAACAGATTCAAAACGGTACTTACTAAACTAAGGTTTCTTGGAACGAAGTTTATATATCTAGATATCTTGGCTCTCCTAATCTCTGCCTCTGATGTTTATTCTCTACTGTATTATATTTCATTTTGCAGGGAGTTAACTCGGTAAAGGGTAACCCGGTGGTCTTCACCCCAGGCTCCAGTACACCATGTCGTGGAAGGAGACAGCTCCCTCAGACACCGCTCACCCCAAGGCCTGCAGTGGCCTTTAAGTCTACCAGCTCCTCCCCACTGCAGATTGCTGCCACCCGTTCATCTGGGCCAGTCCCCACTTACCTGAGCCGAGGGCAGTCTGAGCACGACGCTCTGCTCGGCATCACTCACCAACCATCTCCTGTGCCTGTCACTCGGATCGGATCTGACCCCAACCTCGGCCCCCTGCAGCGAGACCCCCACCTGTCAGAGGCCGAAGATTTCCACGATGCTTTGAGCACCTACAGCTCAGGACGTTTTCCAAGGACAGTCTCGGCCACCCATTCAGCCAGCGGGGCGGTGCCGCCCATGATTCAGCAGAGCCGGAGTGGAGTGCCTAATGGGTACCACTTCACCCTGGGAGTTAGTACGTCTCTGGGCTCCAGTTCCAGGATTTCCCCAAGCTATCAGGATACAGATAAAGATGACTGGTGCTGACGAAATGGTGACCAATTTATGTATTAAATGTGTCTTTAAAAAGTGCAGGATGAGTTTTATCATCGTTGCCTCAAGATATTCATACATTTAGGTCATGCCTGTGTGAAGATAGACTGGACGCTTGAGGAGATCTAGAAGACAGGATGAGTTGTTAATTTTTCATGAATGCGGCATGATGATATTCCCTCTTGTCGAGATGGTTCTCTCAACAAAGATTGTGACAATATGAGTGCCATGATGAATTTCATAACCCAAGGTGAGCTCTGTCTGCTACTGAAGAGGAGATACAATTCAGCTATGTCGTCAGTGCTAGCAAACGCTGCCCTCCACTCTCTGGAATCATATTAATAGGGCTAAACTCGGCAGAGGGCAGAGAGATACAGCCATGTTTGATTAGAAAGCACAATATATAATGAAAGTGCAGGACTTCTGTTCATCTATATCGTATTGTTAAGAACACGGACCTCTCTTTAGTTCTTAAAAAAGGTTATACATCCTTAGTTTTGTCTGGACTTCTTTGTTCGTCTTAACAATTCTTTCCTTGCTGCTGCTTTATGCTGTTTCTTCCTCTTCTAAGTGGCACAGATAAAATGCTCCCAGTAGCTAAAAAAAAAAAAACACGCCAAATTGTAATTAGTTTTATAAGAGATTGCAGTAGAGTGAGCATCTTTTCACAGTGTTCCTTTTTGTACCTTGTACATGAAGTGTGTAGCTGGGTGTCCTGTAAGGTCTACTCTTTTTTCTTTTCTTTTTTTTTAATTACTATATTACCCTCAAGTGGTAAAATATCAAGTGCCTAACCTTTGAGATTAACTACTGTATGGGTATGATGTATCGTGAGGCATTATAACCTGAGAAAGGCAAATATTGGATACTGTACACTGTAGGTAAAATGTCACAGATATTTGTTTCTTATATGTATCATAGCATGGTATGAAGACAGAGATTATGGCATTGCACAAAAAAAGAGAATATAAGTGAGATTTTAATAGATGTTTGTATGAAAGTATTTAAGACACGTTAGCAAGAAATCTGTAAACTGCAGGGGTGATAGCATCAACAACGTAGCTTCGAGAAGGTACTGTAACAAAAAAAAAGAAAATTATATGACTGAATCGTTTTTGCTACGTCTGAACTGAATGCATGTTAGGAGTTTCTGCACTTGGTGTTGTTGTTGTTGTAACATTGCAGTGTGTGATGTCCATTTTATTTTGCCAAAGAGTACATGGTGAGCTCTTGCCTTTCTAGTATTAGACTGAATTAATTACATGGAGTCATGAAAGACTTTGGTAGGAATAATAAATTACATTCCTAATATACATATATATATATATATATTTCATTAAGTCATGAACATTTTGATCACGCTATCAAAATTAACATAATTGCTGAACCCTTTTTTAGTAAAGAAGGAAGATGTGGTTCTTTGGTAATATTGGGTGATTTTGATAGCTTCCAAACACCTTGTCATTGTCTTATAAGACCAAATGATGTTCATTTGTAACAGACTCTCACCAGCCACTTTAATAAGAACACTTGGACACCTTCACTTTCATGCAGTTTTCCAAACAGCCAATCATGTAACAGCAGCACGATGCATAAAAAAAACAGTAAAGGTCAAGAGTACTGTGCAGTACTGGGATTTTCATGCACAACAGCCTGGGATCGTTTAAAATATGTAGTGAGTGATAGCGCTGTAGGAGAGAGGTTAGAGGACAATGGCCTGACTTGTTCAGATTGACAGGAAGTCTATGATAACTCAAATAATCACTCTTTACAACTGTGATGAGTAGAATAAGCATCTCAAAACACACAGCATGGTGAACGACGAAGCGGTTGACCTACAGAAGCCGAAGACCACATCAGGCTCCACTCCTGTCAGCCAAGAACCAGAATCTGAGGCTACATACTAGACAGCTGAAAATTGGAACAACATGGCATAGGCTTTGGCCAATTTTCAACTGTCCAGTTTTGGTGACTCTGTGCCCTCTTGATCTTGCCGACAGTAGTGGAACTTGATGTGGTCTTCAACCTCAAGGTTTCGGCTTTCTTGCATTCTGAGATGCTTTTCCGCTCGACGTGGTTGGAAAGAGTGGCTATTTGAGTTATCGTAGCCGTCTTCTCAGATCAAACCAGTTTGACCCATTTTCCTCTGAGCTTTCTCAACAACAAGGTGTTTCCACTCTTAGAACTGTCACTCACTGTCACTCTGTATAAACTCCTGAGGCTGTTGTGCATGAAAATCTCAAGAGGTCAGCAGTTTTTGAAATACTCCAACTATGCCTTCTGAAACTAACAACCATACCACGATCAAAGTCACTGAAATCACATTTTCCCCCATTCTGATGCTTCACATTGCTTGACCTTTATCTGCATGGTTTTATACACTGCACTGCCACCACATTACTGGCTGATTGGTTTGGTAAATGCATGAATGAACAGGGGCACATGTGTTCCTAATAAAGTGGTTGGTGAGCGTAGATGGTATTTCTCGGACAAGCTTCCTGTGTCCTGTAAGTGCAGGGATGAGATGACTGTTGAGAAACAGTGCAGCAGGGCTATGCAACAAGGCGACACTTTATAATCGCTCCTCATCCTCTGTAGCTTTATCTCCTAGACTCTATAGATCTGGGACCAAGACAGTTCTGTTCAGTTTATACATTAAAGTGACGAATGCTGTACGTGACATGCAGTTTATAGGAAATGCAGTGAGGCCAAGTAGTTGTTAACAAGTATGTAAACAGGACAAATGCATGCCATTGTCCTGTCCTCAAAAGTAAATTGGAATTTGTGTTGTTCGCCTCAGTACGGTCCATAAAGTGTTTTCGTTCTAATTAATAATTGGTAGACGATTTAAAGAATTTTTTTTTCTAAACTAATTAACCTCACATCGATCCACCTTTCACCACATTTTACCTTCTGGGCTCCCGTTTTTGAAGAGGAGATGCGATTTGTGCACCCAGTAAATCTGTAACTATTCTAAAGCCATTCCTATGAAAAAATCTACAAATAATTAAACTTTCTACCAGGTGCCAAATTTAACACAGCACCATTTTCTCGTCCTCATGCCGTACCTCGTTCAGTTGACCTGTGGACATTGTGTTACGTTTGCATGTTACAATGACATGTGCATGTACAAATATATGTTTGACATATTTTACGTTTGATTCTTATGAGGGGTTCACTGCCTTTTTTATACTGTCTTCAAAAAAAAATGTTTGTGGGAGTAAATTAGAGAAATTCATTCTAGACCTTTTGTGTAAAAGAGGGGTTGAACAAAGAGAAAATTACATTCAGGCTATGAAAGCATGGGACTAAACTAAAGTTTTAAAGCAGATCAGACCCCACCACTGTTCATCAACTGTCTGCTTATTTACCATTCATTACCATTTTGTACCACTGAACTGAAAAGAGAATATACAAAAATAAATAAATTAATAAAAATTTTATGAAAAGACTTCTTTCATGTTTCTTTCATTGGTTTAAGGTGAGACACTACCGGTAGAAACAATGTCAATATTTCTTTCAGCTTTTTGGATGTATTGCTTCTATAACATGTTTTCTGTTAAACTTTAGCAATAAAAATGTCAAAACACAACAGAAGATATATTTCACTGCTTTTGTTCACAGAGCCCAGCACAAGCTCTACTGCGCACTATCGTGTCATGTCATCCCTGAAAAGCTTGTTTTCCTGATATATATTTCATTTATAAACTTTATAAACACTTACTAGACATTAGCATTGTGGATTTTAAAAACTGTTTTCAATTTTTTTCCATATTCAGAACCAAAAAACATGCTTTCATGAAATTTTAAATGTTCATTTTTATCCATAATTAGAAGGATATTATAGAGTAACCTACCAATACTTTGATTATTTTTGGAAATACATTAGATTTATTAAATAAAACAGGCATACTCTTTATAACTACCATCATAAACATCATACTTATATATTTTTATAACTACCCTTTTTTAAATTCTACCATCAGAAGACTACATTTTAGGTCTTATTGAGTATGCAAATGCATGCATATTTAAGCGTTATTTGCATAAATAAATGTTTATTTTAAGTTTCAGATACAAAATTATAACTGTAAGAAAACTATCTGACAAAGAATGACTGTGATATCTAATGTTTAAAAAAATAACCCTATTTACCTGTAGTGTCTTACCTACTAGAGGTTTTTTTTTTTTCAGTCGTTTACTTTTGTACATCCTGTTCACGGATAGCCTTGGTGGGCGGGGAAATCTAGCGGACACGCTGCTCATTGGTCGGAAGTGATGTGGTGGGCGGAGCCGTTCGCGAGCTGTCGACAGCTTCTGAGAAGGCGCGCGCGCTGTGCGAGGTCTGGTCGCGTGCCTGAACAAGCGCCGGCTGGGTGAGGGAGGAACGGTGACAGATGACCTGAAGATTTAACAATTTAGGCAAATTACGTTACATATAAATGTATTTTTGGTAGTAAGGAATGTTTAAAAATACCTTATTAAGGCTATATTTGTGTCCGTGTTTTATACAGAACAATTTCAATACGTATTAAAAATCAGTTAAATTAGGCGCTGTGTCAGAAGATGGTCTCCAAGCTAGCTAACTTTGCTTAATGTTTTTTTTTAGTCTTCAAAGTGTTTATTTGCAGCTCATTATGGTACTGAAAGTCACACTGTGGGCTGTTTTGGTTTTTTCTTTTGCTAAATGCATCAATTCGGGTCCAACTGTCATTTCGCCGACTGAGTGGCCGGAAGTGGAGCTGGGTTCCGGGATGCTGCAGGCAGGTAAGACCTCATTCCCTAAATACTAGCTAATAAAAACATTTGAGCAGCGTTGCTAAGGTTAGCGTTCCCAATTCAAGGTAAAGTAGCTAATGCGTGTTCCAAAAGTCGCCAATAGCCGGATGACATAATGGCCTAATTTGCATATTCATGATTTCGCTGTGAATATTTGCATATCCAAATGAATTACACGATGAAATAGGATTTCTATAGAATAGAATAGATTAGAACATTTCTTATAGAAAGAAGTTGTCTCTGGTCATAACACCAAACTAATAATTTATATAAATCCGATAATTTGTATAAAGAATGACAGACAAAAAAACAAGTAAAGAATATCTCAGCCTGTGTATGTATATAAATAAAAAATGTGTATTTTATACACATATATATGTAAATATTATATATTATTTATGTATATAAAAAGCAAACAAAATAAAGCAGTGGTAGTGAGGAGTCTGGTAATATACACTAAGGGAACGGTTAAGAATAGAGCAACTCAGTTTTATTACTTGTAAGTAAATAAAAAAAGATAACAGTTTAAAATGATTTTTTAAATAACATCACTAAAGGAGTCTTAAAAGTCACTAAATCTAGTTGGCACCACTATTAAGTTTTTATTCGCTAAAGCCAGGTTATAAATGAAAGAAATAAGATTGCCCTGATTTAATATGAACACTTTTTATGTGGGTGATGTAGTTGGTCACGTGACCAGCGCGAGTTTTCATTTAGAGTGCACATGAGAAAGTTGATACCATATAAGGAAATACATAAAACGGGTTGCAATAATAGTAATTCTGCAATATTTAGTTTACATATTCTTTAAATAATGACATTTTATAAGACTGTAGAAGTTATATCATTCTCAATTGAGTTACAGTCAGAGTTGCTGGATAACACAGTGACTCAAAAAAAAAATTACTGCTTAATTACCTAAGTAAATGTGAGTTGAGCTTTTTTTAAGAGTTCTGTAGTTTAAAAAAATCTGTTTTGGACAAATTTCGGATTCATGCTTTTTTAAAACAATCTATATAAAGCAGCCTGTCTCCTTCAGTCTCCTTCACTACAAAGCCTTGTTATTTAAAAATGCCTACTAATTATTGCATGTTATCTGAGCATACTAACTTAACAAGCTGAACAACCAAGAACCATCTGCTCAATCATAAAGCAGTCACTCACTTTCCCCCCCTAAATGTACACTTCGTGTATTCTAACACATGGTGAACAGATCTGACACAGATGCTGAGGAAATTTGCTTCAACATCATACATCAGGGAACACTGAGGCATTAAATCGTGAAATTTAGATACACAGATATTATGGTTCCATAGACAGGAAAATCCAGAGGCTCAGTCAATCCCTAATGACTTCATCATGTACAGTTTAGATTGAATTGCATTAAAATGCAGTAGGTTTTTAACCAGGGATGTAATAGGGATAATAGTCCATGAGGAGTTAAACCTGATTTGTGTGACGTAGCCACTAATTCATTTTCGGTCATGTCTACTATCAATATAAGAATGATGAACGTTGACATAACGTAAATTCAGCCCTGTTTACATCTGAGTGGGTTTAAGAAATTCTTGCCATAGCATTTGACACATCATATATTACTGACACTGCAGGAGTTTTGCTTTGAAGCATTCAATGTCATACCATGAATTATATCAGGTACTGTATGTTGCACTGTATATATGGTACAGGTATGCCTATGGATTTAAATTATTATGTGCATATAATAAACATTAACTTCAGATTTATTCTTTAGATTAAATTAGGCGAGATTACAATATTTCACCGGTTGTTTCACTCTTGATATGCAGCAGGTGCTTTAGCTTTCTGACATGCTAATACACCACCTGTGTTTGAAAATATTTACAGAATTATGGCAACCGCTGAAACATGAAAGATTTGATGCAGTGTGATCAATTTGAAGACACCAGAGAATATTGTTGTCACATCTCAGTAGCTCAAGAGTAGATCAAAACTAGGGTTAGGGTTAGGGTTAGTGATCCATTCCATAAAACACAGACGATCATCACATGCTGCACATCTTTCAATTTGCTCGTAAATGACTGCATATTAAAGAAAAGAAGCTAAAAATATTTTCATCTCTTTTATTCTGCTCATAAATGTTGGCCCCTTTCATATTTCTTCAACTCCTTCAACTTCAAAAAAAGTGAGGAAAACTCGTGAGCATTTAGGGATTATTTGTATTTTTCCATTAATGGCTCTCATTTTCAGCGTTATAAGATGATTTTTTCCCTTTCTTTTTCCTCATTAGTAAGTTCTGCAAAATATTTATTTTTAAAATAAGATAGTACCAATGATTGTCCTGAATATAAGGGTGTATAAGGGTGGATATCATAATAGGGAGTCAAAAGTGAAACCAAAATGTCTCTGACGCCCTCTAGTGGCTGTACGATTTTTGACCCCTCCCATTCTCTTGTTAATGAATGGGACAGGTGGGAAACTTCTTAAACTTCCATTTAAAAAAAATTTCAGGGATGGTGTTCTGTAGTTCTGTCATACTCGCCTCTCTGAGATGCACTTTAGGTGTGTGCACACTCATGTAGTATGTCCGTCACCATTATGAGTGGGTTAGAGGCAGATCCATTGTTCACCCGGCCTATTGCAAATGCTCTGGCTCCTATTTTCATAAAATGGCGAGTCCCATTTTGACAAAAAAAAAAAGTCCACTCATATATACAGTCCTTGTGTAGTATGCCCATTTGCTATTGCTTAACAGAAGGCAAGCTGCTACCTAGCTATGGTAGTTATCCACGCTATTTGGTGACTCGTTAGCTTGCCACTAACTAGACACTGGAACTAGAGAGAACTGCATGTGTATGGCAGAGATCTGTTCTGTTCTGTTCCACCCCACTCAGTCCCATTACAATCCCGTTCCCATTTCTGTTTCATTCCGTTCCGGTACCATGTACAAACTTCAAAGCATGGCAGAGGAGGTATAATGATAGCTGCTTTACCACCTCAGGGTCTGGACAGCTTGCAATCATTGAGGAAGCAGCAATTATCAAGCGGTTTAAGGTAATTACACAGCACAATGTCGTCATGTATACGATCTAAGACTATCAGGTTGTGGCGTCACGCAGCATGACAGTAATCCAAACACAGGAGCAAATGAACAGAGTGGCTCAAACACAGATGAGTCAGAGTCCTGACCTCAGTCGTGTGATGTGATGCAGAGCGTTCGAGCAAGACATCTCGAATTTCTGCACGAACTGAAGGATCTTTGTATAGAGGAATGGGCCAAGAGACCCTCTAACCGCTGTTCTGAGCCGATCAGAAGTCACCCAGAGTGTTTGATGGAGGTTATTGCCATACAAGGACATTTCCATAGTCACTACATATGTCTTCAGATGCTACATATTTACTGATTTCTTTTTTTCAGGAGAGATGTTGCACTGTAAAGCGTTGTATAAGTTGTTTCTTACTGAGAGAGTCTTGGAGAGAGTATGCGTTCTGTTGGCTTGGATTTATAGCCTGTGTAAACACTGGCCTTGTGTATTCAGATCCTCTAAGTAGAAACTGACCCTGAATGTTGATGCATGATGAGCTCCACTTAACCAAAGCATGGCCTGAACTGTCAAAATTGGCATGTGGCCAGATGGCTTTGGATGTAAAAGAGAATATTTCCTATTTGGAGCCCTGATATACTTGTTGCAGCGTGCACATCTTGTAAATGCTGTACAGATGGCTGTAATAACATGTTGGGGTCCATTTTGTTTCTGTTAGTCCAAACAGTATTGCAGCAACCATAGTAACATCCTGAAAACACCTGTACTTATTAGTGTGCCTTATGGTTTGAGAACGGAGAACTTCAATCTCCATTACGTCTTTTTTCTGTTCGTTTCTCACTCTTTCGTTCACTCTGATTTACTTAAAGAAGGTAAAACAAGTCTACAGAAACCACTTGAGGAGGATTAGGATGGTGCTTGACTGCTGGCACTCAGACAAGGGCAGACCTGTAGTCGAATTTATATAAATAGCACCCTGTGACTATTCGACAAGCAATGGTCCTACTGGGAAACCTTAAAACTATAATAATATCGTAATTCATCTTATTAAAAAGTGGAGAGACGCAGCTGTGACTGGCGTAATGACCCCAGCACTCCTGCATGTATTCCATGCCAGATGACATCATGTTTTTTCGAGGTTGTTAAACACAGTCGGGCTGTTCACAGTTAACAATGAACCTGTTTCTTCTGGCACACACTTGGGAATGTTGACCTGTGCGCACCTCTTTTACCCTAACGGTAGCCTGTTGTTGACATCATGACCAAGAATAAATAGACTGAAGGGGTCACACATTCATATTTATCTTTAATGGAGTCATGTGATTAACTACAATGTGTGGAGCTGCATGTTGACTCAAATAGTAATAGGATAAAACGTAAATGTGCATATAGCCTAAAAAGCCCAACTCAGACTCTGCATGGATATCAGCCACACTAGATTTCAGTTCCTGACCACATGACAGATAGAAAATTTGTCCAAATAAAAATGTGCATCTATTTTTAGATCTAGGAAAAGCCCTTCACATGGTGAAATTTTCACATTTTCTATATTATCATGTATAGGTATGAAGACTACAGACTGTGTACCTCAAGCAGCAAGTTCAAACCTGCCAAAGGGGAAAAGGGAGAAATTTGCAGACATTTTGAAAACTGGTATTGATTACACAGTGAATTGATTAGACTTGCAATTCAGATTGGTTTGTTGCTAAGCAACAGCATTAATGATCGGAGCATTACATTCATTGCGTGAAAAAATCAAAGTTGGATTTCAAGGTTTTTGACATTTTTTAGCGGATGGATTGTTTTCAGTCCTGCATAGTAATACTGACATCTTACTCAACATGACCTTCGCAGGAAGCCAGCCAAGACAAGATCACAAAATTACTAAAACTCCATATGGTTATATTTCTGGTATAATATAGGCAGGAAAAAAAGATGTTGACCAAAACCTGAATTTGTTTTCTCTTTTTTTCTCCTATTTTACCAGAATTACCTGTATCTATCTATCTGCAATGATTCACAACAATAGGTTCGGTTTGGTGTAGGTCCTGATCTTAAGTCTTCAGCACCGCTTTTGTTCACTGCTCTGTGGAGCTGACAGTTCTAAATTAGTTTTCTGTTCTTTGGTTTTCTTTCTTGAATTGTGCTTGGGTCTTGTGAACTGAGATTCCTCAGGTGAGGGCCTTCTGTCAGGACATGTTACCTATCTTAAGCCGTTATTCACTTTACTCATCCTTATTTGCCTTAAAGAACCTTCCCCAATGCATCCATCATGCTCACAACGTTAAGATCTGTCTGTAGGTAACCTTTCTTGTCACATTTTAATTTTTTTTTTGCCCAAAAAGAGTAGCAAGTAAGCAAGTGGGCTTAGTAAGGCTGACAGAAACTATCATAGCCATAGACTACAGTGCCTTGCATAAGTATTCACCCCTTAAACCTTTACACCGTTGTGTAGTGTTACAGCCTGGAATTGAAATAAACTTTATTGGGATAATACAGTATGTAATGACTCTACACATATATCCAGCCCCTTAGCCTTTTGGCTCCTTCTCTGACTAATACCCTGCTAATTGCCTCCTCTAGGCAGAACTGCGGTTGTGCCATACTGTTTCCATTTTTAATAATGGATTAATCGGCACTCTGTGGGTTGTTTTTTGTTTTAGAACTTTGTCACAGACTTGATTTGCTAGCTCCTTGGTCTTCCTGATGCTGTTTGTTTAGGTATGGGTACAACCTTTCAGGAACAGGTGTATTTAAATTGAGGTCACATCAGAACAGATGGACTCCATTCAACTGATGGCAACTGGTTGCCATAGCGATGGGAGTGAACGCTTATGCAACCTTCTTTTTTTGTACTTCTTCGCGCAACCCCCCACACACACTTTAATATAAAGGCTATTTCGTATAGATTAATGACCTGTAATCCCTGTTAAATAAAATTGTTTAAGTCTGCTTCATATTCCAAATCCTTGGTCTCCATCTCTTTTTTGTTATTTGTTGTTGAAGATATCTAATCTATCTAGATAAGTAGTCTGTGTTCTGGCTATAGCCTGTCATTATACTGTGTAAAGAGATCTGACATAACCTGTCTGGATTCATGCACACAATCACCCTACCATCAGACCCCAATTACTGTCACGCTAGGTGAGATTGTGTCATTCATAAGTCAATACTGTAGCGTCTGCTGCATGTTCGTGCAAAATTCAAAATGTTCGCTTAAGTAAACATTGCTGCCGGCTTTTGTTCAAATTCGCTGACTTAATTGCCATTCTGCAGATTTATTTGTTCTAGTTCATGAGTATTGTGGCTAATTAAATTATCCTCTTACATATGACTTTATGTAGGCAGGAATATGTTATTTTAGTAATTAAACACCTAAATCATTCTGTTTCAGCCATGCCATTTGGAGGGAAGGAAGTGAAAGACGTTGTAAATGGTTTGTATGTTTTACTCCTAGATGGTGCCTGTCACTGGTGAAGGAATGAGTCTGAAAAAGAATTAGCTGCACGTTTCACACACGTAGATCAGTCTGCCCATATTCAGACATTTATTTGCTCTCAAGAGAGGGTAAACCTAAAAAGGTCAGCTTTGCCACAGCAAAAAAGCCACAGGGTAAACGCCATAAAAATGTGAAAGCGCTTTTATAAGGCTTGAAACAGCCTTGTCAGAGCAGTTATGATGTTGTCATGCCCTTTGAGTGGCTCCTCACATGACAAGACTGACCCTAACGAGCATTGGGGGTAACTCTTGAGGGCAAAGCGTAGTTCTTGTCTGGGACTTCAGTCATCTGAAACTTTCCTAACCAAAACAGAGCTCAGACATGGCAGCTGGTACTCATCAGAACCCATTCCTCAAAGCTGAGGTAGCCTTCTGATTAGCGTGGCCCTACAAGTTGTTTTAATACATGGGATGGCAACAGAGAGTGAGGCAAGAGCATGCTAATAGGTATCTTAAGTAGGGAATAAAACATGATGGGTTGTGCTTTTAATTAGGAAAATTATTAATGACAACGTGCCTTGATCACTTTTTTTTTTTTTTTTTATCATTTAAGGACGTCATTCTTTTTATTTGTTTATAGTTAAGTGTAATGTTGTGAAACACCTGCGAACATCCTCTTATCACTTATGTTACATCAACTATAAACTGTAAGTCCGTCACATTTTTTCTTCTTCTCTCCCTCTGTTCTGTCATGAGAATTTACCTCTGATGGTTATAAAGTGCTGACACTGGAGACTCCTTCCAAAATGTAAAATAAACATTTCCTGACAAAAAAAAAAAAACCTATATTAGTAATTACTCAGTCCAGCATGGAGTGTCTGCCATCCAGGTCTATGTATAAGTTGTTACTATAGATTTGATAACATATTAGTAGAATGTAAACTTGCAGTACTGTCCAAGCTACTGTTATAGAAAATGACACAGTAAGACATGACCCTTCAACAGTGCTGTGGGATAAACATGTTTGAAATCACAGATATGATTATATTCTACTGTAAATCTTTTTCTTATACAACTCATTGGTCCCTCAGTGCTGGCAATTAATTCCGACCCTCAGGCAGAGTGTCATAGGTTTGAAGATTGTACAGTGTGCCCTCGGACTGATCTTTCTAAGGAGCCTGTCCAAAGAGAAAACTGCGACAATGTGGAATTAAATTCATTACGTTTGACTGTAGACAAAGACCCAAGTTTTTAGGAAGCCTTTCGTAACAAGTCCAATCCTATGAGCTTCAGCATGGTTTCTTCTGAGCTACAACAACATGGCATATATTGCATGGGATTAAACATAATGCAACTTTCAGTAGCAAAAACAACCTGGACCTGAATGAACTGAAATTCCTGTTTTCCATTACATCATTCTTTATAGATTTACATATACATTTGAGTAATGACCTAATAGAAAACAACTTTGAGTGGTGTTGTAAGTATCTTTGTTCAGCTGTGTTTAGTATAGAAGATATGTTTCCCGTCACAGTTCTCACTAATATCATTAACCAGGGTTGGCAGGTTCTGGCAAAATTTCCAAGTCAATTCCATCACAAATACCATACAAGAGACCAGAAACTATGTCTCTAGGACACAAGGTCACCGTGATGCACACGCATTATCTTCTCTGTCCACTTTCTAGCTGTTTAAGCTTATATTTTGTAGGAAAACCTACATGGTGTTTATTCTGTAATGTGGATGTTTCCAAGTCCTTTCAGTGTACATCAAACTGTTTTTTTTTGTTATTACATTAAAGTGTTCCTTTGATTGCAGAAAGTCTCTGAAAGAGACTCTTTTGCCAGATTGCAATGATACAAAATATAAACCAGGAGTTCCTTAATTGACATTTTCAGTTTCTTGCTTGAAACCCTAATAAAAAGCCAGTGTTCTGCCCTGTTTTTTTTTTTTTTTCCCAGTTTAGTAGTTGTGTTCGGATTGCCTGGTGCATTTCAGAACTCCTTTGTCCCTCCAAATGCTTGCGCACTTTATAACATCTTGCCCCAGAGGTCTGCTCAGTGCTAAAGCTGGTTTTCTCATCGGATGTACAAGCACCACTTTCATATACAATCTGTCATGACTCACAGTGAAGTTGAAAAGCACAGTATTATTGCTTCACACGGTAGTGGCTGGTTTATTATATATGTAGATTTCAGGTGAGAGCACTGCAATAAATACATCCTGCATGGCTGTTAAACATATAAATGGCTAAAGGCAGAGATGCTGATTTTACCGTACCACTAGAGTTACGGTTAATAAAGGTCTAGAGAAAAATACCTTTAGAGAAGTGTCATTTTTGATTATCAAAGATTAAAGGATGTCTGTTTATTTTCCAGGAGGAAATGGCTTGGGCAAATTGGTTTTATGAGCCTGACATTTGGTGCAGGCAGTCCAGATGGTGCATGTTCTCAGTCCCGGTCCTCCTTTTGTGTGAGCTGAAGCACAGAGGAAGCGGCCCTATTTCTGCCCCAGAACACAGTAAAACGCACCTCGCATCCTCAGCTTCCTCTTACATGCATCTGTTAAATCACTAACATGGTTTGACTTCTCAGAGACACGGAAATAGTTTGTAATTTCCCACCACTTGATTTTCCTCCAAGGGAATGTGGGGACACATCCATACAATCATGTGAAATAAATGGTGGACCATCCATTTCACCTCTGCATAATTGTAAGCATTCTGAAGTCAAATGTAGCTGTATTTAGGGTTAGAGTTTTAACTCTTATGTTTTGGGCTCATTCATGAATCCTTTTTGAGTAAAAGGAAAAACCCAGTGATCGTAAACACCAGGTGATAGCTGCAAACTAGGGTACTAGCTTGGAAAGAACCAAGTAATAAACAGACACAATGCTTGGAAAACAATAGCTCAGAACTGCAGTATATAGTATGCAGGATGCACCTGTTTAAGTTGACTTGATAAAATAGCACTTGATCCAACATTTACGCAGTTACTCATAATGTGTATTTAGGATATAAGCTATTTTAGCATGCTTTTAATCGAGTTAAATTTTCATTAAGAATTAATGAAATTATTTGTGCTCTTCTCTAAAGAAAGTATGCACATGCATTCATTGCTAGGCTTAAGTTTTGTTCATAATTTCATCCATACAATATTCAGTCCTCAAGATAAGCAATGTCTCTGATTAATGCAAAATAATTATTAAGGTTATAGTTATTGATAGTTAATCTTCAAATGTTTTAATGACATCATTGCTTGGCCAGCTGCTTGTATAAACCTGGCACTGAAGCTGGTGAGAATTTTCCCACACAGCTTTTTGCCAACAGGAAAATTGTACATTCATCCTTTACACCAGAAATGATTCATTTGACATATGATGTATGAATAATGATATATGGAATGAAATAACAGTTTAAAAATTGTTATGAAATAATAGAAGGAATTTCCCTTTCCAGACAATTTGTGCTTCCAAACAGTATTGTGTGTTCTAAGACTACAAACACTGTGAAGACTACACACACTGGGAAATGTATCTCTTAAAGGATCGATTTAATATTACATTTGACAGGATGAAGATCCACTTGCGCACTCTTCCCTCTAGCAAAAGTATTCTAAGCTGGACAGATTTGTGACAGCGTACTGATGTACAGATATTGTTCAGAGACGTCTGCCCTAAAATTACCGTGTGATTACCTCTATTCAGCCCTACAGTAAACCATGAGTATTTGACCTAGAGCAGTTTCCATCAATACGACTTTGTTTTTTTAGCTGAATGTCCTAATAATTTGGTTCTTTAGCTCAGGCGTGTGTCGACTGGATCTCCAGCTATACATCTTTACCTGGAGCAGCTCCTTATAGTGAAGATCCTGAGTGCTTAAAGGAGGTTTGCCAGGGAGTTAAAGCAAGATAAATTTTTTAGAAGGGGTTAATTTGTTACAACAAAAGACAAAATCTAAAGGTATCATATTCTTAATACTCGAGATTGACATGTATTTTCTTACCAAGAAGAGGTGAAAATATTTTATACCACAGTACAGTTGACTTTTTCTTCAATAGTTTCAGTCTGTCTAGTCTGACGGTATTGTTTACTTAATCTAAGCCTAATGATAAGCGGATCTCTTGGTATTTAACAAGGAAAAAAACAATCATTTTTCATAATAAAGAGATGTTTATTTAACATGTATGGAAGGAGTCTCCAGTGTCAGCACTTTTCCACCTTCAGGACAGAGGACTTCAGGACACCACTGTGTCAACTGTTTATTGCTGCTGCAACATAAGTGAGTGCAAACTAATCAGACTCACGGATGTTAAAAAATATTAAATGTAACTATAAATGGATAAAATGTACGACATGCCCTTTAATAAAGTAGTATAAGAGGAGAAAAACACTTCTAGCATGCTGTTTCTGTAAAGTTTTCAACTTCAGTAATCTGATAAGACACACTTTTTCAAACTAAGGAGCTATTGTAAATATACAACAGAAAATAAAACCACTCTCTTAAAATGAC
Source organism: Parauchenoglanis ngamensis (assembly GCA_030014255.1). Taxonomy (NCBI): domain Eukaryota; kingdom Metazoa; phylum Chordata; class Actinopteri; order Siluriformes; family Auchenoglanididae; genus Parauchenoglanis; species Parauchenoglanis ngamensis. Next base: position 17,544,332 of record JAQMYM010000011.1, on the reverse strand, counting down.
CAACTAATAAGTTTCCTTTTTAGAACAATCCATTTGTATTATTTAAACTGTGTGACAATCAAAGCTTTTAAAATAAATTTAGTTAGTAAATAAAAAAAAATAAAAATAAAAAACTGAATACAACAGGAGGGCAGCGTGTATCAGACAGACATGGGTGTTTTTGTAAAGACTATCTTCATTAATAATCCCTTCAGTTTAATGTCTGCGATGTGAATCGAAGGGAAACTAGTCCTGAAAATGGGGTTGTTCAGCTACATTGTGGAGATTTTGGAAAATGAATCCCCTGTTCTGATTCTGTTTAAAAATCTGCGGCCCCCCTGCGTTTTTGTTATGCTAAAATTGAACTAACAATAACTTAATGCTAATCAGGGATTTACTGAATAACATTTAGAACCAACCAGCGATACCCATCCCTGTGAGTGTGTGTAATTATCAGGCTTTCACAAATTTACTGCAACATTTTATTTTCTATGGTTATTTCTTGGGCAAAACACCTGACTAGCCATCATATTGATTTATGTTTTTAACTAGTCATTACATATAGCTATAGAATTCATGTAAACCAGCAAATCATTGATTTAGGTTCATTTTTTACATTAACGTTGCCTTATGTCGGGCCCGCTCTGTGGACAGGATGTGCAGACAGGATGCTTCCTGCTGACATACTGAAGCATTGACGTTATGCTGTAGTGGTACACGAGTTCTGTTTTACAGTGCACACACTGTGCCAAATTTTTGTTTTTCTTTAACCTGAAATGATCCCATCCTATGATCCTAGAATCCTAATGACATTTTCTCTGGCCTGTGTCGTCCCCTTGCTATTATCTCTCTTCTCCCTTTCGCAGTCCGCGCCATCAAATCATGTTTTCCATGACGTGAACGCATAGTGCTACAGTAATGATCATCCTTGCGAAACGCAGGGAGCTGTTTATAGATATATGGATTAACCAAAGCTTCAATGCAAAAAAATTTATGCTGAGGATTTTTCGTAATCCAGTAAATGGAGTTACTTGATGAATCACTTCAGCCTTAATAACAGCACACCGTGATGTGTTTTATTGCTTACTTATTTCCATGTTAACATGCAGATCTCATTTTTCCAACAATTAAAGAAATCTGTGTATTTGAAGATATGTCGCAAAAGTGTAAAGCAGTTCCTTCGAAGTATTACATTAAGCCTAGTCAAAAAGTAATGACAGTCATATGGTATGTATCCTTTCTGTCTGACGTTCATGCAGACTCTGATACCCTATATAGCCATGGCACACAAGCTGTCCATCTCTGCTCCAGCTGCGTTCCAGAGGCATATTGTTCTCTGCATACAGTCATATTCTTTTACCGTCTGATGGATCTTGTCAGACCTTGTCTCTTCTTCGTTACAGGCCCCCAATGTGAAGACACGTACCATTTTCCAAATGAGGGGTACTGAGAAGAAATGTCTGTTCTGCTAGACCATGCTTTAGCTTGAGGGCTGTTCCAATGACACCGGTGTGAGCAGATGTATAGGGGAAGCAATTATTTTAGCAAATTACTGACAGATATCCTAGTTGTTGACAGGAGACTTGAGTAAGATGGTATGTAAAGAATCAAACCCCGTATTTAGTTAATAACAATGTATAATGGGATATAAGTAAAACTCATTTTCTCACATATTTGTCACAAATCTGTGGACTGTGCATCTAGGCTGTGTTGAAAGTCTTTAATCCATTGGTTCTTAGGGCTGACTGCCTTCTTTCTTGTCACAATCTCCTTAATTGTGGTAGATAATTGTCTTAGCTGCTGGCTTTTCCCGGCCCATTACAGAAACGTGATCCTGAGGAGGGAAACTGCCACAATTTCTTCTGAATCAGGAAATAGAGCAAATCCAGATGAAGGAGGCTCAGAGCGGAAACCGAGCAGCTGATAATTCCTTTACTTATCACTGGAAATAAGCCATGTTCTATCAGTGGAGAGGACGTGAAGGCTTGAGTGATTTACTCAGCATCATGCTCCAACCCTAACACCAAAGCCTATAGGTCGTAAAAAGCTCATACGTATTCAGCGTTAAGTGAAAGCTTTTAGAAATGTACTTCACTAAAAATAGTGCTGGATACTATCAAGAACCTGGTTTAGAAGAATATTGTTACTGTGAACACAGTTAAGCTGATACTAAAATGAGTAACATACTTTTTAGTAATAGATCAGGGATGTCATTGACTTTTTATGTAGGTGTGTTTATGTTTTTTCAGTTTATGTATTGGCCATGAAAAGCACACCTGTATTTGTGCACTTAGGTTTCAAGGCCCATTCTTTATAAAGTTGTTACATGAAGCGCATTAGTTGGCTATATTAGTTGTCTTGGATTGAGTAGGGTTGCGCTGGAGAAGAGCAGGTTTTGTCTCACTTTGAAAAAGCACTGCTGTACAGCTGTAAGTAAAGTTTATTTTTCGTTTTCATTCTGTCAGAATCGCACAAATGTTCTACCTGATGACTGCTTCAATAACATGCTTCAGTAACATGTTTTATGTAACTGTCCAAAAGGAAAGTTGTTCCTGTTTAACATGCTATATGAACAAAGTGCCAAAACAGGAATGTGTGTAAAGTATTAAGATGGCAACTGGTTTTTGTTTTCATTCTCTGTGAAATTACATATGGGTTTAGTATGTAAGTAATGTTATACACCTGCCTGCCTTGGACAACCCTTAGCTTTAGTTTTTCAACCCCTGATCTTCAGTGAGGCTGTTTCAAGGACCTGGAGTGCTTTCTTTCGCAGCCCATCAATCGTGCATGGCAACTCTCTGTGTAACAGACATGCAACTGCTTCAAAGACCTGGTCCTTCAGAAGAACTGTGGAGTAGAGCAGACACACCCATGGAAGAGCTCTGTTTTAACAAAGGATTGTCCTCCTTAATCACCATATCAATTACAATATGAAGTTGACAGGATTTAACCCAGCCCTTGAGGTTACGCGCTCAGACCACATTGGTGTTCCCATTAATCAACAGCTGCACAACTTTTATTATCTTTCTTAGGTACCATTGGCTTAGCCGGAATTGAACATAACCTCTCTGGCCGGAGGTGCTAAGGATGGTGTTCATTATGTGTAAAAAAAAAAAAAAGCTGTTTAAATTGGCTCATTGCAAGTCTGCGTGTGAAATGTTTTACCAGCTCACAACTATAGTGCTTTTTTTCTTTTTTTTTAAAAACAGTGAATACACCAAGCAGTGCCTGTTTCACAGTGCAATGTCAGGCTATTTCTGGGATCCATTTTGTGTCTGAAGTGAGAAAGTACAGAACACACTGCATATGCAGTCCATTAACACAACACCCAAGTAGGCAAATCTAGTGTGAATGATGCTTCAGCACAGCACACATGCAATCCATCATGAATGCCAGTGTCATTCAACACCTCCTATGGAACAAGCAGGCCACATCTGGCAATATGATCTCTGTAGATAGGTATGACTCTCCATCAGAGCTAGAGATGTGGAACATAGCACTTACATAGCACAGTTTTAGTCTTTTCATTATTTAGTTTGAATAATTGTGCTTGCTAGCAGCAGCATTGTAGCCAAACGATTTAAAGGTCCACTATGTAGGATTCAAGCATGTAATAGAATGTACAGTGGCTGTCAGGTGCTCGAACGTACTTCCAAGTGCTTCTCATGCTAAATCATAAGTATGATCCTCCATTTTCCAAAATTTGGGTTCTTAAACAGCACTACCAATGCTGAATCCTCATCTTTCTTCTTCTTTGTCTTCCTTTCTTTTTCTTTGACTTCTGGCGCTTCCTTGCAGATTCACACTACCACTTGTAAAAAGGCAAAAGGTTTGAATAGAGGTTTGTGGACCTCCCCATGTGTCTGTGTGTGAGGGAGTGCGTGTCTG
>JAQMYM010000011.1:17526477-17540365 GCA_030014255.1 Parauchenoglanis ngamensis | reverse complement strand
ATTGTGACACCCTGGTGGGCATGTGAGGATGCTGGAGGCAGACATGTGAGAGAGAGTGTGATGGATTTTATTTGTTTGGTTTTTTCCTGTGATTTTTAGTAGAGGTACGTTCCACTCAAAAAAATTACTAAAACAACCCCCTAGTTCTTTGTTACTCATTCTCACATACACAGCTGGCACTCAACCAAGTCCCGTTTGTGTTTCACATGGATTTATGGCTGTACCCGGTTCAGAATTTTTCCAGTCGAACTGGATTCGGCTGTACAATACGAAGATTCCGGCAATTAGATAATCCTCTGATGATGATATTTTTCAGTGATTTTAGTGATTAGCAACCATGTCACATATTTGCCCCTAACACTACATGGTTCCTCTTTTACATTTCTACCATATGGATTTGTCAGAATAATGAAACAGGCAACACACACGCAAAAAAGAAACGACTGTGGGACTCAAAGAATCGCACTACAATTATGTCCGAACCATTTACCAAACACGTACATCACTCATGGTTCCTACTGTGCTGGGAGAGTACTTACGCTGAAGCAGGTGCAAGAAAGTCCCTAAAAACAGCATCCTAAAAACTTTTTTAAAAAACGTTCTCAGTCCCTGCAGTGCAAACAAACAGAAAAGGGGGTACTTCCTCCAACAGTTCTAAGAACTATGAAAAGTTCCTCCGGTCCAAAAGCGCCTATAGTCAAAGTCATAGTATTATTATAAATACAAATACAAATCAAGGTTTAAGTTATAGATAAATTTCAAGTCATGAAAATTGTGAACTGCTTTAAAATCCAAGACCCAAATCTTACATTCCTGATTAGAAGATATTCAGGTTCTAGTAACATATGTGCTGTGTCTGTTTTATGACTCTTGTTGTATATGATCTATTATTTATTCTTGTTTAATGGTCACTGGTTTGAATTAGCCTTGTCTTTTTTATGTTGAGCTGCTGCTTCTGCTTTTGATCTCAAAAATCTTTGGCCTCTTATTTATGACTTGCCTGCAAGGAGGTCACTTTTATGGTTTGGGTTGAGTCCCCTGTGGACTCCATTCTTTCCTCACCAGGGGTCAGTGATGGATTCCCCTTCCTACATCATAAGGCGCTTTGTGGATTATTTATGAAAGAGGAGTCGATTCAAATCCTGTGAATTAACAGTGATTGCGAACATTAAACAGCTTAGTGTCGCAAAGATGTAAACAGAATGCTTAAGCATTATTTAACCGGGTAAAAAATACATGTGACTATTCAGCAGACTATCTGATGAGGCTTAAGCACATGTGAATGATCAGGAACTGTGCTCTAGGGCATACAACAGTATGACATTGGCATTAACGGGTGTGTTTGTGGCTTATCATTCATTTGAAGATGTTAACCTACAATGAAGTTTGAAAGACCCAGAAGAGATGCAGCAATCAAAGCAGTAATTACTAACAGGATACACCAGAGTCCAAAACAGGTCCCATCTGTGTGAAATTGCTCTGGCTTAATGACCAATTTGTCTGCAAAGCCCCTTCTCAGGGTGTAATCCATCTCATGCCCAACAAATGCAGAACTGTGGAAGAACAGGTAACATGTTTATCTTTAGAGGTTGTTTCAGGGTGGAAAAATCGAAGATTACATGTCCAAACTAGAAGGGTACTCGAAGAGCACAGACCTCTTCCAAGGACAATAGTCGACTCTTCTGTGATATGCAAATCTGCTACCCCCAAACCACTTTATATGACTAGATATGTTCCCAATAGAATGATCATGTTTCTACATTGACTATGTTTTGTCACTATTGAACTTTACTGCCATCTACTGGATTTTAAGATGTATGGCATTGTTGAGTGCAAACATCCACCAAACCCAAATTCAGTATCACGCAATTTTAGCGAAAGTGAAAATAATTTCATGGAGCCTCGCCTGACTCGGATCCACACCCCATGCTACCCCCAAGTTTTGCACAGTCCTGCTTATTGGCAGACAAACTGATTAACAGACAAACAAACAAAACACATTGAAAAAATAATCTCCTTGGCAGAGAAAACTGTTAGTTTTTTTATACTTAGATGCCCAGAGGACAGGAAGGCTGAGTAGGCTTACAGTCATTGAGGGGTTTTTTTCTTCACTTATTCCACAGCCTTAGAAAGAATAAACTCTACTCAACGTTGATTTTCCCAACAAAAAAAAATTATTTGGTGAGTATATTAACAAACTGCACTTCACAGTGTTGCAACACACCTCAGTGCCATAACTATACTTGTCCTGAATCCTGCACCAAACACATCACTAAACCTAATGCACTAAACATATCAGCAAAGGTGCGATCAAAAACATTTATTAATTAGTTTAATTAGCTTGCTTGAATTCCACAATCAGGACATGTAGGAATTTGGAATAACTAGACACAAGTGAGCAAAACTTCCATATTACTCTGCTAATTGCACAACACTCAGTCACTTGATGGTTAAACTTGTTGAAAAATAACACCATAGCTCATAGGTGAAAAGTTGGTGATGCTGACTTTTTATCAAGGTCACAAATGTAATGACCTCAGACACTAAACTACACTGACTGTACTGAGTAGTTTGGGGCTGTTGTCAAGATTGTCAAGTCATTGTCAAGTCCAAGACCAGGACTAGCTGAGAGTGAATCAAGACTGAGTCTTAAAGGAGTTGAGACCATGTCAATGTCAAGTCCAAACTAAAGCAAGACCAAGTCAACATCAAGAACCATCAGATGCTTTTCGAGGCCAAGTCTTCGCTTCAGTTAGTTGAATTCATGCTTGTATTGCACTGATTCATGAACATGAAGGAATGACTTTGTGTATGCAAAAAAAAAAGACAAGTCAGTCAAGCCCAAAACCATACTTAGTGAGACCAATTCCCAACATCAAAACAAATCTAAGTCCAAATGGCAATTAATCTGAAACACGTCCAAGTCAATACAGAAAACATCTTGAGACTGGACTCAAGATCACACTCTTCCTCTACCTGCGAACTTATATTCATGTTACACAAATTACAAGTTACACATTCGTATCTGTATTATTGCACTTCTCTAGCTAAGTACCTCATTGTACATCATCATATTATGTTTATGTTATTACTTTATATAACATTACGTGATCATGTTACATTTTTTTAGGCTGGTTAGGTGTCCTGGCAACCAAACATGTGACTGGGCAGGACATTGAAGTTTTCACTTGCCCAGTGGCCTTGCTAATAGATTTATGATTTGTCCACACTTGTGTTTACTTTGCTAACATCTACTTTCAGTACTAGACTAGAACCAATGCATTACTTGGGAAGGAACATGTTTATTTCAAGTGCGGTCACATTTACATAGGAGAAGGTAGGAATGCTTAATTAAGGATGCAATATTAAGATTGTGTTAATGGTGTTTAATCTCTGATTACATCATTTATTTTTCAGTATTGTTGTATCTAAGGTTTACGGACACCATGTGCAGAGGCACTGTCTTTCACACTGTCACTGTGTGTGTGTGTGTGTGTGTGTGTGTGTGTGTGTGTGCGTGCGTAGAGAAAGGCCACTTGCAGACATGATGTGTCTGCGAGGAATGTTCTACTTGGCATAGCGCACGCTCTCTCAGACTGCTGCACAGGACCACTCAAAGAATGCTTGACTAATAAAAAAAGTCAACAAAAGCACCGCAGTTCCTTTTCAGATGCTTTGCATGACCCTGGTGTCATGAAGAAATGACTTTGAGCATGAGCTTTTTGTTTTGAAACCCAAAAGGTCAATCATGCAAAACACCTCTACAGTTTTTTTTTTCACATTTTCTATCATTTCTAGTTAACTGTCGGTTCAAGTGCGAAAAATTGAGGAGCATGCCTAAAGACACAAAAAGCAAACACAAATTTCCTACTCATAAATACACCTACCATCCACTTTATTAGAAAAATCTTTACACCTGTTCATTCGTGTCGTCATCCAATCAGCCAATCATGCTGCAGCAACACAAGGCATAAAAGCGAGCTTCAGGTAATGTTCACATCAGACACGAGAATGAGGGAGGGAATTGTGATCTCAGTGACTTTGACCGTGGCATGGATGTTGATGCCAGACGGGCTGGTTTGAATATTTGAGAAACTGCTGATTTCATGCACAACAGTCTCTAGAGCTCCGAGACTCCACATGCATGGAGGAAGGCTATGGTAACTCAAATAATCACACTTTACAACCGCGGTGAGTAGAAATGCATCTCAGAATGCAGCACAGCAGAAGATTAGGTTCCTCTCCTGTCAGCCACGAATCTGAGGCTACATTGGGCACAGGCCCAAGCCACAGTTAAAGATGAAAAAAGACTTGAACAGGAATGAACAGGAATGTCAATGGAAAGGCTTTTAAGCTTTATAGGAGCAGTTATTATATATATATATATAGCAAACTCTTTCCACAGGGTGTAAATCATGTTCATGTTCTGCTGTTCTCAGTTTACCTACTTCATTTCTCCGTTCTTTCCAGCCGACACCCCAGTGACAGGCTGTAATTGATTTACCTGGTTAAAGACCAGGGTGGTTTTTTAGTTAGGCCTACTGTGTGCATATTTGTTGCTTGGTCCCTTGAGACTTGACACTGAAACTTGTTTCAAACTGAAATTATATAGTGAGTATTTCCATCAAAATGCTCTACAAAGCCGGCTTTACAAGACATCATTCAAACAGGTTATTTTTAGTATGTACTAATCAACGTCTGTTTGTGTGTCCTGTGTGAAGTAATCCACTCAAACGAAAAGAAAAACACACCTAAGCGTGATTGTAAATGATGTGTAAATGTAAACAGGGCCTGTCGTAATCTGAACCTTCTCTCAAACTGGAATTTTCTGTTCGTCTGTTTCAAGCAGCATGAAATGAAGCAGGAATTGCCTGGCCCACCATGGTGAGAAACCCTGCGCCCATCTATCAGGCTTGGCAGGCGTGTTTTCTGCTCTTGCTGTGCCGTTTATGCAGAGTTGCTTTCTCCATGCTGGATTAAATGTAGCTTTCTTGACAGCACCTGGGAGGTTTCAATGGTTTCTTTATCACCTTTACAACCTGCCTGAGCACAGCTAGCTTTGTGTTTTAGAGTCATAAGTGTTTATAGTGTATGTGCACTCTCTCCATTTCACATATAGTCAAGCACAAACTATTTTGTCTGGGAATGAAGTGAGTGAAAGGTCTGATACAATGGCTGGTCCTGTTGACTTGAGTATGATTGAAAAAATATGGCTCGCCTATTAATGAGGGTTCTGATCCCCATTTCGCTTTTTTATTAAAGCGATTTCCTGAAAGGTATTACACAGCCTCCCCGTCATGCCGTCAGGTCCCATGAAGCACAAATGAATTCTATGAGGCCTACATGGAACAGACCCCACTGTTTAATCTTACAGCGTTTATAGGCTCTAATCTTTCATCTGCACCTGAGCATGCGCTGAAAACAGATGTTGCCAGCATTTATTATATCGATGTGTTAGGTTGTGATTCAAGCTTCCTCAGGCAAGGATTCAGAGTCATTGTACAGCCACGTTTCCTGGATATCCGTGATATTGATCCTACGTTTTATATCTGCTCTCTCTCGCAGTAGAAGGCATCAATCTTCTGGATCAGCTATGGCAGGTGGCCAACAGCAGTAATGCCTCTGTAGCTCTGGAAGATCAGAGATGTCCAGTGCTGCATGTGGGACAGTACTCCACTCTCTCGCTACCCTTACGCCAAGTGTTTGGCCACAGGTGAATACAGTTATCCTACTCTCACATCATAACTGCTTCAATTCTTATTAATTCAATGAACCATATCCTGAAAATGCTTTTTTCATTTTCATTTTAACTGCTCTACACTAAGCGTTCAGTTGAACAGTGACTTACAAGTAGCTGACTGATTTCTAATTATTGACGTTCTAATTATAGCTCATTATCTTTAAATAAACTGTATTAGTAAAACTGTTACATGAAAACGTATAATGACCTATAACATACCACAGTAAATGTGCATGAGTGTGAACAAGCAAAGGAGAGCCTTTTGAGACCTCAAGAGAACGCTATTAAAGTTTTGTTTTTTTTAGTTATAACTGTGTGTTGAAAAATACTCACCTGTGATGAACTGTTCATCATATAATATTCCTATAAAAGTTAAACCTCCAAAAGTAAAATTGATATGCTTGATATTAATATAACGAATATCGTTGAGCAGTGTTTTATAGTTTTTCATATTTTGTGATTGCAGAGTTGATGATGAGTTCAGCCTGCTTCTCCAGCTACGCAGTTCTCAGCATGAAGACCGTAGCCTCTTTACATTCCTCTGTCCAGACGGTCACATCCTCCTTCAGATCCGCATCAGCGCCCACTCCTTCACCTTTATCAGCACACAGCAGCGCCATTATGAGTCAGTCTGAGCTTCTTCACACACACAAGCACTCCCTAGCATGGGAAAACTGCAAAAATGTTGCCTTGAGAAGATTGTAAAGGTTGTAAGACTGTTATTCTAGGTCTGAAAACTCTAAAGGAAATGAATAAGACAAAACAAGGTGTAAAGAAATGAAAGTCAACATAGCAAGTGAATTAGTGCTTGGTGAAAAAAAGAGGTTTCTTGGTCCAATCCTAATGTAAGCGCTAAAATAAGGTGCACATATGAATGTGGTAACTTCACAAAGAGCAGCCTAATTGTAAGAGTAGGCTTAGAATGAATACATTATTAAGAAATCCCATTACACTAGCAGATTTTGAATGTCAGGCCCCACAGAGCACAGAGCAGGCATGTTGATTGTCTGAGCACGGAAATAGCAATTAACTGAACATTCCTCACTTACACTGAAAATGAAGCATTCACACCGTGAAGCAGACATGAGTGTTGCTTTAATCTATCATGGATGTTTATTTCTAATGTGTTTACATGACATTTTATTTGCTATATTAACATCATTTGGTATTATATATCAAGTATTTGTATCTGTATTTAATATGTGGTCAAATAAATTGTAGTTCATAGTTATGTCTGATTTATTTTAGGTTTCCTGTGACTGTGTTGTCTGATGGGAATTGGCATCGAGTGGCATTGAGTGTGTCGACATACCGTCTTGCGCTGTATGTGGACTGCGTCATGGTGGAAAGTGTAGACTGGGCCTACAGGGAGGGTCTGGGAATCACCACTGACGGGCTTATCATGGTGGGAGGAACCATTGAGGGCTTTGAAATACCATTTGAGGTAAAAAACAAACAAACATAAAAATAAAAAAAAAATCAGTTATTTCAAATTATTAGGTTTATTAATCCTTCGGGGGCCAATGAACGTTCCCATGCATCAAATAGAACACATCCCAGCATTTCTATTAATATCATTGCTGAAATATGGTTCAAACATTGCCTGAATCTGTAGAATTCCCTCTTAGGCTATGTTCACACTGCCATGCTGAAGTGACTCAAATCTGATTTTTTTTTTGCCTTAATATGACACAGATCTGATCTTTTCAAATCAGATTTGAGTCACTTTCATATGTGGTCCTAAATCTGATACATACCTGATTTGCAGCCATGTGCCCTGAACGAGAACGCTCAGATCGGAATTCAGATACAGGTCACTTGTAACTATGAATGCGAACCATCATGATAGGCAAATCCGATCTGAGCAAAAAAAATTTTTTTTTGAATTGCGCAATGAGTCTTGCAGTGTGAAAGTAGCCTTATTGCGAGATTGTATGTGACTTACTTACTTACTTACTTACTTAGTTATGAGGCAAAGAATTTGTTCAGTTAAGTTCATACAGTCGACTTTGGAGACACTTGCGAGGGGCACGTAAAAAATGGTGTGCAAATGTTTTTCAGCAAAAAGTTGCTGCAGTGACTTTAGAAAATTTTAGAAAGCATTTTAATGGCCTCTGAATTATGGCCTCTTTTTAGCTTCATGGCCTCTACATTTTCTCTTTATGCAGTGCTCTAGGTCAAATGGGACCTCATTATGGAGAGAGCTGAGGCTGTTCGGAACATTTTGGTATAAAACACATGGGTATAACATTATATGCAATTGCCTTTAAAGGTGAATTTAAGAAAATACTCAAAACTTATAAACATGCCTTTAGACAAGTTCAAGATGTGATGAAACTGTTATTTACAACAAACCAAATCAATGTACAAAGGTGTCTTTAACCCACTTGATAGCTGAGTGAGAGTCAGTAATGTAAAGTATCCTACCTTTCTCACCATACGACTCATGAAGACATCCCCAGACTTGTCCCTACAGACAGCCCAATCCCCAGCTTGTTTATGAGGAATAACTTATTAAAAATACAGTTATGTGTGCCATTAGGGACATCAGGAACATCTGTGGTTGCACTTATCTGACAGCATGATGGAACATTTTCCATCGTGTAATCTCCCTGTAAAACCTTTTTACTGTTACAAGCTTACATGCATAGATAACAGCTTGTTTGCATTATTAGGTCTATAGCTCAATAGTCTTATATCTTCTTTTCCAAAATAGAACATGGAGCTTTGATTGGCCATTATATGAACAGTATAATATCCATATTCCAGGATTATTAATCTCATTCTACTGAAATGCCATACATTTCTAGCTCAGTTGTTACAGCTCAGGAAAGGCTTGAAAATGATGTTACAGGGCATATTAGAATAGGGGGCAACCCAAAATTAGTTCACGCTGCAATCCACAGTCCCAGACATCTCTAAAGGCATTTTCACATTTGTTTACTCAAGTGTGAAAGCTGCTTTTGGACCCAGGTGAAGTGTAGGGAGATCCCGGGTCTACTTAAAAACAGTGCCCTGGGGTTTGCTTGAAGTAATCTTTGGTGCAGACCATACCGCGTTGGCAATCAACCATCAAAACCATGGGCATTAACAAAATGTTGGAGCCCCCTTTACTTCTATAACACAAGACATTCTATAACATTATGGTGAAGGCCTACATGTGGATGTGATGGTTAGGTGTCCACATCCTTTGGCCTTATAGTGTATGTGGGGTGGTGTACACACATACTTATGTTGCTTTTCAAGATGGCCCCATTCAGATTATTATACCTGGGTGTAGTTCAAGCCTCCAAGGTTGCCAGATTTTTCTTCAGTAGAGGTATCTGAGACAGGGATTCAGAAGTGCTTAGCCACATTTTAAACACAAGCTTGAACTAGAAAGTTCAGAGTGAACAAACAAGAACAAAGGAACACTAATAATTAAATGTGTATTAAATACAATTATTCAGAGCAGTGCCTCTGTAGTATCTTGTCTGAACCCAAAACAGTCCCACTTTTGGGCCAAGCGCTTCAGTGACTGCAACAGACTAAATATTCTGTGTAATTCTGATATTCAGACTATACCTTGTGTTAAATAGTTGTGGGCTGAGTGACAGCTGCCGAGTGTTCTTGTTTGGTATAGTTAAGTATAGCCAGTACGTCATTAAAAGCAGCTGGCTAGGATAGAGATTTGAGTGGATTATTTTGGAATCTCCACCTCATTAGGGACTAATGGTTGAATGCTACATTTGAGTGATTAATTAAATAATTTAACGATTGTTAGGAAAAGAGATTTGGACAGCTGCAGACAAGGTAAACGTATGAAAGAGAGTTAATACCGCATGAAGCCTAGGTAAAGCCTGTTCGGATGATCTCATGCAGAGCATTGCCTTAGAGGTCTGTTCACACATTTACACTTTGAACTCTCTGGCAAAGTGGAGGCAAGTTTATTGTGATATAAGAACCCATATTTGCATGGCCTCTCATTTGTCGCTGTGTGTGTGTGTGTGTGTGTGTGTTTAATAGGGTGATCTGAAACAGGTGACATTTCTAATGGGGGATCCAGATGCAGCCAGAGATCAGTGTGAAGTGCATTTACCACGATGTGATGGAGCTGCTCAGAAACCCCGACGCTTCCCACACACTCACGTTCCAGAAGTCAGTCAGCTACACAGCATTTCCTAAATCCTTAAAGGAAAAGCTTTGTGTTGTACCTTGCAGGATCCCAGTCATGATTCAGACCTGTACTCTCCACAGATGTATTGTGAACCTTTCTGGCAAATTCACATCTGCATTTCCATTGCATCTTAAACATGTATAGTACCTCTTAGCAGCAGAAACTAGTAACAGAACATGCTACATGATACAGCTTTAAAAATTTAGCCCTCAGGAAATCATTCATCTCATTGGGACAGACAGGATTGGGTCAAAGTATAAGGCACTTAAAGGAAAAGCTGTTCTTGTCATCATCCCGTCAGCTCACATTCAAGCCACTGGCAATACAACTCACAGACATGCATGGGCTCTTCTGCTTGTGGGTGTTTCCACTTTTACGTCTGATCGCTTTTCTGTGTTTCGCTTATTTCAGGAACTTTTGCTGTCCTCAAACGATTTGGAGGATTTACTGGAGAGTTCCGACCCAGAGGACAGGGACATGATCCGCTCAGCAATGAGTGTAAGGAGTGATTTCCCTCTAACCTGTCAATGCTAATGGACCATTGGTGTAATGCGTGTAATCCAAACACATTTAGGAGAGACAGGATGCAAGAGGTCCTTTGCTTTGCCCCGTTACACTCTCCTCAAAAAAAAGGACTGAGTCATTAGCGTAGGTTTTGTGTTTTTAAACATAAAGGACATGTATAGATTGGCAAAATGGGTGAAGATTCATCTTGTGAATTAGTAAAAAATTAGCTTTAAACAGACAAGACATGACCTGTGGAGTTTACTTTGCTACACAGAAGACTATTATGCAAATACTTGGTTGTCTGTTGTTTCTCATGCAAAGGTTCTTATTGTCTAGAAAGTACAACAAGGCTCAGGAAAAGCAATGTAATATGTATGTTTAACAAGAAAACATACAAGGAAATATGGCCTCAATTGTTGCTTGTTTCTTTAATTGCCTCATGCACAAAGAACCATATTTCAAGTTCTCTTTGCGTTTGTTTCTGTATTTTGATCCGTATGTCACTAATTTGACAATCCTGTTTATGTTTAATCTTTAGCAATTGCATTATAATTTTCTCCTGCTTTCACTGCAGTGGTTTTGAGACAGAGCAAATGTATGTTAGTGCATATGTATAGTACATATGTAGTCAGTGTTCTCTTTGATCCAACTCGATGTTCTGTAGAGGTGGTTATTCATGGATCTAATGTAAGATCTAATGCAGAGCCAAGTAAAATAATCTTTAGACATGTGAGCAGTGTATGTATGTGTCTAAGTTCCTCACCAGTCATCTGGGTTTAATTAAGCAATGTCAAAGTTTCTGGCTTCAAGGGAATAAAATAGTCCAATTTTCTTGTAATATTTTTTGCAGAAACATTTTTAGACGCTTGCGGCATAACCCTTTGAATTTTGAGGGCTTTTGTTGTGGTGGCAGGCTTTCATGACCACAGGACTTTCAGCCACTTGTTTCCTTTACACAAGCTCCCAGTGGAACAGCCATGCTCCACACTGCAATAATTAATCACCAAGTACTGGCACCATTTTACACAGGGGGGTTAAAAGTAAATGCTCAATTAGCTTTTCTTTTTTCACACAGCTCAGAGTGAGGCCCATTCTTGAGTGAGGCCCAGTTTTTGATGCTCTGTATAGTCTATTACAGCACACACAAAATAGAAGTTCATGCAGTTCATACCTGTAGATGGGATTGTGCTTGGTCGTGCTTGGCATACAATGTGTCTATTAGTATTTGTGTTTGACAGCCAGTTCTATATTTCACCAATCTTAACCAGAAGGAGCATCAAGAGTCTCCTGAATACGTTCTTGTGCATGCGCATGCCAAGACCTTCCAACAAAGTTACAAGGTGACATGTGATGCAGTATTCGCAATAAATACCACCATCATACAGCCATTCTTCCCTTTCTCCTTCTTCCCTCCTATATATTTCAGACCACATGGAGTTCTTTGCTTAGCATATTGTGGCTGGTTAGAACTACAGGTAATTGTACAATGGCTAGTAATAGTCTCCTCGTATGTTCTCTCATTTATTCCGCCTCAGTGAGTGCATTTTTATACTTTGTAAGCGCCATTAATGAAACTATATGCAACATTGTGGCTAGCTTCTAGTTGATCTTCCAGCAATATTGTATCTGAAGTTGTATTACCCTTCCTTCAGCCTTCGTTCTCCTTGCTGGGTTGAGTTCTCCTGTGACTCTACCTGCTTAGAGTATAGAGTATTCCACAGCCCCCTGCCATCCAGTCAACTAACAGGCCTGGGGCTACGTACTGCTAGCATGGTTAAGTGTTTTCTCTTTTTATGCCATGCCAAGTTAGCAGGATTTCAGCTAATACAGCTGTGGGGCTGGGGTCCCTTTTCCATTCACACAACTGCCCCCTTGTTCACTTTAGTTTGGGTCAGATTTCCCACATCTTGTATTTCTTATTTCTTTAATCATATCTGCAAAGCACTGGTATGGCTGCAAATTTTTATTCCAAAACAAACAGAAGTCACATCTGATTCCACCTGTTGACATTACTTGCTACTGAAGAAAGTCTGTCTACTGCAGTGCCATAGGTGGAAAGCAATGGCACTTCAGAATAGCTGGCAATGTGTAAAGAGCAAGTTAAGGCACAAATCTCCCAAACATCAGACTTATCTTATCTGAAGACGTTTAAATATCTCTCGAAGCATCATTATAGAGAAGGCTGTGCCATCTAGGACAGCTATGATTAACTATATAGCCCAGAGTCAGCTGTGAGGAATTGTGCAATAGTGAAAGTGATTTCCACAAAACCTCTTCATCGGTTCAGGGTTTAGTCACTGTACTATCAATGTGCAGAAAAATTCAAATACAAGCAAGCCTAATAGAGCAGACCACAGGAATGGTAATGTAATTAAACCATTAAAGTGTTATAAGACATGAGTTGTAGTATCAGGACTAATAAATAAAGAAAGTGAAATCCCTTAATGATCACTGACACTCAATGAAACCACAGCTTCAGTTTGCTTTATTCCGTCTGCTCATCTTCTGGCAATCAATGTTCTTGGCCTCAAAGCTGAAAAACCTATAATTAACCTTTCTGAAGCAGTGATTTACTACAGGTGACTCGAAGTGGCTGTATAAATCATGTAAAGTGAATGGAAAGTGTCTGGAACATGCATGTAGAGATTTGTCAGTGGACTTTCTTGGCTCTCTCTTTCATTAATCATTCTGTTTTCTCTCTCTTTGTCCCCATTTGACTCTGAGCATTTAAGGGATTATCGATTACTCTTTTTGAAAAAAAAACTAATCTAAAAGGCTTTGGATGATCTGAAAGCAATTATCTCTTTTGCAATGGTAAATTGGAATAATTTGGATCTCATACTCTATGCATTATCCCAGATTGGGGTGGCTTACAGTATATCCTATTTACTCTGGAGAGACTTCCAATAGAAGTACTGTTGTGGTTTCTGCGGTAATCCTTCGTATTATAGCCAAGGGCCTGGATGATTTTCTAACCTTTGTTTTAATGTGCTGTAGGTCTCATGACTCTGTAACTCTGGAGTCTCTGAAGTCCTCTAAATCACCTATTTAAATATTCATATTGTTGTCTACCTAATAAATCTTTTCCTCTTAGCGTCTGACTGTTTTCCCACTGGACTCTGGGAAGTTTCTTTCAAACAGAGCCATAAACTTTATAACAAAAGGGTACATTTATGAAAGAATTAGAATATGTCAACTTGGTGGTCTAGTTATGTGCTGAAATCATCCAACCCAGTGTTAAAAGCATTTTTTTTCTCAAACTTAGTAGCCAATCAGCTTTTAGAATTTCAAATGTTCATTAATGTAAAGATGCTGCGACTGTCAGATAGTGGGTTTTGTTACAATAATTGTGTAAATGAAATCACAAAAGTTTGGACACCCCTAATCTTTTTCATAGGTTTTTCTTTATTTTTTTTGCTTTCTACGTTGTAAAACATTACTGAATACGTCAAAACTATGAAGCAACACGTATGGCATATACTGAA
>JAQMYM010000011.1:17405479-17445456 GCA_030014255.1 Parauchenoglanis ngamensis | reverse complement strand
ATTATGGTTAATTGAACATGCATGGAAAACATTGTTTAAACCCTTTACAATGAAGATCTGTAAAGTTATTTGGATTTCTACAACATTATTGTTGAAATACACAGTCCTGAAAAAGGGGCGTTTCTTTTTTTGCTGAGTATATTAACATCACACTTTTTAATCATTTTTGTTTGTTTTGGCAATTTTGGTCAGCGTATTTTTTCAGATTGTTGAATAAAATGAACAAAACTCATTTTATTGTGGGTTTTTTTTATTCATTTCATTTAAAATCAAAATTAATTAAAATGGACATTTCTGGCGTCAATCTACACATAATAACCAACACTAACTAAGTGAAACCAACTTTTTAGATTTCTTTTTTACAAAAATATTAACAATCAAAACTGAAATCTGTAATTTAGATAAATATTCAAAGCCTTTATTCTGTACTTTTTAGAAGCACTGTGATAGCAATTAAAGCTTCAATTCTCCTTGGGTAATTCACTACAAGCTGGGTTCTCCCTCTCTTCCTGGCAGAGCCTCTCAAGCTCAGTCGGTTTGGATGGGAAACATCTGTGAACTGCAATCTTCAGATTTCAATGGGATTCAAGTGTGGATTTTGACTGGGCCTTTCAAGGACATTTAGAAACTTGTCTTGAAGCCACTCCAGCATTGTTAAGGTTGTATGCTTCAGGTCATTGTCATGCTAAAAGTTCCTGTGAGGTCCTGTGCTCTCTGGAGCAGGTTTTCTTCAAGGACCTCTCTGTATTTAGCTCCATTCATCCTTCCCTCAGTTTGCACCAGTCTCCATGCCCCTGTCACTGAGAAGGGCCACCAAAGCATAATGCTGACACCACCATGCTTCAACATAGGGATGATATTAACAGTTGATTAGCAGTACCTGGTTTTTGCCTTGGAGTTCAGCCCAAAGAGATACATGTTTGTCTAGTCACTCCGTATGTCATTTGCCTTTTACTCAGGGCTGGCTTCTATGTAGCTAATCTACCATAAAGACCTGATTGGTGGAATATTTTTTAGATGGATGTGCTGTTGCCAGGTTCTCTCAACTCTATTAAGGACAACAGAAACTTTGTTAATATGTCACCTCCTTGACCAAGGACCCTCAAGCCCAGTTAGTGAGTTTGACTGGAGTCATGATGGTTCCAAACTTCTTCCATTTCACAATAATGAAATACACTGTGCTCATATTAGCATTCAAAGCATTAAAATGGTTTTCTATCCTTGCCCAGGTCTGCATCTCAACACAATTTGATTGCAGATGTCTACAGAGAGTTCATGGTTTGGATTTTTGAATTGATATGCATTGTGAATTGTGGAATCTTGTACACACAGGCCTGTGTTTTTCTAAATCATGCCTAAAATGAAATTTCCACATGTGGACTCCTGTCAAGTTCTAGAACAGGACGCACTGTTTATAAATCATTTTTTTCCCCTATATTCAGAACTAAAAATATCTGTGTCTAGATAATCATTCTGATCTCTAATTTGAAAGATGTTATGGGGGAATTTCTTAAAATGTTGATCATTCTTGGGTTTATGTTCAATTTTATACTGAAGGAAAACATTTTAACAGCCTGAGTATTAATCACTAAAGAAATTTTTTTCTGTCGAAATGTTCTGTAAAGGTGTTACCAAGGAAAGCAACATTTAGTACTACTAATACCATCTGAAGACTATTTTTGTTTGTTTGTTTTATTAATCATGATAATGTATGCTTATTTTATTAGACAACACTTTGGAAAACATTGGTACAAATATGTATCATTTAAAAAATAATAATAAAAAAACAACTTTCAAATATATATTTTAAAAAGATTGTATGAATGTTAGTTGCATGAACAACTGGTGCATAATAACTGAAGTATCATCCTATTCACCCCTTGATAATGAAGGCGCTCACATTAAAGGTAGTCAGGGTGTGCAAACTTTTGCACTCAGCTGCGTATTCAATATGTAGACTAATTATTATTGAGCAGTTACCAGCTTTTTGGTATCATACGTTGCATTTTAGAACTCATAGTGAAGTCATGTCGTCCCTGATGGATGATTTGCAATAAGTATAAATAAATAACCAGCAACATAATGGAAAGGTCCGGCACGCACGTGCGTTGTTGGTTACTAAGCAACTTACTCGCGCCCCGCAGCTGCGTCACTTCCTGCCGAACCGAGCGAGAGTCGGAGAGTCGAGTCTGTTCACGCGCAGGCAGATGAGGAGCTCCTTCGCTGTTTGCGTTTGTTTATTCATGAATGTGTTGAAAAACTGTATAAACGTCGGAATTCGTTTCGGTTTTTGGAATACTTTTATTAGCCTTTCGTGGAAGTAGTTACTCGGTTTATTATATCGGAAAAGAAGTTGGATACGGTGTGTCACCGCGTAACGGGAATAACGGCAGAAAAGGAAGCCGAAATGTCTCTCAGGAGAGTGTTCAAGTTGTGAGTCTGCATTTGTTTGGGCTTTTGTTAGTTTTTAGACATTCAATTTTGTGTTTTACTTCAAAGCAAGAGTGTCGGGTTGGTTTAGGAGACATCGGAGAAGCTCTTCATGCCACTTGAACCCGTTTTCCCGAAACGAGGACGCACCGGAGAGGACACCATTACACCTGAAACACACTCAAGCGCTGTACCAGTTTAATTTAAAGCAAGCCAAAGTTTCTTTTAACTGAGAACACATTCCAAAGAATGAACTCAGTCGGTTTCTGAGAAAGCAAGATGAATTCCATCTGGAAACTTCTCTCCAGTGTGTCGTAGCCGTGTCTGGAAAGCGAATTAAAGCTGCTGGACTGGACGATCAGCATGAAAGGTGACATCCAGGACTGGCGACGCCACGCGCCGCTCCGGAGCGCCCGGTAGCCGCGGCTTGTCGGTTCTGCCTTGCGCGTGCGCTTGACTGGGTCGCTGAGGACGGGGCGGGGGCGGGGTGGGGGCAGAGGTTATCTGAGCGCGAGGAGGATGAGCGCGGACCTGGAGCGCGTGTCGCTGAGCTCCTCGTCGGCGGGCTCGTTGGCTTCGAGCGCGCGCTCGCTCTCCGTCAACGTGCGCAAGCTGCACGACGCGCTCAACCTGCTGCTCAGCGAGCTGGAGCGCGAGCAGTTCGTGCACTGCCTCAACGTGTACCACACCAAGCGGAACGTCTACGACCTGGTGCAGACGCTCAAAGTGATCCTCGACGCGCCGAGCAAGCGGCAGCTGCTCCCCATGCTGCGCCTGGTCATCCCGCGCTCCGACCAGCTCCTGTTTGATCGCTACACGTCCGAGGGACTCTATTTAAAGTCCGATTTGCTGGCTAGTAGGAACGGGGAGCACGAGACCACCGCGCCCAGCTCTGCTAATAACACTGCGCTCGAGCGTTTACCTCTGTGCGGATCCCCTGATCACCAGAGCACCGACAGCGACGGGACATCCACTGCGCTCGTCCCGCTGCTGGGCAGGCATTTCGTGCCTGAACCCCCGGGTGAGGTCAGACAGGTGACCCTGAAGCGC
This sequence comes from Parauchenoglanis ngamensis, assembly GCA_030014255.1. Classification (NCBI taxonomy): domain Eukaryota; kingdom Metazoa; phylum Chordata; class Actinopteri; order Siluriformes; family Auchenoglanididae; genus Parauchenoglanis; species Parauchenoglanis ngamensis. The sequence continues at coordinate 17,441,976 of JAQMYM010000011.1, read as the reverse complement.
CACAAGAGCAACGAGGGTTTAGGCTTCAGCATCCGTGGCGGATCCGAGCATGGGGTCGGGATCTACGTGTCTCTGGTGGAGCCGGGATCCATGGCCGAGAAAGAGGGACTGCGGGTCGGGGATCAGATCCTCAAAGTGAACGATAAAGTGTTTGACAGGGTCACACATGCCGAGGCGGTGAAGGTAAGGTCCACTTTCAAACCTGTGTTATAGCTACACAGCATTTAGGGGAGAATGGGGTTGGCAGTCAGATGACACAGGTTCCCCCATTGAGCGTTCTCCCCATGGGCACGTGAGAGGCTCAGCTAGCATTAGGCTTCCATTCACTTCCGTTCATTTTCAGCTCTTTTTGACATCAAAAAACTTTCCTCCTGAATTGTTCTGTCACACTTTATATGACTGTTGTTATTTTCTAGAGAACACAACACTGTATGACCGGCTCCATAACGCACATTATGGTCGCGTAAGAAAGGTTTTCCCTCAAACAATGCTTAAAAACGACGTCACACGCCGGTCCCACAACTGTATCGTCTGGATAAGAAGCTCTCGGGGAAATCAGACCAACCTGTTGATGTTTTGTCACTATGTTCGTTGGATAATCATCATTCAACAGCAAGACAGAACACTCACCAAACTTGGCTGCACTCGGAAAAAAGACGTCGAAGTGACAATCAAAGTCAGAAAGTGAGCCGGAGGAATATTCGGGGTTATGTGTTGCTTTACGATGATTTACGTCATCAAAGTTGAGCCTTTTGCTGCGCAGTAGACAGTCAGCATTACTTTGTTGCTCACCATTCAGATCCTATGGCGTGGCTCCGTCCACTGTTTTTTACTGTCAGTGGTTCCCATGACAACCCTGGACAACCCCATGACCTGCATATTTGAATGTGGACTATGGTGTAGTGCAGGACCAAGGTGGGGAACCTGTGCCATAGGGGATGGCAGGGTACACCATGGTGTCATGATGCCATCTACATTTTCTCCAGCTGCAAGAGATTTGATGTGAGACAGGTTTTCCTGCCAGAGATTAAAATCTGAAATTTGTTATTACTGCAAGGGGCATGGAGGCACACTGATGTCACCCAAAGCCCTGTTCGGATTGGATTAGTTTATCGGGGGGGAGGGGAACACAGATGTTTGCGCCACGTGGTCATACGCTCACGCTCCTTTTACATCTTATCATCCAAGCAGTCGAAAGGCACTGGAGAGAAGAGATGCTGGCTCTTAATTCAGTTTGCTCTATATTCTAGCAATTGTACTCTAAAATCTGAAAGTCTACAAGGAATTCCTATAAGTGAATTGAGAAATGAATGAATCGAATTGATAAATGTTAGAAAATGTTCATACAAAAGGACGGAGTCCTCTGGATTACGGGAAAAAAATCCCCCAAAAAAATCATTTTGCTGCAGTCTACCCTAAAAGGCCAAAATCTTTATCACTGTAGTAGGCACACCACGTATTTATGTTTAACAGTTAGGACTAGCACAGGCTGTGAGTGTTTTATCTATCAACTTAATGGTTTGATCCTCCTTTAATAAAGCACTCATTTAGAGTCCCATCAGGATCCGAGCGCGAGCAGTTAATAAGTTCCACAAAGATTTAGTGTTCCTTATTATTTTCCTTATTATCGGTGGTAGTAACAGTGATTAAGTAAGGAATAAAATGCTTCGGAGTGTGCTTTTATAGGGAGAAAATGGTTCGATGTGGCCCAAAGCAGCCCAGTTAGCACCAAGTTCAATTTTCTTTTCAATAACAGCACCTCCTAAACTGTAATCCTTGCATACGACAGCAAAGAAATTTTAATTCAATGAGATGTACAGTTTGTTCCCATTTATAGTTCCATTGCGGAACGTCTATAAAATCTCTTGAAGTTAATAAGACAAAAAAGCAGCTTGACATGTCGAGATGCATCCTGGAGACTTTTCAGTGTCAGAAACGTAAAGTTGCGTCTGAGTGTTACAAAGCACCGAGACCGGAGATTCCATGCTAAAATGCTAAATAGAGACATTTCCTCCCAGAAAACGTCACCATATCAACATTTACTCACTGCCATACAAGTCCCTGTGTAAGTAAGTAAGTTTTATCAGGATTATATATACTGTAAATTTGCTTATTATCATTTGTTTGATTCAAGAGCTCTGTCTTTGTCTTTGACTATTGTTTTTTAGGTAAAAAAAAAAAGAAAGAAAAGCCTGCAGGAGAGAATGATCTCTGTGGATTAGTAAGTGTTAACGCCACGCTATTTGATTTAAAAAAAAAAAAAAACAACAACCAACATATCAAAGACTCAGATTGGACCCTAAAAGACGCTGTGTTAGACACAGGCCTATTTCCCTGATTAATTATTTATTTATCTAAAGGGACGTGTCTGTCCATAAAGGAGTCGATGTGATTAGTTTCCTCTTTCATGCCTCAGCATGGGAAGTCCATACAGCCACCCAGTTTCATCAGCCTGCCGGTATCTTACGTCAGTAATTACATACCGCATGCTGAGTTTTGATCGATTTATGCAATACGTATTCTCTTCATGCATATATCGAATATCACTGCCGTAGGGATAAGACGTTATTGGTATTTCATAGAAATCAAATGTTCTCAGGTCCTTTCAGGTGAGTGTTTGCATTGGGCCTGGACCTTTTTACCATTTCTTTTAATTTATTTTTTATTATTATTATTTGAGATCTCCAAGGTGCTGTAATATCTGTCATGAGGCCCTGAATTATTCGTTTGCCTTAATGAGTAGGCAGTGCAGACTGTACTTGTGTAAGAAAAAATGCAGAGCAAAATCTATGCACAGAGATTAATTTAGGAAGCTTGTAGTCAGTGCTGCAGCAGTTAATTATGAAAATACATCAAGGTGATGTAGGTGACCATTTACTGTCCTTAAAACGACAAAATAACTTGTTATAAAGTAAAGCTGCATAGATTTCTCTTCCTGCGTAGATTGTAATACATCACTGAAGTTATTTAATCAGTCTGTCAGGTGGGAGTGAGATACTTTCGGTTTTGCTTGGATTTCTTACAGCATATATTTAAGCAAACAAAACCAAAAACAATGTTGGCCGAAGGGTGTGTAGGTCAAATACGTACTCCTAAATCACTTTTCTTCATCGGTCAGGAATATGGCGTTGGAAAAAGGGAAACAAATCTTAAAAATGGCCTGAGGCATGAAGAACGGAGTCAGCACTAAATAATCGAGTAGATAATGTATGCTTAGTTTAAGAACTTTTGTGCATCAGGTCCAGTGCTTATTTTCAATCGAACAGCTCTAGATGTAGACTAGAACACGCTCAGACACTCTCAGACCAGGTGTTTCGGTACGCTGAATGTGATCGTTCTGGCCTCCCTTGTCAAAGCACACTAAGGTGAATTCGCTGTAATCGAACAGCATTCACGTTCGCTGTGGGTTTTTTTTTTTGCTTTGTGAGCATCATTTCTGACCATCCATGTGAGAATAGAAACATACCAGGAGATCTCATTCCCAGCTATGCGGTAACAATAGCATGTACTGATGGCACAGACTCATGAAACAGCAGCGGTGATAGCCGAAACGCAAGTGTGTGTGTTTTTCACATGAAAAAATACAAGCTGGATGCAATGGCATGTAATCAAAGCAGAGATGCACATCAGGCATGCACCAACGTTTAAAATGAAAATAGTCAGTGTCTCCTGCTAGGAGTAAAATAGACTCTCCCTTCCAATGTGTGACTCATTACACAGTGGTTTATGGATACGTGATGTTTTTGTTAAAAATGTAAGTATGATCTTAGTGATTTAATGAGACTTGTTAAGAATAATGAAGGTATTTTGTTCCTATCCGTACCCTAAAATAATCATATATGCTCAATCTTATATTCTTGATATCCTGATATCCTGATTTCTGTCAGTTTGATGAGAGTGAATAGACAGATCTGGTCTGAAATATGAGTGATTTTCATCCATGATGGAGACTTACCTGTGAGCTGTAACCCATGTGTGCTTCGTGGTTAGACTAAATTGTGGTCATGCTATTTTTAGCCGAGAGCACAAATTAACCCAAATGTGCAATTTTATTCATTTGAGAGCTCAAAATATCACGCTGAGAGCATTTGCACCCTCCTATTTTGATCACCTATGACCTGTTTTTCCCCTTGTGGCTATTTTAAGCTGAACTGTGTACTAAACTGAAAGTAAATTTGTCACTCTCTAGGGCTCTGTGGATCCCCATAAATCAGGGCCTGATACAAAATCCACATGTTTCAGCATGTACAATACTTTGACAGCGCTATAATAAAATTCCTGTCAAAGATGCCATCAAACAAAATCCATCAAAAGGTATATACAGTTTTAACTCCACTTGTTGCTTTAAGATGACGTCCACTACATGGCAGTGATGCATCTGGCTGAATGAAGATAAAAAGTCAAGCCAATAAACAAAAGGATGGCAATATCCCTTCGACAGCTGCCATCCTCTCATAAACACGACTGCAATAAATATCTTCAGAAAAGCATCTTTTAAATGTCTGCCACGAGTATTTCTTAATATAGCTCCTTTCCAGCTTCCCTGAAGTGCCGCTAGAGAGGAAGTCCTTTATATCAGCAGCGCCTGAGTGCTTAAAATACCTCTAGGGCTCAATGGCACAATTGAGTAAACAGTTTAAAACTTTTTCAGTCTCATTGCTTTTTTTTTTCCCTGCCTTATCGCTCCCACCGGGGAGCTATGGCATCACAAGGCAGGCACAGCCCTGACTGTAAATCCTCTGCCACACGCTCTCAGATAGCTGGAGTGAGGAAGGGGTGGCGGAGGAGTGACTCCTGGTTAGTCATACAGGTGCCTAAAGATGGACTTCATCATGCCCACAGTTGGATAATCCATAGGAGAAGAGCAATCCAGGGGAGTCCTTTACTTTTTTTTTTCTGTAATCGTTAAGGCAGGGGTTGTCAGCTGATGTGGACCCAGTAAACTATTTCACCAGACTGATCTGAGAAATTCAAAAGAACCACTGAAACAACATATAACATCAAATTCACTACGTTGACATGCCCAAAATATTTTGAAAAAGACAATATTCCTACTAAACTGTTTACATGACTAGTGAAAATGTACATTCCACTAATATTCCCATTTACATGTATATCTCTCTAGCTGGTTTATGTACAACGTAAGCAGGCAAAAGGCCGCGTGTCACAAAACTGCTGTTAAAACCCAACTCGAGACCCATGTTCTGAATGCTCTGTATACATGTCCAAAGAATGCTCCTAAAGCCTGAAAAATATCAGCATATCCCTCGTGTCTTAATCGGAGAATGCTGAATTCAGAATAAGGCCAAATTCGGAATATCGAAACGGAATTTGCTGTTTACATGACCCAAATCAAATTCCGAATATTGTCCTATTTGGAATAATAATGAAATATTAGTGTGCATGTAAATGTACTGGCTGTGCTATAATCATTCGTTTTTAAGCGTTACATGGCCACCTATATAGCCACGTTAGTTGCTTATCCTGACCTTTATAAGTAAAGAGTTTTGTGTAACTGGATCCTTTACAATTTAAGCTGAATACCTCTTCTTTATTAGCAAATAAAGTAAGTTGGAGTTTTAGAAAAAATAATATGTCTCCATATGTTTGCCGAACGTGCCAGCAGGCTGAGTTATCTTCATATTATAAAAGCAGAAGGAGGACCATCTGTCTCTGGAACAATGTGACTGTCCTCTGGGTCTCTAGTGTGCTCCGTGGGTATTGTGATGTATCTCAGATTATTCAAAGAATATAATCCAACAAGTAGGGGAATTAACTGGCATGACCCCTGACTCCTAGTGAAAATATATGTCCTGAGTTTAGATGAACACACTTGGGTATGACTGAAGGATATCTGTTTGTGTGTATGTGAGAGAGAGAGAGAGAGCGTTTCTGTGTTCATGCAGTAATGAGTCATATCACATGATGGGTAGCACAATCTACAGGGCCGTCTGAGTTTGCCTCGTTCTCAAGCAAGCTGTGATAAATGACTGTGCCCTGCAGTCCCATTTCTCCTCCTGGTGAAAATAAAGCTAAACACCAACAACAGCAGTACTTCTCTGCTTTCTCTCTACTTCTCGGTATTCTGTTCATATATTCAGTACACTCAGAGTTCAAAATAACTTAGACAACAGCCTGAATATGCATGAGTGTGTCACCAATTGTCTACTTACTCTACATGGCCAAAGTTTGTAGACACCTGACCAAAACACCATATGTGCTTTTTGTACATGCCATTCCAGATTTATTCCACCTTTGCAGTTATAACAGCCTCCACTCTTCTGGGATGGCTTTCCTTTAGATTTCAGAGCGTGGCTGTGGGGATTTACTCATTCAGTCTGAAGAGCATGCAGGACACTCAAGTTCCTCCACTCCAATCTTGGCAGATCATGTCGTCATGGACTTTGGGGCATTGTCATACTGGAACAGGTTTGGGCCTCTTAGTTCCAGTGAAGGAAACCGTAATGCTACAGCTTACAGTGACATCCCATACAATTGTGTGCTTCCAACTTTCTGGCAACGCTTTGGGGAAGAAGCACATATACAGCTGTGGCCAAAAGTTTTCAGAATGACATAAATATAAATTTTCACTAAGTCTGCTGCCTCAGTGTTTATGATGGCAATTTGCATATACTCCAGAATGTTATGAAGCGTGATCAGATGAATTGCAATTATTTGTAAAGTCCCTCTTTACCATGAAAATGAACATAATCCCAAAATAAACCATATCCACTACATTTCAGCCCTGGCACAAAAGGACCTGCTGACATCATTTCAGTGATTCTCTCATTAACACAGGTGAGAATGTTGACCAGGACAAGGCTGGACATCACTCTGCCATGCTGATTGAGTTAAAATAGCAGACTGGATGCTTTAAAAGGAGGGTGGTGCTTGAAATCATGGTTCTTCTTTTGTTAACCATGGTTACCTGCAAGGAAACACCTGCAGTCATCAATGCTTTGCCCAAAAAGGGCTTCACAGGCGAGTATATCGCTGCTAGTAAGATTGCACCTAAATCAACTATTTATCGGATCATCAAGAACTTCAAGGAGAGAGGTTCAATTGTTGTGAAGAAGGCTTCAGGACGCCCAAGAAAGTAAAGCAAGCGCCAGGACCGTCTCCTAAAGTTGATTCAGCTGTGGGATCGGGACACCACCAGTGCAGAGTTTGCTCAGGAATGGCAGCAGGCAGGTGTGAGTGCATCTGAAGAAGAAGAAGAAGAAGAACAGTTTGGTGAACAATGCCTTTTCCAGCATGATGGAGCACCGTGCCATAAGGCAAAAGTGATAACAGTGGCTCGGGGAACAAAACATCAAAATTTTGGGTCCACGGCCAGGAAACGCCCCAGACCTTAATCCCATTGAGAACTTGTGGTCAATCCTCAGAAGGTGGCTGGACAAGCAAAAACCCACAAATTCTGACAAACTCCAAGCATTGATTATGCAGGAATGGGCTGCCATCACTCAGGATTTGGCCCAGAAGTTGATTGACAGCATGTCAGTGCAAATTGCAGAGGTCTTGAAAAAGAAAGGGCAACACTGCAAATATTGACTTTTTGCATAAACTTAATGTAATTGTCAATAAAAGCCTTTGACACTTAAGATATGCTTGTAATTATACTTCAGTATACTATAAAAACATCTGACAAAAAGATCTTAAAACACTGAAGCAGTAAACTTTGTGAAAACCAATACTTGTGTCATTCTCAAAGCTTTTGGCCACGGCTGTAGGTCCCTGTGGAGTGTCTGGTGTCCACAAACGTTTTGTGCAGCGCATATGTAACTGAATTTATCAGTCCCATGTACAACTTAAAAAATGCCCAGTATCCTGAAGGGTTTTTTAGTTGGTTCCAATGTGGGAACCTTGAAATATCATAAGCCAGATTTCTAGCTATTGCGAGAGGGTATGGTACTTTCTGTCACTAAACCTGTTCAGGAACCACCTACTTTCAAGAAGAGCAATTTCAGATGACACACCGCAGTCTTTTCCTGTAGCCCAGTTAAAGGTTTATAAAGCTCTATTTGCGTAAAATTCCTTAAAGAGGTCTGGAAGTGACTCAATCCTGTCAATGTTACATCTTAATGCGTAACCATTAATGGTTAGTGTATGGCTATAAATGCAGCAGTTTGTGGCCATGTTTAGTAATGGTATTTCACATTACCACTTTTGACTAGTACTGTGGACTCAATGTGGAGAGAATAAACACATACTTCTCTATCTATATGTCCTTTCTGTGTTTCTTGTGTGTTTTTTAAAAAAAACAAGCTACTGGTTTTCTAATCTGACCAGCTAGGATCAAATGAACAATCGATGAAAATCCGATTTTTGAGCTATTGTTTAGCTAGTCTCTGGTCCAATGAGCTACCTTCAACTAAATAATTTACATAAATGCATGTGATTGGATAAGCCACAACAGAGGATCTGTTACACAGGCCAAGGAAGCTAGAATCGCTGAAACTACTACCAGTCTCTTTTCATTCGTCTCTCGTCTCTACAGTGTATAAAATGACCTGAAGCAATTCATTGCATTCAACTATACTGCACTGCAAATCCACATATATATTTATCTTAAATTTTAATGTTAATATGTAGCATTTTCTTAGCCATTAACTACTACTGTGCCAAAATGAGTTTAAGTGTCCAAATGTTTGGAGAACCCTAATCTCCTTTATAACATAACTGTGATGTTTATTTTAGTTTTGTACAGCAAATCCATATGGACATAGATCTAAATATAGATGTTTTCATGTTGAATCTGTGGTTTTATTATTTTTGTCTAAATTTGATCCATCTGGTAGTCTGCAGAGCTCACAGAGCTCCGTATGGGAACATGGGAATTGATTTGTTTCAAGCCTCATTCAGTGTTTGTTTTGAATTATTACCTAAATGATTCAGAAAATGCTTCAATTTGACCAGAGATGCTCAAATGAGGATAATTACTCAATGCTTTTGTTGTCTTGGCACTGAGAGCTAAATTAGACCCAAATTTCTGCCAGTGTTTGGTCGAAGTTGAACAGTAAGCCAACGAAAAAGAAAAAAAATGTTCTTTTTCCATGAAAGATTTTTTTCCCCATTTTTCACAATTTTATCATTTAGTGGAAGAAAGGATCAGCATTGATTGATGCACCAATATCAGTCCCTCTCTCTCTCTCTCTCTCTCTCTGTTTGTCTGTCTGTCTGTCTGTCTGTGTATCACAGAGTTTGAACAGGCAGTTTAGTACACACTGGGGGCTTCTTTCTCAACACCTTTCAAACCATAAAATCAAACACACACTGTGTTATATTATCGAGACTCGGAGAAAGAATACCATGCTTACTAAAGCCGATAATTCTTTCGTGCTCAGTCAGGGAGAAGACAGAAGAATAGATGATGAGAGAGGAAATGGGGAGAAGCAAGGCGAGGATGGAGAGAGGATGAGATGTACAGCTTTAAGATTTTGCTTCTTAAAACATAAAACAGGACATATGCAAGGAAATTTTAAGACAATTTTACATATGCACTGGTAAAGAACATGCTATGGAGAAGAGACTGCAGAATGGCAGTTCAATTCAGTTACTCACTTGGAAAGCTAATGGTGTTTTCACACACAAAATTTAGTCCATTTTAATTTAACCTCGGTGCAATTAAAAGGCAGAGCTGTAGCGCTACAGAAATGCCACACCCCATTTTCTACCAATTTTACAGATCGCTGTGGCAATGCTAAACCGTCTAAACCACACCAAACACTAAACACCAAATAAACCAACAGGACACATTTAGCTCTGAAATGGACTAGATGGACTAATATTAAAAAAACAAAAAAACATTAGCGATTACGTCAGAGATGTTGCCACTTGCCAGTCACAACTAACTTTATTTACAAGTGTATTGTCAAACAAACAATCTTTTAATTTCCTGTATATACAAGATCACATTAGATACTAACTGAGAATAAGAAAAAAGAAAAGGCATGGAAAAAAGGAACAGTGGCACGATGTCCAGTATTCGTGTCGAATTAACAGACATTTTTATCGTTATGCAGATCAGCTTTAACGTCCCTACTAATTCTTCTTTATATATGCACACCGTGTAGATAATGTTATTTACACACTAACACGTTTTAGATAAAATTTGAACTGCTGCTTCTTAGTGCTGAGTAGCAAGAGAGAATATTGACAGAAATGTCCTACTGTTCTGTTCATAGGAGACAATAAGACTCTTTTCTTTGTGTAAGGCTTGGCCTTTTCCATCCCTGATTATTAAGGGAGGAAGAATATAGTGCAGTAACTCAATACAGCTCACTTGACCCCTCCCTCTCCCTCTCACCCACCATCCACTCTTTGTCCACATCACCGTTTGCTCAGACTCGAGTCAACGGTGGACGTCTTGTAGCTACAGATGGCGGACGGACAGAGAGAAGTTCTGTGTTGTGTGTGCATCTCTAAACACCCAGTACAGTATTGATGAGAAGGCCTGCCCTATCGTACCGGTGAGTGTCATGGCTCTTTCCGAGGCCTCTGATTGGCTGCCACCATGATCAGTGACTCTTGCTGGTAAATAATTGAAGAAGCAAGCCACCTCGCCTCAGAGCTGCCGCTGCTTCACTGTTGTTAAGCTGCTCAGAGAGAGACGGGAAAAAACTGCACGAGAGAGAAATTCCCTCAGTACAGGCAAAGAAAACGATGTTCAGGTGTTTTTTTCACCAACGATTTGTATTCTTATTTTTCTAAGAGACTCTATTTGTCACCCTTGCTTTCTACTTCATCACTTCTACTCTTCATTTTTTTCCCCATGTCTTTGATAGGCTCACTGGATTAGAGTGCACATTAGTGATAGACATGATCTGAATGCAAATATGGCCTCCTATAGTACACAAGAACATGCACGTATACGACTTGAAAAGATGCACAAGAACCATGTGCATTTCTGTGATTTTGTTTATGTAAATTAAATGAGATGTATTGATGGGGTGTGACATCTTTCGACTTTGCATGCATGGCCCAAAGCACTGATTGAATTGTGGATGTACCAATCTGATTATTGGTATCAGTTATGATTTGGCATATTTTCTGATCCAATCCACTTTGTACCTTAATCTTGCGCAAGAATTTAGGGCTCTACACCAACGTTGTGAGGTCTTTCATGACTTTGCAAGAAAAGCTTGTAGAGACTTGGTTGGAATACAAAGAGGGTGTCGGTAACATTTATTGGCTGACTTGTTTGTTTTTGGGAGGGGGGGTGAGGATTGCGGTGGATCCAAAGCCTATCCAGGGAACCCCATCTGGATGGGACACCAGTCCATTACAGGGCACACAAATTGACACATTCATTGACACTTAGGGGCAATTTAGTATCTGGTATTTAGTAAGCAATCCAGCAGTGCTTTAAGACTGCATGGGAAGCCTGGCTTCGCTTATCATTTCATTAAAATGCAGCAATGAAATGTTTACAAAAGCGTCTATATTATTCATCAGTCTTGTTGTTATTCAATATTTTAGCAAGTCAAATGATCACGTATTGCACTGTTCAGTCCTTAAATTCAAACTGGTGAACAGGGCAGCATGCATGAATCTCCTTCCAAGCCCCCGACACAGAGCTAACGGACACCCACTGAAGCCTGCACATCGATTCATGCCTGTTAGGTGTTCATATAGTCCTTGAAGAAAGGTGAACACTCGTCAGAAAACTAGCTTTTAACACGCCGTTTTAAGTTCCCCAGGTTTTACAGTGTACCTGTCTGGAATACCTCATACTGCTCCTTCTTATCTGGAACAGTCATCCACTTAGGTCTTAGATAGGACTGACAGTATTCAGCTCTGCTTGTTCTTCCCTCCAGAGGAGACCGCAATGTGTGTTTTGGCTTACTTTAAACTTGGACAAAGAATCCCAACCTAAATAGCAATCTGTCAAAGAACAGAGATCCTTGCCATCTTGTTCCCGCAATTATTTGGAAGGCATTGGCAATATATTGTTGGCAGTACAGCACAACCTGTCCAGCTTGCTGTCGCTACAATGAAGCGCTACCAGGAAATTTGGGCGAAAATTGTTTTCCAGCTTCCCTTCACAAACCACATTACGGCAATATTATTTTGCAGATTTGCCAAGAATAATGCCAAAAAGATCAAACTGTACCTGTTAGACTATGCAGTAGAGCTTCTTGCCCAGACATTAAGCTATTATTATGACTCTGTCTCATTTCACATGTAGTCATGAATATGTCTACCACATATTGGAGTTGCACTTTTTATTTATGGTCCCCACTATTTAAGGGACCAAACGTTACTGGACAAACTAACAGTGAAATTATGGCCCTTCTCCACTGCATGGTATCGGCTCGACTCAGCTCACCTTTTTTGCTTTTCCATCAGGCCCGAGATGTGGATAGTACCTGGTACCGGGTACTATTTTTGATATCACCTCTGTCCAAGCGAGGTTCCAAGCGAGCTGAGGTGATGCCAAAAGGAGACGTGAGAACGCTGCAGACTACTGATTGGTTCAGAGAGTATCGTCATACTGTTCGATTTATTACAAAACCTCCGTCAACCCATAACATTACCAACTTTATTACCTTAACTATTTTAATAATAGAGGGTTAGGCAAAATACCAGTACAGGTCGGCTAATTTTAAATGAGTTACTGCAGCAAAACTTTCCCCATATAATATGTGCCGAACGGGAAAGTGAAGCCATGTCCTTGAACTGGAAGCCCTGTGTCTTCACCATTATACCCCTCACGCTGCGACACTATGATGGGCCAACAAGATTTTAATATTATTTATCAGTCCAGTAAATGATGACAAGTACTCAGAATAAAAATAAAAACGTTCCAGTGTGTGTGGAGATGTGAAGATGATGTCACGGCAGTTTCGTGCAGAGTCTCTATGGCAACCAGCTACACTGACAGGGTAGTGGGAAGCAACTACTTAAACCAAAAGTGAGTAGAGTCGAGTCAAGTCAGTACCATGCAGTGGAAAAGGTCCATTGTCACTTTTAATACTTATAAACCATACTTGGGATCCACTAAAGGAGAAACTGTGTAGCTTTGACCGATAAAGCACTCTGTCTCTCTCTCTATGTGCAAATGAACAGGATCTAATTTAGTTTGTAGAAAGATGTTCAGTGTATAAAACGGGAGGTCTAAATTATTCTCATGCTCAGTGGTGTTTCTTGCCAGTGTTTAGTCCCTTGTGTCACATTGTAGTGAAACCGCAGGGGTTATATTACCTCATCTGTTTTTTCATGGCGCACATTAAGGAAAATTGTTGTCATTGTGTTGTCATTGTAGAGTTTCGCACAAATCTGAAATGTACTTGGTTGGGGACGGTATGTCCTAGTGTGTGCAAATTAGGTTTAATACCTACAGTAATCATTCTTTTGAGGTGTAATATGCTTCTCTTGGCCAGTCATTGGCTTTGGCTGGATTCAAGCTGAACAGAAATGTTTCACAAGCTACTCTTCTCTATATTCTAGCATGCAGTGGGAATAACCAGCTCATGACAGGTATCCACAAGTGCCACTGCTGTGCTCAGTCAGCAAACATAAAGCTGATAAATGAAAAGACGCCGAGCTCCTTTGAACTGTAAGTAATCTCGGATCGTGGTGTTATTCTCAGTGCAGAGTGGGACTGGATCAAAGCATTGAAGAGTAGTCCCTGAAGACCAATTATTCATGTAGTCATGCAGATCTTCTACAAACAAGGACGTCTGTTCCGTTTTTGTGTGAACCTCATGAATATCACAGGGCTTCTGCTGTGTTCGGGTCGGGGTGTTTACGCAATTAAGAATCAGAAGCCGCCTCTGTGTGAACAAATTCGAGCAGAATATGTCCATTTTTGTATGCTTTAATTAATAGGAACACTTGATGCAGTTGTCCAATCAGCCAATCATGTGGCAGCAGTGCAGTGCAAAAAATCAGGCGGATACAGGTCAAGAGCTATAGTTCATGTTCACATTAAACACGTTGTGCAGGAGGAAATAGCTTGTTGGTGAGGCAGGTCAGAGGAGGGTCGGGGGTCTGGCTATGGTAACTCTTTACAACTGTGGTGAACAGAAAAGCATCCCAGGACCCACAAACCTGCTAGCCAAGAATCTACATTGGGCAAACACTCACCAAAAGATAAAAACTGGACAAACATCAACCTGGTCTCATTTCTTAATCTTCTAATTGCTCTACTCCAGTGTTTCTTACTTTCACTCCTGGATCCCTCTGTCCTGCATATCGTCTATCTATCCTTGCTCCAAACACACCTGATTGAAATTAGTGTGATTAACATGCTCTTGATTAAATCAGGTGTGCTCAGCTAATTAAACGCACCACTGATGAGTTCAGTCAGGCAGGTGGAGCAGGGAAGGAGGGAAAACGTGCCGAGCATGCAGGCTCCAGGAGCAGGATTGAGAATCAGTGCTCCAGGCGACATTATCATACGTATACTGTCGTCCTGAATTCCGAGTACACAATTCAAATCAAGAGTTTCATTTATTCTGTGTTAACTGCTTTTACATGCAGCACCTCTCATCCGAATGTGTCGCAACTTTAATAGTCGATGCCGACGGCTAAAACAAATCCTTATTTGTCACATGGGGATTTAAACCATTCGAAAATAATAACGCTCCCTGATGACCGAAATATTTCCATACAACCTTGATGTGATCTTCGGCTTATGTGATTCAAGAGCTCTTTATCAGAGTGTCTGTCATCTTAAAGAGTGGTGAAAACGTATTTTCGTATCGGGCGTACTGAGATCAGGGGTCACATTGCTGTGTACTAGAGGGCTTTTAGAGGGGAAATGAAAATTAACATGCTTAGAGGAAATGATTAAAGTCTCTCAGTGTCACTGAGTTGGCCCGAAGCAGACTTTAATATTCCAAACCCACGTGTAATGCTGCACTGATATGAGAGAAATATGTCAATATTAATTTAGCAGAGATGCATAAGCGGTCAGGACAGGCCACCATTTTTCATTATAACCCCCGGATTATGATGCCACGAGGCAATAGAGGCGAGCGGGTTGGATGACTTACTCAGACCAGCCAGATGAAGATAATTGATTCTGTTCAAAGATTTATATTTCTGTGAAAGTCTGAGCGTCGGTTCTCCGAGCTGGCTTTGCGGCGTGGATCAACACAGAACAGAGATTATTTCAATGTCAGTGAGACCTGGATCCACACCCAACTTTAACATATGCTCTCTGACTGATTAGTTTTCCTGTGGAGAGCTGCCAGCACGGTCCATCACTTTGATACGCTCGTCTCCTCAGCCAGGCCCGTGGGCTCTTCAGACCGCGAACGCTCAGCAAATGCTCTTCGCCTGAACACATGTGCTCCTGTGGCTAAAGGCTGAGCTAATGAGAAAACTGATTTGATAGGTGATATCGTTGTCACACAGATGAAGAAGGAAACGAAGGGAAGAAAACGCAGGTGACTGCTACAAGAGCAGCATTCTGAATCGTCTAGTATTTCAGTGTAACGTCTAAATGATCAAAAGCGATATCTGGAGCTTTTCAGTAAACAGCTAACATTGTTGAATTCAGCACCGCATTGTCATATTCTCTGTGTTCAAAGAGACAGAGAGCGTGTAGACGTAAGCCTTGGTTCATGCTGCACATTACGCTCGCTGTGTGCGGCGGTGGAGATGCTGAGTAAGCCGGCTCTGTTCGGTAATTCTTAACAGCCTCCAGAGACACAGATGAAACTCTGAGCTCAAGGGTTACTAACATCTCAGCTGATTCCGTTTCTGCTAATATTCCAGCCTAAAAGATCGAATGGTGATGCTGGACCAATACTTTGTTTGTCTTTTTGTTATCCCTGGTTTTATATGTGTTAGTGGTGCTTTGTATCTGCTGTAAGCACACTCGCGCCACGTTTGATCGAGCTCCCGTGCCGTTATTTAGTGTTAATGCTCCTGTGAAGAATGTTTATGAGCAAATTTGTTCATATCCATATTTATAAATAAGGCTCACTGTCAACTTTGGTTTAAATGACGAGTCAATGCCGTTTGATTGGTTAATTTTTATTTTTTTTATAGCCTTTGTGTACTGGCATTTTTTGCTTCCTGTAATCCAAAATAATTGCCTCTGGGGAAAATAGTCATTGGAATTAGTAGTTCTTGTTGTTTGTACTTTAAGAGGCAATAGAGAGGTGTATGTGTGAGGCTCATGGGAACTCATTGTGACTTCCAGTGGCTTCACCTAGATGGTAATTATACTAAGAACTCTCTCTCTCTCTCTCTCTCTCTCGCTCTAATTGGGTTTCCATTCAAGCCTCTCTCATTTCAAGCATTAATTTCCAAAAAGTCATGAAAGAAAATGTAAATGAATCAGCGTTTGAATCGACCAACTACAGTTAAATACCCAAAGTGCCATCTGTGTATGGAAAGAAAAGAGCTCCAAAACTGTAGTGGATAAATTTGGCACTTAATGTTCATTCACTTGTGTGTTTATCTTAAGCTACATCCTTATCCTGATCAGAGTAGTGGCGACGTTTGATTTTGCTTTTGTTAATTAAATCAAGAAAAACCTGCGTCTGTCTTTCTAAACACCATGTGTAACGTGTGGCCATGTTCAGGGTTAGATTTATCTAGCTAGAGTGCTGAGACATGAATTATATCCCCTATGATTTTTTTTTTTCAAAAACCCTGTTTCCATCCCTTTTTTTTGCATCAAGTGAGATTATTAGCCACGGTGCTTACTATATACACTATATGGCCAAAACGATGTGGACACCTGATTATTGAACATCCCATTTCATTATTATTGAGTTTTTCCTCCTTCACTTTTTCAATAGCGTTTTGCATGTTCAGACACAAGAGTGCGGCGACATCGTGGCCACTCAAGTGTTTCCCCTCCAGCCTTGGCAATCCATGCAATTGTGTTTGAAGGAAAACCATATTGCTTTGAGGGTCGGGTGTCCACATACTTTTGGCCATGTGGCGTATTTGTCCAAGGCCATATTAAGAAGGCTCCTTCAACACCTCAACACTTCATCATTACTCTTATTGCTTTAAGTGTGTTTTGTATTTCATAACTGTATCATTTGATCACCAGTGTCTCCAATTATGGCATTTAGTTGCCGCTACCCAGGGTTGGGAGGGATACTTTAAAAATGTATTCCCATACAGTTACTAATTACCTGCTAATAATGTATTCAGTAACTCAATCTAATTACCACAAAATTAATGTAACCGATTACTTTTGGATTACCTCCATACCAAATATGTGGATGATAACAGTTGTTTCTCAGCTGGAAGGCAGAATTTGCACTGTTCTGTGAGATTGCTCCCCTTTTCTGCTTTAAAGGCAAAATGATGGCGAAATCTCCACCCAGCGAACGTGTTTTTTCACTAGAGGCAATGATAATGAATTTATGACTTCACTCGAAACCAGAGTGATGTTGTGAGGCTCGTGAAGTGTTGTGTGCACAGGTGCATGTAGTATATCGTTCCGATGTTTTATTATTTTTTTTATAATAATTTTTTGATTCGATTATTTTTAGGGCATTAATCGAATAATCATTCCGTGATCATTCAATTGGTTTTATTATTTTTTTAAATATTATATACAAAAGATATTTATTTAAAATATTTCTTGCAACATTTTAATCAGCACTACAACAGACATCAACTAGGCTTTATTAAATAGTACTTTACTAATTACAACATTGTATAATGTTGTATAATGTACAACAAATATAATGTCATTTATCAGATAACCCGTCACAGCATAAGAATATTATCAAATGTCGACCAAATGAACGTTGATACTCATTCAATATAAGCATTATATATGAATGGTACTGAATAAACACTCAAGGTGACGGTTTGTAGCCTACATCGTTTACTGCTTTTCACTTTTTTATTTGTTCAGATTTCATACAGACAAATTCAAAATAAAGATAAAATAAATGTCAGCTGCCTGTTTCTGTCACTGAAACACTCTGACGCTAAGCTCGTTTTGCTTGCCGTGCACGCGCAAGGTGAATCATTTTCAGTGTGTGGAATCGACTCCAAAAATTTGCATTTGACTCTTAGTTGTCAATGCCTGAGATTAGTGAATCAGTTCTGTTTGGGATCGACTTGTGACCCGAAAGCAATGTCAGAAAAATAGGCTAGTTTATTTGATTTCTTTATACTTTTTTCAAACTAATTGATTCAGCGGCTACTCGGTAACACAGCTGGAACATCAGGCTTCTCCTCACGTTCCCACAAACGATTGATAATATTACAAACATTAAAACACAAGTTATGTCATGAGGCCAGCAGGGTAGTGTACTGTAATGCATTTCATACCATAGAGAAAGTCCTACTGATGTTTCCGCTCCTCCATTTCACTCAAATCTTTTTTTTTCATGAAGTGACGTAGCACGCGCGGTGTGTTTCATAAACCAGTTCAAACTAACAATGAAATTATTGCCAATTATTCTTGGTAATTATTTTTGATTAGTTGTTCAGCCCTTATGCATTTCAATAAATTGTAATCCTGTAAATAACCCCCGTTTTTTTACTAAATGTATCTGTAATCTGATTACAGCTTTTTTTTTCTGTAACTATAAGAGAATACAGTTACTTTTTTTTCGTATCCTAATTACGTAACACTGTTCCATGTATTCCGTTACTCCCCAAGCCTGCTGCTACCTCTATAACAAACTTTGCTTGTTTCATCATTTTGCTGAAGTTTGTCTTTTAAGATGCTGCAAACTTTTGCTAACATAACTGTCCTGGCCTAAACAGACTTTTTGTTTCATCTAGACCTTAAGGAAAGTCGCTGATTTGCAGTCTGCCATGAAGAAGGGTCCCTTTGACCATTGTTACAGTGCTACATTTGTTTAGTACTTTTGATGATACTGGTACAGTAATGAATGAAACATTTCCATTTTTCATTAACTTGCTGAACATTTATAATTAAGCATGCAGTCGGGGATGAAAGAAGTCATTTCCTCTATAGTAGTGAACAAAAAAGCCCCAAAATAGATAATTAAATTGAGCTTTTGTCTTTCTTTCTTGAAGGATTTTTTTTTTTTTTTTGATAGATCAGCCTTAGCAATTATAGGTAAGCTTGTGAAAGAAGTTATTAAGTCTCAGAACGTACCACTAAGCCTCTGACAGCAGCTGTCAGAAAAATATTTGCGTAGATGAAAAACTCCAAGATCGTATAAACAGGATAAAAAAAACAAATCATGTGAAAGTATTTGATATTTGAAATAACTAACGACCCACTTTTTCCTCAGGAACTAGCATTCAGGTGTTTAGTGCACCCGCAGCAATTTCTCCCCGCCTGTAGCTTTAATAACAATACCGCAGAGCTGCTGAGGTGACATGTTGATTGTCATTTATTAGTGTGTTTATTAGTGTATATTAGTGTTATTATTAATCACCTCAGCTGCGCCGGATAGTACTCTTGATTGTGAGTAGATGAATTGTTGCTTGTCACGGTGTACGAGATGAATAATGTCTAAAGTATTTATGTCAGATTTTAGGATGAAATTATTCATAG
The DNA here is from genome assembly GCA_030014255.1 of Parauchenoglanis ngamensis. Taxonomy (NCBI): domain Eukaryota; kingdom Metazoa; phylum Chordata; class Actinopteri; order Siluriformes; family Auchenoglanididae; genus Parauchenoglanis; species Parauchenoglanis ngamensis. Next base: position 17,422,511 of record JAQMYM010000011.1, on the reverse strand, counting down.
GACGCGATTAAAGAAGATTACTACATCATCAATCAGTGTGATCCGAATCACGCAGAAATTGGGGTCACAGAAACAGAACTACAGTACTACAGTTGCAATGTCACGCCTAGAGAAAACGAATTGTAAAAGGAGACAAAGATGAGGTCAGAGCTGATCATACCAGGAAAAAAGGGCCAACATGAAATCCCCATTCCTTCAAATGAGCTTAACGTATTAAGACTTCTGTCCTGTAGCATGCTTGGTAGCTTTGCAGCTCGTGCCACAAGGAGCCAGACATGTAGGCTGGCAATGTTACATTAATTAATGTAAAGGTTTTAAATGATTTGATTTCATCATTCACAGTAAAGTATTCGTAGCTGTCCTGTAGCGGTGTTTAGCGTCACCGTCTGCCGGCTTTTAGATGAATGTTGTAGCAGTGGCCAAAATCATTCCTGACCTTTCCATGACTTTGTGAGTTGTCTTTGGTCATAATGGCACTAAATCGGCACCTCACATCTCAACTCACAAGGAAAGAGTTCTCTTACAATGTATGATATTTATCAGATGGCAAAATCAGTGTATGAGTAAAGATTAGATTTATTTAGTCCTTTTCTTGCTTGGTCGAAGAAAAAAAAATCACCTTTCTGACTCGAACACACTACCAGTGTACAGGCTGCTGGTTTCACTTTGGCTCACCGCTGAGGGGTGAAGTAGCCGATGGTCTCTACAGCATGTGTGTAACAGACAGTTCCCGGGAGAGCGAGAGGAACAGCTGCGTACCAGGACACAGGTGGACGGTTCCGCCACCTCACTGCTCCATGAGCATTTGTAAATGACGCCTGAGGGAAAGCGAGTGGAGGAGAGAAGTGAAAAACAAACAGACACACAGCTAATGGATTGGCTTTAGGGAAGAAATGACTGCTCTGGCACCGATCAGTGTCAGTCCCCACCTGCTATCTTCCTTCCTTCCTCTCTATGTTGTTTTTTTTTGATGATCTCTGGCTCTGTTTTATGCTTGATTATTTTTCTTTCGCACTCTCTCACTCCTAGGCACAAAGTTAAGGAGGCTGTGATGGATGAGATTGAAGGATTGGAGGGAGGACACTATGGAGAGAAGCACTGTATCGGTTAAATGAGCGGAGGAGTGATGAGACAGGGATGATGGAAGCTGTGGGTGATAGGGAGGACATGAGGAAAGAGCCAGCTGTAGGGATTTGACAAGAGATACTGATAATTGTTTTCGCTGATATAGAAACAAATTGGATCTAGTGTTGCCTAGATTGTAGTGAAAGAAAAATGACATTTTGGTCATGATGTGACCGTCGTATTATATTGTTTTGCCTGGGTGAAGAATCGTTCGCATAGAACACCTAAAAATTACTTTCTCTTCCGGCTCTCCGTAACGAGGCTTCTAGTGCGATCTTGCTCTTGTAGAGTTTAAATAGAACGTGAGTATGTTGCATTCGTCCTCTGTTCATCCTGGATGATGATTGCAATACAACCTAATTTGGATGTGTGGTTTTTTTGTTTTTTTTTACTATTACACCAGAAACAAATTGCAATAAACAGCACGGGACAATAAAGCATGCCTCAGTGATGAAGTTCATGTGACCATTCAGCTCACCATGTATCTGACAGCAACAGAAATGCATATTAAAAGTAAGCATAGAACAGATTAGATCTTTATGATTACAGCAGCAGGTATTAGGGACAAATCTTCAGCAACCAGGTGAGATTATTTGCTGAGGCAAGGATGAGCCTTGTGCAAAAACTGTTTTTGATAAGTACAAATCTAGTCTCATTTTATAGCCCACAGTAGAACAATACTGCAACAGATGAGCAGTATCTGTTGCAGATACCCCCACCCTCACCCCCCGGCCCCCGACACTTGCCTGGTGGTTACCGTAAAACCTTGTATATATACGGACACTCCAGTTTCTACGTTGGCGAGATTATGTGCGAATTGCTTTATTGCTCTTCAGAATTGGCAGGGATGCACTCTATGAAGAACAAAACCTGCACCTAATTCAAACCTGCCTGTCTTGCTACAGAAAGGGGGGAGAGAAAGAGAGGGAGAGGTGGGGTGCAGCGGAGTTGGGGGGTTGCGAACCACAGGAGAAGGCGCTTTTAAAATGACATCCTGCACAATCTGTCACCTGATCTTCTTCAGCCCTGTTCTGGTTGGCTTTGATGAAATGCTGTCGGATTTTTAGTTAATTAAATGGGATTAGATTCAGCCCCAGGTTGCAAGCTGTTCATTTCGTGTTCCCTCCTTCTCTCCTTCTCTCTCTCTCTCTCTCTTCCCCCAGAGGGAAGAGCTCTGCAGATCTGCTAGAGGTGCCGCTGCAGGGCAGAGCTGAGTGGACACCTGACATGAAAGAGAGTAGAATAATGCGTTGTCTGTTCAGCAGCTTTAACCCCTCACAGACCGATCGGGATAATGCTTATTCATTTAAATCACTGTACTAGACTTGCTAAATAAACAGTGCAAGTGCAATTTAGAACGACCTAACCAATTTACTTATTTATTTAACCAGGATGGTCACATTGAAAATGGCAAGAACAAAAAAAAACCTCTCGTGTTCATGTCTTTTTACATATCATACATGTACAAAATATCACCTTCATCTTAAATAAAGTGTTTTTCTCCTAATACGTTGTGCAAAAGCCAGTTTTAGACGTTTATAATGTGTCCGATGTGAAGATTAAAGAGTCTGATACAAAGCACAAGGTATGATATGATGATGCTAATTCTACTGGCATTTGAGATATTCTTTGTTTTTCTTGTAAATTAGATTTGTTTTTTATAAGAACATACAGTATGAATACAGACATTGCGAACGGAGAGCAGGAAGAAGAATGACTATAAAAAGGGTTCATTTGTTTACTCAGGTCAGCGATGACTGTAGACAGCCCCTTGTGACGTACATAGTGTCCTTTTCTCTCTTGTACCTGCCCTTCTCCTATAAATAACATCCTGTCTTTCTGATGCCTCACTCTGAGCTATGCGGAGAACATGCTTTCAAACATACTTCACTGTTAGCCTTATTGATCCTTATGACACACTAACACTTTTCATCCATCTATCCATCCATCCATCCATCCAGCTACGCATAAGTAGGACTGTCAGCGCAAGTCGTCTCAGTAATTACAACCTGGCGGCCTCTCAATATAAGAACGTGTGGGTGAGAATAGAGTTGGGTTGGAGGCTAATTTAAAGCATTATCCATTAGAACCCTCATTCTGTTTGATCAAACAAGGAGATTTACAGCATACAGACATTTCTGTAATAAGGTCATCTCCGCGGCTCTGTCATGAACTTTTAAGTTTGCTTAAACAGAGGTTAGAAGAATAAGAATAAGAATACGTGTCACCTTATACAAGGTAAAACGTTAGGCTTAAAGGTGTGTCGAAACATAACAGGGAATAAATTCATTTTCAGATTCGGTGCTTGCATAGCTTTTGTGGCAATTCCCTAACAAACCTCCACACCTTGTAAATGCTAGTTGTTTCGTAGTCAATGAAAATTTTTTTTAGAAATGTTAAATTTATCTTAAAAGGCATATAACATTAACAATACTGACATATTGCATTTGCAAAGTCTTGCCTATCATTATGGCCATTCCTATCTGTAAAAGACCCTGAAGATACATCATACTGACTGCCACTGATTACATTAGACATCTCATAATGAAGCTGATGTCTTAGTGTAAGGCTTTTATAAGTGTTTTAAAAGTACCTCAACTCAGATTTCAATTTTCCAAGGAGCTGAAACCAGCACTTTTGAGAGATGTGGTGATGGATAATTTAAAGTAATTTTTAGATTACAATAAAATACAGGATGACTTTAATCACGGCTATTCATGCTGTCCATGGTAATCAGTGAGATGGACTGAGAAGTGGACTGTGACCGGACTTAAGTGTCAAGGCTACAAATCCTCAGAAATCTCGAGTAACACAATTTATTGTACTTATATACTCTCCACCTTTGCAGTACTGACTATGACCCTATAAATACTTGCCAAGGAAAGTGGTGCAAAATCTCGGGTCACCGGAAGTCAGTGTGGTCATCAGCTTTACACGAGAAGCCATGACCCTCTTGCCGTCACACGCTATCACAAGGCACCAGTGGCTTCTATAATGGATTACACGGCGCAGTGGAAGCCATATGATGACCTCAACATAAACCACAGTGCTACATAGATGCTTGTACAAAGCATATTTATGACTCTTCTATACTCTGAACATCATTCACTGTCTCCTCATATGCTCTTTATGTAATGAGTTCACCTTAGATGCTGGAGGTCTAATTTTCTCCATCGGTCGGCAACCTATTAAATATCCTGTTAAGTGCCAGGCATGTAGTGTTCTTTGGCTGACTCAGCATTGATCTGACTATACACATGATTGTACCTTGACCTCAGTCATTTCCTGTTATTTCTGTGAAGTGGAGAAAAAAGGTTGTAAAGAACATTGTGGCCTCCAGACTCACCGGTAATATGTGAAGAGAGATGGAGAAATAGGATCTAAACAGGTATCGATTCATTTGGCTGGAGGTCCTGAGGGGCCTGCAGTTTGCTGTTCCACACTTTGTAGTTATAGCAACATGCCACTGGTTTCCTAGCGATGATGAAATTGAGCTCTTGTTTTAGTGCTACCTTTTTAAGTGGACTGCCGATATTGACCAAGTTCTACGCTTCACTGGAAATCCAGGTGTGCCAGCACTGCTCAGTCATCACCTTCAGAAGTGTGTTTGAGAAAGCTGCATCTGATATGCCATTAATGGTCAATGTCAATTTGCTACTTTCTTTTTGCATGCTACTAATGCTTCATACGATTTGATGATGGTCGTCCCCCCCATTTCTTGCCAGTTTGGTCATTTGCCAATTCCCGCCCACTAACTCTATGCTATCATACAACAGCTTTCAATCAGGGAGAAGCTAGTCATGATATCTTTTCAAACTGCTGCTCGTGCTAGAGAGTAACACGCTCAGAAGAAAGCGCTACATGCCCTCTTCCGCGTACATGAGCTCACGGATGCTCACGATTGGCTAGTATCGCTGTGATTGACAGGGGAGAGAGTAATAACATCCCTCCAACATAGAGAGCATGGCCAGTTTTACAACTATTTCAGTAATACGTGAGTAGAGTACAAATCATCCAAAATAGCACAGCAGTGAACTATGATTACTCAAATATTTTCCACCCCTGGATTTCAGAGGCCGCCTCTGAGGAGGAATTGATAAATGCAGTACAGCATTTTGTTCTCTGATGAGCAATAATTGCCTCTCTTTCTGCTCCAATTATACATTTTTAGCTTAACTTCAAAGAGAGACTGTTATGGCTTGAAATAAGAGAACTCTATTATGTTGTGTGTGCATATTTGCATGGCTGTGTGTGGTGTGCGGTTGGTGACCCTGCTAGAACTGGACAAATGGACCACAGGCATAAGGTAAAGAGAAGTCACAAGAGACATGAGAGGCTTTTAGCTAACGTGTTGGTGGAGAAAGAGAGGCTGCTGCCACTTTTAGTGGAAAGGAGAAGAAGTCTGTCAACCCACCATTACGTTGGTGTGAATGATGTTCCCTATTTGTTTTGACAGCGCTCAGCTCAAGTGTACACAGTTGTTAGCAATAATAGCAATTGGACGGTGCAGGCTATTTCTGTGTACTGCCTCTGTGAAGTATCTGGTCTACTTTGACGTCTTCGTGATTTAGGGTAGACAACTTTGCTCTGGTCAAGCTGCTTTATCATCACCGCCATCATCCATGGGCCTGCACTCTTCAGAATGCAGAACGCAGCAACATCCTGAATAAACCTCAGATTCTTAATGACTCCTGGATAAATCGAAATCCTCAGGGTTTCTGTCAGAGCTCCGTGATGGACTTTTATAAAGCCAATATTAGATCTGAGCACTTATGTGTTTTAGCGTACAGGAAGACCTTCAGCATGCGGAGGTCAAGATGGACACGAGACAGTGGCGATGAGCCGGTGTCCCTGCTGTTATCTGTGGTAGAGGAGGGCGTAAGCCAGAAATCTGTAAAGGAAGATGAAATGAAATGACCCAGGCTGCAGGTGTTTTTGTGTGCTAAGCCCAAGTGCACGCTACACAACTTTCAATATCGCAGAATCGCTGAGTTCGTGCTTTAATTGCTTGTGATCGGTTGTGTGGTGGATGTAGGAGTGTGCACAATACATGAGTACTTGTAGACAAGGGTCACACTATTCAATTCAATTCAATTTTATGTGTATAGCGCTTTTAACAACAGACATTGTCACAAAGCAGCTTCACAGAGTTTTATAAATTCATCTATCTATGAAAAAAAATTTTTTAAAATGGATGACCAGGTAGATGGATCCGCATCCTCATTTGGGTGGCACTGGATAGTGCGCTTACAACTAACACACTTCTGTAATAGGGTCAAGATTTGAGTGCAAGAATATTCATGGTGATTTGAGTCCTATGCCATTGTAGCAGAACCGTTCATCAATAGCAGTCCAACGCCATCTTCACAGTTCTAGTTGAGGCAGTTCCTATGGTGCCATCCTCAGCAGGAGCAAGTGGTTTCCAAGTAATGAGTCCAACCAGAAGTAGGACACCAGGATGAATCAAGCAGGTCCGAAAAGCAGACCGGGTCAGGATCAGGGGTCACTACAAGAGCTTTGATTTTGCTTGTGACGGAAATGTTGAGAAAATATTGGTTGGGTAAATGCAGGCATCAAGGATAGTCTGTTCTGCAAAAAGAACCAAAGAATACAGTGCGAAAAAAAGTGTTACTTTTATATTGTGCTCCACTGGGAATCATGCCATATCTGCTTTTATGTTTTGTGGTCCCTAACACCCATTTGGGTGCGATGAGCCAAATCATTTCTTTCAGAAGTGTTATTACTTAAAAATGCTTACATTTTGCTCCAGCCTTCCCACATAAAAAGATGGCTTATAGACTGTATTCAGGAAGCTGCTGCGCATTACAGAAGATGAAGTCTATTTCCTTTCAGATTCTCGTTGGCTGGTTGTCATCACTGTTGTTGCTACTTGTCGCCAGGGGTTCACACTACACAATTCATTGTCGGGATTATTAGACATGCTTGAAATGATCGGAGGTAACGCAGTCAGTAAATAGCACTCAATGTGGGGGCTCACAGCAACAGCAAGCACTCATCCAGCAGGTGGTGATTCATTGGAGGTAGTCGCTGAGCCCCAAAATGAGTAAATCAGTAAATTATACTGTATAGTGTGGACTAGGCTTTAAATTGACAAGCAGGGTCTGTCTTATCACGGGAAGATAACGGTATGGCCATTGGCTGGGTTAACAGTACGATGTTGCTGGAGAAGAGGAACATGCAGTTTTCAAAGTCTGCTCTCTCAGTCTCCACATCCCTCTCTCTGTCTTTCTCACTTCTTTTTACCAAAGCTTGAGAGAATGCGAAACTGATGCTATTACTCTTCTGAGTCTGATGTAGAATTGAGAGGTGCTTGTGTGTCGTGTCAATTTTGTCTTGGCATGTGTACACAAAGGCCACCGTGGGGACTTGATCTTCTACCCTTTTGCCCCCAGACTGTACAATTACTGTCTGGGCCATCGTATATAATAGTCACATTTTATATAGCCTCATGTAGCAAAGATGTATGCCTGGAGTGCCGCTGTGAGCCCCCAGCTGTGCCATTGTACAAAATTTGCTTCAATCAGGTACAATTTGCTCAGCTTTGGTCCAGGACTATAGCTAGGGAGTTAGCTTGACTTAGATCAAAGAGCTTCATTGCTTTTGGGTGGCTCATCCGGTGCAGTACTGGCCACTGCTTATTTCACCTCAGCCAACTCTGACATGACACAGATGCATTTATCAACACACAGTGTTAGATATTTAGACTCAGTCTATTTGCCACTGAACATGCATGCATTAATAACAAATAACAGCATTTACGCTTGAGTGGCCCAGGACTAAATGTTGACGTGTCTCCCTATTGAGAGATTGCAAGTTTCATTGAGTCCAGGAGATTTTAATCGTCCCTGCTGTCTTGGTGGAAAGAGATAGTATATTTTATGAATGCAAAACAGGGCTTTGCTCTCCTCCAAGCATGCTTATCTGCTCGACTTCTCAGATGACATAAGACTCAGAATAAGCATGTGTTAGATTTCAGGTGTTCGCTTACACTGAACCAGGGTGTGGTCCGCACCAGGCGTGGAAGCTATCCAATCTCTTCACTGAATGCCAAGTAATGGGATTGGTTAAACTTGCATTCCTTCTTCAGGCAGGGAAAGTGTTCAGTAGAGAAGACCGAATGCCTTATTGATGTATAAAACCAAACTTTCACAGGATTGGTGCACTGTAATTATCACACCTTTGTGATTTTGGTTTGCAGGTATTCCTGGATAATGACGTGCCGTGCATCCAAAAAGTGCTGTTCGTCACTACTCAAATGTTAAAGTTTCCATAAAAATAGCAAAAGGATAAACCCAGTGTTTATGATTTTGCAAACCTGCATGCACAAAAGTGATAGGTAGAACTGTACAACCCTGCAATATGAGCCCCGCTCCCAAACGAGCCCACAATCAGTCCGAATGTGTTAGGGCCAAATGTGAGACCTCAGGCTTGATCACATGCGCATGTGTGTGTGCACCTTTGTGCATCTGTCATGTAATTGAATTTGGCTGCAACTGCAATTTGATTCTTGGTGTTAGAGGATACAAAGTGTCATGTCCTTATGTGAAGTTCAGGCATGACTTCCTTTCCCTGCTCCTCCACACTCGATATGTCTCAGCTCCAGTGGGCCGGCCATAATTGGGCCACTGTTGTAAAGGCTACGAGTGACATTGACAAGCATATAACGAAGTGATCTGGACAGCAAAGATGTCTTTTTTTGGGTGAATCCCAATGAAATAGCAAAGCAAAGTCAAAGACAAAACTGTGAAGAAACTACAAACACACAGGAGGAGGAGTCTCCAGTGCTAATACGTTTCAAAACATGGGGAAGTCTTCAGGACAGAGGAGTCTCACTAACATGACGGGTTTTTCACGAATTTATCACTGACGTAATTGTTAGTGGATTGCTGTGGAATAAAACACTTTATTATAGTTATGCAAATGTAAATGCAAACGCATTGGAGCTTTCTGAAACATCAGGCCAGATGCTTGACAGTGAAATAGGACGGCATCCTTATTTGTTAGATATTCTGGTCCACACCATTTGTTTTTCTTCCGTTTAGAGAGCCTGCGGCACCACAGACCCCAAATTGTCTCCACAGAGCAGATATTTTATCCGCAGCTGCCAGGATGTGAGGAAATATATTAAAAAATATGTTGTGACTACAACACATTGCTGACACCACCTTTACCAAACAGTTCACGTTGTTTATATCGAAACATGCCGGAATTGTAAAAGGAAAGCAAGCAGGACGATGAGCAAGGGATAAAAAGCGGTTAAAATGATATCCGTTTTTGCCCCTGCTCTTTTTTGAATGTATGAAAATATATAGAGAATATCGTTTCGTGGCAACTTTATTGAGACTGCAGTGTTTATAGAGTGCAGAAACATTCCAAACCAGCCATTTATTCATCCATCCATCCATGTATCCATCTGACAGTATGCAGACCTGATAGTTTTACACATTTTGCCCCCTCGCTCAACATCAGTAGCTGACCTTGCTGAATGAGCAGCCACGCTCCAAAATCTACACAAGAGTGGAGCTTATTATAACAGCAAAGGGGAACTCAATCTGGAATACATTTCACTGTGTGTTGTACTTGTATGACTATGCATGTGATAAATAAAGGATCTTGATCTTGAAAAAAGAATGGGATGTTCAACAAGGACATATGGGTTTGATGGTCAGATGTCTATAATACCTTTTGACCATGTAGTGTATATGCACATTACAGGTTTTACCTTAGACAAGTGATTTGAGAAAGGAATATATCGGAAATGTACTGCAATTTTCTCCTGGATTCTTGGGGGTTGGCATGTCTGAATATGTTCAACGGGAAGACTTAAATGTGGTATTTAACTCCAATAATTGAAGCCTGTCCAGGTGACTTTGGAGGGAGAAAGGAGAGAGCTTATTTGAAGTGCTTTTAAAAATTGCTTTGAAAGAGCTGCCCCTTTGAAGAAGACACTTTGCTCTTGATATTTTCTGTGATATGAATAAAAATGGCGGGTCAAACGGCGAATTTGGAAAGTAAATTTGCAACTACAATGAGGGGGAGAATTCTGAGACCTCGGACCGGAGTTGTACATGGTTTCTGATTTGCATTTGACCTCCAGATGTCCCTGCTGAACAGACTCGGGCAGCAGTCGTTGTTGAGCAGTAGGGACGAGACAGGAAGGTGGTGGACGTGGACAATTCTTCACCTGTAGAGAAAGTGAGAGGTGGGAATTTAGGCAGTTAAGGAGTAAGAAGGTGGAGTTTTAGATCCACCTTCTCACATACTTCAGAGCTCCGTTCTGAATTCACTTAAAACATGGCTCAGTATGGGAGGATGCCAAGGCCTTATTCAACATAGTAATCAGGGCCGTCGCCGGCTATGAGGTCGCCGAGGTCTGTCATTTTTGTGCTGAAAACATTTTTGTGCTTTTTCCCGGAACAAAAAACCATCAGCAGTTGAAAATGTTTCCGTGCCAAGTGCATTCTTAATTCAGCTCAGATGTGCTATTAATAGTGTGTGTGTGAGAGATAGAGCTAGAGCATTCAGTATGAGCATGATAGAGGACGCACGACTCATGAACCGCAAAAGCGCACTTCACTGAAAGCAGTTCGAATTCGTGTTGTGTGTGTGTGAGATCATCCGGCATAGTGAGGGAGCGGGAGCGAGCCGGGCAGCGGCACTTCCACAGAAGCAGTTCGAAACTGCACACTTTGGGAAGCAGCGCTGAAGTGCCTTGTTTGTGAACTAGCATATTATTCGGTGAGACAAAACAGTGATTCATTCTCTGCAAAAAACATCCCGAAACAGCAACCTGGTACAGCGTCTGAATAAATATTATTGTGTGAAGCGTTAAATAGAAGCGTAGGCTAGGCTAATCTGGCCACGTTAAAGGTTCGGTTTCTTTAGTATTATGAATATAAGGGCTAGATTAGTCTAACTTACATTTTTCACACAACATGATGAATTAAAAAAATACGAAATGTGAGGATGAAAAATAAACTCATTCAGGGTGAAGCACTTACAGATGGAGACAAAGCAAGTTTACTTCAAAATAAGTGGCTAGCACCAGAAATCTACAGCTACCCCCATCGACCATTTGGATGAAAGTAGCTCCAACACACACACACACACACACACACACACACACACACACACACACACACACACACACACACTGTAGGGATGGTTAGTGGAGTATGTTTTTGCTCTCTGCTCTGCCAAGGTCACCCAGAATGAACTGTTTAACTTGACATAAAAAACATAAATGATGTATGGTGCATTTCTCAGAATTTGTTATTCAGAATTTCAACACCAATAAAAACGTGTTTCCTGAAAATAGAAATAGGCCCCCAGTTTGTAATGTGTGACTGATGAGGACCCCCCCCCCACCTCACTATTTTTCAAACCCTGGCTACAGCCTTGATAGTAACTCCTCATGCCTTCGATTTTAGGTCAATGTCATTATGCAGTATCACTCTTATTGTAATTATGAACTTTATGGGGTTTACAGACCAAAGACCATTTCTGTTCTTATGTAGTTTGCTGCTGTAACAGTACGGTATTGCTAATAGCGCAGGATGCAACGATTTTTTTTCTGGTTTGCATTCAGTTGCTATTTTCACAGTCAGAAAAGAACACATCTGCAATTACATGGGTCTAGTGGCTCCACAGGGGGTTTTGACATTTAAAATCTCTTGCCAGTTTGAAAATTAGCATTTTCACATTTCCATTGGTCTGCCTGTTAACTATCGAGACCCCAGGTTAGCATGTGAAAATGGTGCTTTCCTGACTTCAACTAAAATTTTAACGACTTTCATACAACCCAGTTTTGTTAATAATGTACATTGTATTGCTGAAACGATTCATCAAGTAACTCAATTTACTCGATTACAAAAAATCCTAGGGTTCGTTTAATCCATATATCTATAAACAGCTCCCTGTTTCGCACGGATGATCGCTACTTTAGCGTAGTTACAAGTTACGTAAGACGTGATTTGTTGGCGCGGCCAGCAAAATGGAGAAGAGAGATGATGATAACGAGGCGAAACTTTTGTACAGTGTGCCCATTGTAAAACAAGTGGAAAGTGGAACGCATCCTGTCTGCACATCCAGTCCACAGAGTGGGCCCGACATTAGGTAATGTTAACGTTAGTAATGAACCTAAATCAATGATTTGCTAGTTTACATAAATGCTATGGCTATATGTAATGACTAGTTAAAAACATATGGCCAGACATTGTTAGTCATGTGTTTTGCTCGAGAAATAACCATAGAAAATAAAATGTTGCAGTAAATTTGTGAAAGCCTGAGCTTTATTCATGCGATTGTTATGATGATTACACACACTCACAGGGATTGTATCGCTAGTTTGTTCTAAATGTTAACCAGTTCTGTTGAGCTCAGTTCTGTTATCGGTCCGAGACTTTAATGAGGTGAAATTTTAGCAAACAGACAGTACTCTGTACAGTACTTTTTTTAACAAGTGAGAGCAAACAGTTAACGTGAAGGTTGACTGACTTGTACTGACCGCCATTCTTTCCAATGACCCAGTGTTTGCCAGTGGTCAATCACTGACCACCAATGACCAATCACTGTTGTTTCCAACAACCAATCAGTGGTCATCATTTATGCCAGTGACCAATCACTGATAACCATTCACAAAGATCAGTCACTGATCAGAATGGTTCCCAAAGTGGCATTAGTGATCAGTGTTATTTCCAAAGATCAATACTAATAACCATTGTTCTCAAAGATCAATCACTGTTCACCATCATACCCAATGACCAATCAGTGATCACCATTGTTTCCAACAACCAATCACTGATCACCATTTGTCCCACATGTTCACTTCTTTGTTTTTTATGTTACATTCTCTTCTTCGTGAAGTGATAAAAGCGAGGTATTCCATTTATAACGGTTTCATTCGTGTCTATTTCCCAACAAATCACTACCACTGCTTCATTTTGTTTGCCTGCTTGTTAGAAATAGTAGTATTTTTAGGATAGGAATTGGCTCCGGCTTCTCCTGCGACCCTGACGGATGAGTGGTATACCTAATGGATGGATGGATGGATGGATGGATGGACAAATGGACGGACGGACGGACGGACGGACGGACGGATGGACGGCGGCACGGTGGTGCGGTGGTTAGCATTGTTGCCTCACAGCAAGAAGGTCCTGGTTTCAATCCCCGGGTCATCCAGGGTGCCTTTCTGTGTGGAGTTTGCATGTTCTCCCCGTGTTCAAATAAGAGTTTATTTGGACACACAGAGACCAGAAATCAGCTTATACAATGCACAAGCAGACAGAACACAGATTTGTTCTAAATTATTCCACCCAGCTAGCTGGTCAGGTAAATACCAATATTAGATAGCCCTGAGATTTGCTTATTTTCACTATTGATTCTGAAAAGAAAGGCAGAATTTGCATTGCATGCTTTGGGATTTCTTTGTTGGACCAACAAAGTTAGGACTGGGGTACGATTGGCTGCGTCGAAACGCAGGCTTTTCATCAGCACTGCTGTGGAAGGTGGAATGGAGCAGCGCACAAATACGCGTACAGCATGCAGACATTTGCCCAACATTTATGAGACATTTCTTAATGAACCTGTTCACTAATGCTGTGAAGCAAGGCTTTATAAATGTTCCTTCTTTAATCAGTGGTGGATGGTGCTGACGAAATATAATCAGGTTTAAACCCTGGTCCCTATAAAGAGTCTGCTTAAGTAGATTGTAACAGTACTCAGCCACTTGTACAAGAATAAATAGGTTATTTTAATATTCCTGAAATACCATATTATTCATCCTGACTTGCTAGCTGCGTGGCTACATTTATTTTAGGAAGACTTCAGTGAGCAGATGTACATGCAGCCAAAGAACCACAGATCGAAAGCTTTCAATGGATGTGGTAATCAGCAACATGTTCACTCTTTTACTCACTGTCATCACTTTTGTTTTGTCATTCTGCACCTTAGTAGAATGATGTATAAAACACAACATGGAGCATTGTGGGAAAATAATCCAATTTCTTATAACAGCAATTGGCTAATTTGCTAACTCTTGAAGTTAATAAGACTAAGGCTACAAGTAGATTAGTGAGATATATGTAAATCTATTTACATATTTATTTGAATATTCAAATGCGAATTAATTGACAAATAATTGATTAATCAGCCTTAAAAGTGGCTTATAACTGATTTTCTCATGTAATTATTATTTCCTGTTCAAAAATACCGGTTTAAATTCCAAACTATTAACGGTTTAACTATGCTTCAACATTGACAATTCACCCATGTTTCATTTTTTTTAGTTCACAGGTCATGGATTAAAGCCGTACGTTTTATAATTTCTGTAACGCTTTGTTAAGGCACAGTTTTGGCTGCCTGCTAAGTTGCCTGTTGAGATATCTAGTTAGCACAACAGCTGGCTATATCACTTGCCTTGCAGCCAGATACTTCCTATCAAAAATCTATATAATAAACAATAAATATACACAAATACATCTATATAAAAAACCTATAATAAGCAATCACGTTCTGGCAGGAGATCATCAATGTGCTGCTCTTCCATTTTGACGTAGGAACCAAAGTCATGGACATCGTCTCCTTATGGTAAACGTTTTCGGGAACTCAGTGTTGTCAGTCAGTGATATCCTTTGATACCCTTGAGAGCAGTTTAAGTTTGTACTTTGCATCATAGCGTTCTTTTTGCCAGTCAATACTACAAGTCGCCGAATTTCACTGACATTAGATGGTCGCTCTTCACCACATCTCAGTGAATCGCGTCCTCTGTATATGATCTTTTACCTTTACAAAACACTGTCACCCAAGACTCCTTCCATATATGTATCCTTCCAGAAAACTCATATAGGTTTTTTCTTTATGTAACCATACAAGTCCCTGTGAAAGAGCTGTTACTATACAAGTGATTACATGCTAGAATGACAGCATTGATATAAACCTATCGTTTGAATTGCAGCAGGAACTACTGTTATAGTCACTGTTATACAAAATTATCATCGCCTTCTGACCCATCAGATTCAAGGATTCAACAGTGCTGCAGTAGGATGAGGTTTCATTTATACACTTTAATGTCTCCAAGCCCTCAGGCAGTAAGTAAACTCTCTCCTGTGGCATTTATCCTAAAAGCCAGCACTTAATGAATCATTAATGTCGGAGAATGTAGATACGTAGATAAAGTGGATAATATGTGAGTTCAGTCGCTTCAAGGATTTGCAGGATATCTCCGTCATACCGTATCGCAGTTTGTCTTTAGTCTTCTTGACTCCGGACATGATGGAACATTGATGTGAAACACCAGCTTTTAAAGATCTTCAGAGCTTGTGATCACTGTGTGTGTGTGTGTGTGTGTGTGTGTGTGTGTGTGTGTTTGCTGGAAGTCTTTGCATCAATCCAGTGGTACTGACCTATCAGATCGAGTTAATTTTCTGCACAGGTGAGCACTGAGACAAGTAGAGATTATAGCCCAGAGATCCAGACCGCACGCACGCACACGTACACACACACACACACAAAATCCTACATCAGGAATAAAGAGAGTTAGTGATTATAAGTGGGGAGCTGACCGAGATCAGAGGGTGTCACCTGATTATTACAGCCAGATACTCAGAAAAAAGACCACTGACTGATCTTCCAGCTTGGAGGTTTATCAAAGATGGCAGAGAGAAAAATAGAGAACTCCAACGGAAAAAAATTGGTAGCATTACAGCCCTGATTTAATACAACATTTACATAATGAGTCAGTGAATCAGTAAATGGTATTTTGTCATTTTCTATCCTTGATTGCAGCGCTGTCTTGGTCTGATGGAGCAAGATGGTTTTATTTTATTTTTAGATTTTAGAGAGTTTGTGTAGTTTGCTTGATCACGGCACGGTTAGCACTGTCGCCTCACACGAGGAGGATCTGGGTTCGAACCTGCCTGCCGACTGGGGTCTTTCTGTGAGGAGTTTGTTCTTCTCATTTCTGTGTGGGTTTCCTCCGGGTGCTCGGGTTTCCTCCCATGCGGATTAGTTCTGCTCCGAATTGTTCTTAGGTGTGTCACCTCTGCGATAGATTAGCGGCCCGCCCAGGGTGTACCCCACCTCTCACCCGAAGTCAGTTTGGATTGGCTCCAGCTTCCCTGCAACCCTTAATGGATAAACAGTATAGATAATGGATGGATGGATGGATGAATGGATGGGTAGTTGGGCATGCAAGGCATGTCTGTAATAATTTTTATTCCATTCATTGATCGCAATTCAGAATTTATCTTGAAACCGTGCCAGTGTGGACACATCTCGGATCTAGAATCCAAAAAGGATTTTCAAAAGATTTTAAAACTCTTTAAAAAGAAAGGGGTTCCATTTTGTACTCCTTTAAGAAGTCCAGAATTTTAATTTTCTCATATTTGTGAGTGACAAGTCATAATATCGTAAAACTCATTGGTGGAGTACTAAATTGGCCTATTGTTTAGGATAGTGGTATGTGGTTTGAGGAAGCGGTCCAAATATTTGGGTCTCAGGATGTAATTAGCTGCTGCTGTTATTTTTTTATTTATGTTACGGGAATAAATGTTCTATGATTGTGACTGTTACTGACTGTTAAGTGAACGAACTAAACCTTTGATGACAGCTTGTGTTTGGCTAGCTGGTAGCACTGTCTCTTTTAGTCACAACTATGTGGATATTTTCATATGTTAACAAAATTATAGTAATTGTTTGCACGTTGTAGACTGTTTTATGTCTGTTAAGTAATCACAGGGCGGCACGGTGGTGCAGTGGTTAGCACTGTCGCCTCACAGCAAGAAGGTCCTGGGTTCAATCCCCGGGTCACTCAGGGTGCCTTTCTGTGTGGAGTTTGCATGTTCTCCCCGTGCATGCGTGGGTTTCCTCCGGGTGCTCCGGTTTCCTC
>JAQMYM010000011.1:17393732-17405379 GCA_030014255.1 Parauchenoglanis ngamensis | reverse complement strand
TGCATGGCTAGGTGCTTGATGTTATACACCTGTGGCACTGGGTCTGACTGAAACACCTGAATTCAATAATTAAGAGGCGTGTCCCAATACTTTTGTCCAAATAGTGTATATATATATATATATATATATTTCAACTGAATTGTCCCAGGCTCCCAGGCTACTGATTTTGCTTCACCTGTGTAATCACCTCATGCAGGATCTAAAGTTAGCAAATCAGCCAGCTATCAGTTACTAGCTAGCTAGTGACATGACGTACAACATGATGATGATGTCTGAACTTTCAGTAAATAACTCAGTATTTCTTAGTACTTGTTGTTAGCAAAACTGCTGTGATACATACAGCGTATTATGAAAATGTATTCAAGTGTTTTTGCTATATCGTTCACCCCAGTGGTCTGACCCTGTACGCTAGTCTAAATAAATATAAACAAAGAGGCACTTTAAAAGGAGATGGATGATATTGGAACAGAAGAAACACTTTCTAGCCAGTCAGCCAAAAATTCACTAGCTTACAGTGGCACAATCAGTCTTACCTACTGAAGGAGAGTGCGTCTAATGAATGTTTTTGGGCCTGGCTTAGTAAGCTCTAAAGAAGACACATGAGACAAACAGCACTTCCTGCATATAGAGCTTCAGAAGGACAGAGATAAGTGGCGACTGCTGTGAGTCAGAGCTGCAGGTCAAACAGTGTGGAGGTGGATGGAGTAGTGGAGGCAGTGACGCCAAGCACAGTTTTAATGACAAAAAGAGACATATGTAACATGGTTAAGCTAAACATTACTGTCCGTGGTGCAGACATATTGCAAATGGCAGTTTTCTTATTATGCATTTTATGAATGTCAGAACATCACTTATATTTTGTCAGTCTCCTGTTTCACATCGTTTCATTTTCAGTTAAACGACAGAAGTCACTTTTCTGAATAAGCGCATAATAAAATGAAGGAACTCTGCCATTAAAGGCCTTTTATTACAGCCTATAATAGTTTCTAGGGAACAAGCAAAACCTAGCAAACCTGAAATTACAATATGCACGTCTGCACTTATTTATTAATTCCAAATTTAACCAAGATGGTACATCGTGTTTTACTTGCTGAAAATCGCTACACCTGTGTGTGTATGTGAGTGTGTGTGTGTGTGTGTGTGTGCATGGCTTTGCGGTACATACTGCACATGCAGTGTATTCTGTTATGCATTATGTTCTGTTATGATGAAACTGTTTACACAAAACATCAAAGGGGTCAAACTCAAATTCGGTTCAGGGCACATCAGCGTTTTTCTTGAACTGCCATCATGTAAGGCTATTCATTTTTAACATATCATGAAATTACAATAGTTCTACAAAAATGACGTCTAGTGAAAATATCAGTGAAACCGTACCCAAGTAAAAGCAGGAGTACAGAGGCAAAGATCGACTTGAGTGAACGACAAAAAGTATCTACGTTTAACCATACTCTCGTATTTAAGAGTAATATGTGAATATTTTTGTTATGAAAAGAGCTGACCACAAGTTCATCATGTCTAACTTTGCACAACTAGCTAGTTTGCTCAGAAATCAATTACAAGGAAAGCTAAGAATAAGCTAATTCAGACAAACCTAGAATTCGGCTTGCTGGTTCTCTAATGCTTAATGGCATTTGTAGAATAAATGCTAAGTCATTAATTAACAACGAGGAAACAAAATGTAACTAGCTAGATAATTAAACTAGTTAAATTACAAAGCTTAACTAGCTTTTTTTTTTAGCCAAACGTAAAATTAACTTATGAACACAAACAGAAATAAAAAAAAAAACTGTGAAGATCAAAATAAAAATGTAAGCAGTAAAAAGTTGGTCTAGTAAATTCAAGTATTCAATTTTGATAATATTTGAATAGTACTAGAGCAAGTAATCCAAAATAGTACTTAAGTACAAATTCCTCACATTTATTCCACATTTGGAGTTTCCTATTATGAGATTACAGTAAACCAATATTTATTATTATATGGTATATTATATAAATATGTATTCTAGAAAGAAGCAAAGAAGCATTATTTGCCAAAAAAATAAGACATATGAAAGCTTAGAAAGTGAAAAGGTTTTTAAAAAGCAAGCAAAATAAGCTTGGTGTTTGATTTATAATAATCTCATAATAAATATTAGAAATATTTGGCCATTTTCACTTGCTGAATTATTATTATAATTTTTTTTTTTTTTTTTGCATTGTGGTTGTTGCTACACCACAGGCGTGCTATGAGTCCTAAATAGTGTGAAAACATTAGTAGTAGGAACTAGGGGCAGATTAAATAGTATTTTATTGTTTTTGCGCTCGCAGAACGAATGGCTTGCGGCACTTGAGTCTGACGCCTGTGGCCTACTATGTCCTTAATCTGCATTCATTACAAGCCACTCAATTCTCAGGACATTTAACATTTAAATGAAGTTTGCTGTTAAATGGTTGTCCACAGACCGCTGATAATTCGGCATGTGCCAATATTACATTGTGATTCAAAATAATTGCCTTCTTTTTTATTGTATGTGCTGCAGTACTGTGTTTATACAAATTTAATGATATTTTATTATAATGCAGTGTTATCTAGGGTAGGCTAATAAACACAGAAAAGTGAAGAAAATGTTAATGTAAAGAATCACATGCTGAAAATGTTAAGAAACACAAGCTTAGGGAAATTTCTGATACACAATATGCATCATGATGTAGGCTTCCTAACAAAGTCCCAGCTAAATAATCGTGTTGCATTTCAAAACCTTGAAAACAATTCATTTGATGACGCTAAAGTTTGTAGAAATCACTCCTTTCCAACAGTGAACAAGAGTTAAAATGAGTAAAAACATGTCGTATATCACACATTTTACCACATACATATCATACCACATACATATCTGTGACATATCTAAATTCTGAAAACAGTACTTTATCAAATCTGCATCCTCGGCTTGATTGTTGTTAAAAAAAGGAAAAAATAATGTATCCTATCTCAAAGACGTGTATGCAATATAGAATGCCACAAAGAGATTTTAACTATTTTTCTATTTTGTTTAATTTATTTTATTTTCTAATTTATTTTACTCAGTACTTTCATTACCAAAATGACACTTTTTGTTTGTTCTTCACAGGCGGTTTTCTCTCATGTCATTCTGTCTAGTATTTTTTTTTTTTTTTCAGGCATCCACTCACTAGCTATTCAGCTTAAATAAAACACACACAGCTAGCCTTTTTTTAATCACAGAGCAAGCTGACTAAACTGGCATTTGGACTAGAAATTCCCCTGGTGGAAAAAAATCCATCTATTCATCTGAATGGAAAATGGGACAAAAAAAAAATTCTTTCAGCAAAACGAGTGGCTGACTGCTATCTCAGCTCTCATTCAGTTTGGGTATTCACTAACAAACTAGGAATAAGACTGAATTGAACTCCACTTTATGTCAGACGCTGGGTCGTAACACATACAAAGAGAAACTAGAAGGGCACTTGGAGAGTGAAGACCTTGTTCAAGGACAACAGTTGACTCTTTTATGATATGCAATTGCAACCACTTTATATGTCTGGATATATTTCCAGTGCAGTTGTATTTCTACATTGGCTATGTTTTGTCACTATTGAACTTTACTGCCATGTGCTGGATTTTCAAGATATCATTGGCGTAAAATTGGCACAGACTTTTGCCCTATCTCGCAACGTTAGTGAAAGAGAAACTAATTTTGTAGAGTGACTCAAAACCGTTCCAAAATTTACTGGTTTCTTCCTAAGCCCATGCTACATGCTTCCAGCAAGTCTCATGGACATTGGTTTGGTAGGTTTTGTGCAATCCTGCATAGAGTCAAACAAACCAAAGAAACCAACAACCAGCTAAAAGTTTAATTGGTTACAAAGCTGTTCAACCTTTTTGTTGTTGTTGTTGTTGTTTTTTCTTAATATGGCTTTTTTTACTTCTGACCTTAAGTTATGGCCCTAGGAAAGTTAAAAATGACAATGCGGACTTCACTTTTTCATTCGTTTATTCGTTCTGATTTCAACGATGGATTCTGAGCAACGGGTGGATATCATGGGATATCACGTGTTTGTCAGAAAACAACCAAACAATAAAGAGAGACCAGAAAGGAATCAATTCATAAAATGAATTATGTCTTTCTTGGACTTCAAAGTGAAAAAACTCAATACAAGAAACATATACAGGACCCTTTAATCTTTCATATCACTTTTGTCCTTAAACAATGCTTTCATTGAAAAACATATCTAAACCTTCAAACATATCCGAGCCTTCAAAGCCATTTTTGCCTAAAGCAATCATCCAAATGGGACACATTTTTGTTTTTTTTTTATTAGTTCCAAGGCAAATATTACATAAAACTGTCTGTACAGGCAGATGCCTTTCAAATGACACACATGTAATGACAATCATTTGGAAAGTCTGTTATAAAAATGCTGGACTATATGGCACTATAATACTATTATGATAAATTATGTTACAATACACGTTTCTGAGATACTGACAGGATTTTTTATTTTTTTTTTGCTCTCATTTACAAATTGATTGGAAGTTTGTGAGATGATAAAGGTTTTTACTGAACCTTCAAAATTGTAAACATTCCAATTTTCTTTATTTTTGCCCCCTTGTTAATTTATTTTCGTAGACATACAGAAAAGGACCATCCGTTTGTTTAGCATGTTTTCAGTGTAACACTATATTGTGTATAACACACAGTACATTGTGTACCGTAGAACACACACATACGTAAAGACCTGGCAGAAAGCTTGATTGTGTATTATACGGCTCAGGCAGAAAGAACCGCAGCTAATTTACTGGCAGGCTTGGACGCAGAGCATGCCAGCTAGAGAGAGAGCAAGAGAACGAGAGAGAGAGAGAGAACATACAGCAGCACAAAATACCACCAACGGTATAATAAAAGAAGAATTTCTGCTTTTTGATGAGATAAAATCTTTAATGTATTTAGTCAGTTTGAATCTAACCCTCAGGACAATTTGGTTGGATGTATGATCACAGAACTACAAGTAATCTTTTGCATGTAATTATTTTTATGAATTATGACTCAGAGAGCAAGATGTACATTGCACTGGATTGGGCCCAAATGCATTCACATAGCAGATCTGTGTTTTTATGTATTTTTTTTTTTTTTGCACACTACCAGAGCTAATTTATTCAGATAGTCTGTAGCGCCATCATGCCAGGTTATCAAAGAATCCTGTTACATCTGGCCTTAAGCTGGTGCAGGTACAGTCAAGGTTATTATTATTTTGGGGTTATTTTCCCCCTGGTTTTCTCCCTAAATTATTCATTCCAATTCACACCCACCAGACAGCTCTCCCTTATCACATGACAGCTACCAACCAGGGAGGGTGAAGGCTATCCTGTGCTGCTCAAGCAACATCAGGGCCATAACACACTCAGAGGAAATCCGCCACCTTCGGGATACATGAGCTCACATACCCTCATGATTGGCTAGTGTCACATGATTGACAGGGGATAGAGAGCATGTCCCTCCCTCCCTGAGAGCAAGGCCAATTTTGCTCTCTTGGACTCTTGGCTTCGGATGACCGCGGCAGCATCGGGATTAGAACTTGCGATCTCCGAATGGCAGGGCGGACAATTACTCTATCCACTCGGGAGCCCCCTAAAGGTTATTTTTAATCTCTGGCTCAAATGTGGCACTGACGCAGTTCAGAAATGGTTCAGCCACAGCCACAGTCCTGCATAATTATCAGTGGAACCAAATAGCAAAAACAATTGCTTAATTAATACTATTGTCACCACATTATTTTTTTTTTTTGCCAAAAGTAAAAATAAAAGTATCATATATTGTGGGACTATGCTTTCAGTGCCACATTTAGGACCAGAGCTGTGGTTGTCTTGAGCTGAAAGGTAGTGCTCGTTGGCCCAGTAATGGTAAACACTCATAACACCCATCTGTCCAGTCTTATTTCATATTAAACACTTTGATTTCATGTTTGTTCATTTTTTCATTGGTAGCATTGGTTCTATGAACAGGCTGTATAGGATTAATCAGACTGCATGTGCACATGCAGTTCGGTGGTGTACTCAGCTTAGTCTCTCAAACGTTCTCTCTTTCTAATATGACTTGGCATGTTGTTTTATAGATGCAGATAATACACTATATGGCCAAACATTTGTGCAGACCTGACAATTGCACCCATGTGTGCTTTCTGAATATCCGATTCCAGATTCACTGATTTTACTGTTGTAATAAATTCCAATCTTCTGGGAAGTCCATCCATCCATCCATTATCTATATCGCTTTATCCATCTGGGTCATGGGGAAGCTGGAGCCAATCCCAGCGTCTTCGGGCGAGAGGCGGGGTACACCCTGGGCAGGTCTCTTCTGGGAAGTCTTCCCACTTATAATGTGGCTGTGGGGATTTGGCCTTTCAGACAGAAAGAAGAGCATTTGTGAGGTCAGGCACTGATGTTGGGCAAGGAGGCTTGGTTTTGGAGTACTAACCATACTAACTCATCCCAAAGATGTTCAGTGGGGTTGAGGTCAGGGCTCTGCAGGCCACTTGAGTTCTTCCAGTCCAGTCTTGGCAAACCATTTTTTCATGGAGGCTTCCTTTGTGCACAGGAGCATTGCCATTGTAGATCCAGTGTTCCAGTGAAGGGTAATTGTAATTGTACACCATTAGGCATTCTATATATTTATGCGCTTCCAACTTTGTCACAACAGTTTGGGGAAGATCCACATATAGGTGTGATAGCCCTTTCTCCACATACTTTCATCCATATAATGTATTTGTTCCGAGTCTGCTGACTGATAGCGTTCAGTGCCATTGTTAATATCTATTTGGCTCGAATGTGGCGCAAATCCACAGCGCGGATTATTTCATGACCCCAATAGTCATCCGGCCCAAACACGCTTTCTGTCAAGGGACTATTTATCAATGTAATCTGAGACCACTCATGAGAGGTTGTCTCAGGACAAACTCAAACCAACATCCAGTAGTAAAGCCTACTTGGTATGCATTATGGATTGGGGACAGAATCTTTTTTGACAGCCAAGCTGCTAAACTGACATGTGAGATGGGAAAAGAGTGGTGAAGCAGAGAGCTGAAGTAGGATGGGTTCTGGGCAACAAAAAGGGGGGATTCTGAATACAGTTCCCAAAATAGTGATGATTCAAATCATTCAAAACTTGCTTTTTCTACCTAAAAAAAAAAGTTGGTTTTTTTGGCCATTTAAATACATTCAGTGTGAAAGCAAAACGGACCAAACAGAAGAAAATAGAAAGAACGGTATCATATTTTACTCACTGACTGAAAACACCCAAAGATGAGTCATGAGTGGAGTTTGATTTTAAGGAAGATTAGAAGATGTGAAAACATTTCATTCTGGTCAAAATATAGAAAAAAGAAATATTCTGGTGATGATGCATCTCTAAGCAGAGCTAACAAGACATATGACAAACATATGAGAGCACTCTAATATCACTCCGATACCTGTTTGACTCTCTCGCCGTCTCTCTCCCTCTCTCCAGCCCTCATATATGTCTTTCTCCACTCCCTATCCGTATATCATCCTGTCTCTGTGTGACTGCTTATGAATAATTCATCAGTAAATGTGAGGGATGGAGGAAGGAATGCAGCGCCGGGAGAAGTGATGGGTAAAAGGGCAGGTTTGTCTGATATACTAAGCCGCAGTGTGACCCTCCAGTTCCACGGTCACGCTGTCTCGGTGCTGACGCGAGATCCAGAAAGATGCCTCTGCTGTCCTTGCCTTCCAGACTATGATTCGTGCAAATGTGTATTAATTTTGATTTACTAAAATATTAGGACTACTTTTGGAACGCAGACATTGCGCTGTTATTTGCCCTCTGGGTTATGTTCTGCAGCTTCGGTCTTGTTATGCAGTGGAGATTTTTAATATAGACAATGTGACTGTGAAGGACGTCGAAGGTTACACAAATGAGATGCCATACACAGTCTGCATGAGAACGAAGTGCGATTCTTAAAAGACGTGTGTGAATCGCAAGCTCATATTTGCATGCCTTGGAAGTTTATTACTGCGTTTCATCCGTTCCTTTAATGCTCCTTGAACACAGTAGGGGCTTCACAGCTATTAACTTTTACTACTTGACCAGTATTTCAAAAAATGTACTCGATTAGCTTGACCTGACCGCAAAAACGGCTCCAGGACATCACTGTTTTAGGCTGTTTAATAAGAGCAGTGCAAAAGCTGCTAAACAATTTGCTCGGATACCGATTTTCCATCATTGTATGTATATCGGTGATTTATGGCACAGTAGAGGACGGAAAAGAAAAGAAGGTGCAGCCGGTGCATTCATGGTCACACTGGTTCCGTATTGGGGATTAAAAGTATTATTTAATGGCCCAAGGCCAATTCACAATTTAGACGGCCACTTATAAACTTTAAAAGTACCTCAGTGAATCATGGTTCACGGTTACAGCTTTTAGCAAAACGACGTTAAGAAGGACCGACGAGCTTGTCCAAATATAACCATTATTAAACGTTTTTCTAGGACACTTATCCTTCAGCTGCCAAGACTGAAGACGTCAGCACACAGCAATAATTGTCATGATAACAAAATTTCACCTCAGTACTAATACAATATTAAATAACAATACGGGTTGATATCCACGTTGATACCATAATAACAGGATGCAGACATTACAAACGCACGGCATTCGTATACCTGTTCAAGATCACTTTTAATGAATAAGTAATGATGCGATATGTCGAGAAGCATATGTGTTTGCGTACACATGCTGGCCTGTGATGTAGCACAGTGAGTAGCCACTAGCTTCTTTGACCAGACTTATTCTCTTGATGGTCAGTGTGTGTCCTTGCAGCTTTGCTTTATGCTGTGTTTACAGGATAGCTGATTGGTTACCGTCCTTGGGTTTCTAATTGGCCTTTGGTATTTATGAGTGTGAACCTGGGGGATGGGTGTTATATAGCACTTAGTCTAGTTTTAGCAACAGCTGCCAACTTGTGCACCACTAAATATCACCGCTTTACACTTCAAAACAGCTACGACTAGCTGAATCCCTGGACTCAATATAGCAGTTGTTATAAAAAACATACATTTCTAAAATCTGATTGGATGTGTTGCATTTGAAGCTGTCTTGAAGTCCTTGGTAGAATTCCACAATTAACCAGTAATCGTATTTAATATCATATTCATATGATATATATGATATGATATCATATTTAAATGAACCGTGTTTCATATTTAAGCTAGCAGTTCCCAAATGTCCTGGACAAACAGATGTTTCATTAGGTTTAAAGGCTACACGAGAGCTTTTTAAAGTCAAACACTAACTGTAATAGGAAAAACAATTACATGTCAGTACTCGATAACAGTCTAGAATAGTGAAAAGACTAAAATAGCATGTACACTCTTAATTTAAACGTGAAGAATTGCATTATTGTTCACATTTCAGTCATTTTTGCCCCCTGCACTTTTTCAGTACTAGTATGACAAATGAAGCTGGTTTGTAAATGAATGGGAAAGGATAATTAGCATAAAGAGTGTTCAGTACTGAGGGATTTTTCAAGAAAAGTCTTCTATGACTTTGATTCACATTATTTATTAATTACATTCAGCGCTAGCTTTAAAATGTAGATATGATCACCACCGAATTCTCACATCAAAAGTAGGGCTGCATAAACACAGATAAGTCAATGTAGTTGATTAGTTGAACTAAACAATGAATTGACTTAAGTGTAGCTTGTAAATAGGAATGACCGTTAGAGAGATCGCTCGTCTAGGGCTAATCTAATTGATTATTCTCTGTTACAGTATCAACTGATTGAAATGACAAATAATTTGGTTTATTTAAAATAATAAACCTGGATTTTGTAGCTTTAAGTGGAGCATAACTGTACTAAATCATATAGACATTCATCACCATAAACCTTAACAATCCAAACTTAAACAGGCTAAGAATTAAAAATGACGCTTCACTGGCCTCATTAAACTAGGAAGTTGCTGCGCATATTTTACTGCTACATCAAAAAAAAAAAAGTCAAGCCCCTTGAATTAAATGCACTATGGAGCTAAAATGTTAACTGTTTCGTGTATTTCACTCACCAAGCAGGAGCTTTGGTCTGCTTTCATTGTTAATGCTCGTGCTGCCATGAAAGGTATCTCTGCTTTATGCCGAATGCATTGTACCGTTCTTTTACTGCCCAGAGTGAAACTATGTGCTTTCGCTTTTTCTCTCTCTCTCTTTGCCACCATCATTCAAAGTTCTGTCTAACAGAGAGCGCACGACTGCCGCCTTTGTGTTCTCTGTTTCATGTTTCTGTTACATGAACGAGACCGCGTTAAACCTTTTGTCCACAATTGATCTGGCGGCTCTCTTCAGAGACCTCGTTCACGCTTCATCGGAGATCCACCACACTGAACATGACACCTCAGACCAACTCAGCCCACACATACATGAAATCAGCCATGACCCTCACCCGTCTTTTTCTCGCCTTTCCGCCCATCCTTCGTCCACGCATCCTGATCCCGAGCACTCATCTTTTTGCTCAGTGCTGCTGAGGAGCACTCACCCTCGCATTTTCTTCAGGAAATGCACTCTCGTTAATCAATTCAAAATTGCACTTATTGGTGGAAGAGCAATAAAACACTCCAGGGTGGTAATGATGTGGATTCGTTTCCTATAACGGTTGTTTTTTATACCTTACAGCAGCTGCACCGCTTACTGATCATCCTCAAAACTATTCCGGTCCCATTAGGTTTCAGATGTCCGTCACGGCTCCACTTCCATTCAGAATCACGCATATGCCTTCCTCTGTCTGCGCACTCATTCGCTGTATAATTGGACGTGCTACATTGTGCGCACGGAACAACAACCGCTATCTCTTAATGCGTGTTTTGTTATGCTAATTCTCACAAGTGGACTTTATCTTTTTATATGCGCACACTATAAGTACAGTCTCTTTTTATATGAACGCACACATACACACACCGCCTGCTTTTTATCTGAAGCTGCCTCGACTTCTAATTCAGGTCCAGATTGCTTTATTGGTCCCCTGGACACAACAGTAGATAAACAATGAGAAGCATGTCCTTGTGTAGTGTGTGTGTGTGTGTGTGTGCGCATGTTCTCAGTGCACTTCTTTCCAAGCACGTTCCCTCTAATGATGGCACTGTTGTATAGATTCTTCTTCTATTCCACACACTGTGCATTTTTTTTTTTGACACACAGTCAAGAAACGTTCCCATCAGCACTTTAGACAGACAGCACATTTAGATCACCGTTGTCATGCCGCATTTTATTTATCATTATTCACTCCAGGTCCATTTGTACCATTTTTCTCTTTCACACAGGATATCTGTCTTCTCCCCCCCATCACTTCCTATTACAACCATGAACACAAGTTGTGTTGGTGCTGCAGGCAGGCCAATCGCATTGTACAATCCTTCAAATGCTGTGTTTTCTATCAGGATGGAAATATTTCTGGGCATCTGAGTACATGATTGGATCTTAAAGTAATTTAAGGACAGATGTGGGATTATTTCCAACCGTGCTCATGCACTTGTTCTATCATATCCACAGTTACAAGTTCAATCATCCATCCGTCCATCCATTATCTATACCGCTTTATCCGTCTGGGTCGCGGGGAAGCTGGAGCCAATCCCAGCATCTT
>JAQMYM010000011.1:17352984-17375855 GCA_030014255.1 Parauchenoglanis ngamensis | reverse complement strand
ATGTCTGACTTTCATTGGTTAAATTTCATAGAATTTTTATTTATTATTACTTTTGTCAGATTAAAGTTATTTCTGTGCCCATTGTGAGTTTTTCTTTCATTGCCTGAAGGGTACCAACAATTTTGTCCACGTGTGTATATAAATATATGTCATATCTGTATATTTAATGCAGCCTTCAAATGGCGTTGCATTCCAGTGAATAATCTGCTTATGCGCATTGCTTAAAACATGAATTCCATGGTAAAATATTATGGTTTAAACCGCTCTAGGCTGGCCGTAATACTATATGAGAGAGCTAAAGTGTAATCTGTCAATAGCTGGGGCAAATTATTACAAACACTCTCAAAGGCAGAAAGACAGCTATAGTTATGATTTCTTTTGAGAGTAAACACTGCTAGACTGGATAAGCAAGGAGATGATGGTCATTATTTCTAGGAGTCGCTATTTGTCAGGGGAAGTGTTCCCACATTCAAGTATTCACTGAATATGGAGAGTTATTCTACATTTTGCAACTCGGTTTTCTTAAAGCAGTCCAAATAATTCCCGACCTTGTCAGGTCTAGCGAAGCTCTGTTTAGCCAGTGAGTTATTTTTGTATTCCGAATGTTGACTGACTGAACTGCAGGACTTTTGGAAAGTGCTTCAGTAATAACTGTAATATTTGGACTCTTGACTGCAGGTCAAGTGTAAGTCAAGAGTTTGTTCTGCATATCTGCAAAGAGTTTATGGAACATCAACTCACATAATACGGCTGGCAATAACATCCGTGGCACCGTTCATAGATCATAATGTTTTATTGTGCGTATAGATCGATTGTACATACTAATCATTGCACACACCCACACACACACACACACAAATAATACACGGTACAAACGTGGCAAACGTGATATGGTACAGATTCCTGTAACATTAAAGCAACATGATGTCTGTTTCAATAAGATTTTAAAAGTTAAATATTAGAATGTAAGGTGCCTGATGAATTAATAGGCGAAAAGTTACGAATCTTTGGTGCATAGTTTTTGTTCTTCATTTTATTCAATAAGCCAGCATTTGAGAATCACACATTCTGAGCTGTAAAAACCAGTGAATGGTCATTAGGAATATTAATCACATTTCATAAAATCAATTTTTAACATAAATTGGACATTCAGACCAGTGATTGTTAAAACGCAAGATGCGAAATATTGTCTTTCTCAGTATTGCTCTTGTTGAAAGCATTCTGATGATATTACCATGAATCTACTGAGTATCCCAGAACATTGGTAGACTGGGATCCAGGGCGTGATATATTTGCTTAATAAAGAAAAGCAGTTTTGATGATGTCATTAATATAAGGATCGAATCAAAATTACACCAAGATTCCCAACCTTGCCATTTGCCGGTTCAGATTTCCTAGTCTGCTTAAAATTGTTGTTGTAAAATATGCTTGTTGTAAACCCTAGCAAATATTATTGAATCTATTTTTAATTTTTAAAAAAGAATAAATAGCTTCATAGAACCAGTAACACTCTTGAACTGTGCTGTTCGCTACAACTTGACCTTTCATTTACATTTACATTTATGTCATTTGGCAGACGCCCTTATCCAGAGCGACTTACATACATCTTATTTTTTATACATGTGAGCAGTAAAGGTTAAGGGCCTTGCTCAAGTGCCCAGCAGTGGCAGCTTGGTGGTGCTGGGATTTGAACTCGCAACCTTACGATCACTAGTCCAATGTCTTAACCAAATAGTAAGCAATACTATTCCATATAAGTATATAATAAGTATTCCACATGTCCCGCCATTTATCTGTCTAACTGTGGCTGCATGTTGTCAGTTATGTGGGGTTCACAGATCTATAATTACATACAGAACTCGGGTTCAATATTGTAGGATTTAATAGTTGGAGAGTAGATTAAAAAGATAAAAACAACCTAACAAATACTGGCTTATCATGATAAATAGAATTGTGTCTCTGATATTACAGTCAACCATCACTGAAGTTTTTAAGCACTTCCTAATGCATTATTAATGTTGTTTTGCTCCAAACTCTCTTTTTAGCTTAATGACAGGCTCTTTTAAGTTTTGTCAGCGCATGTTTATAATCCTAGACGCCTTTTTCTAGTAGGTAAGGATTTGTGAATTTTAACAAATGTCTTTCAGACCTTTAGTTCATTTTTAATCATTTGTACAAATCGGCGGTATGAAATTGGCAGTATTAAGTTTAAACCTCGACTTTCCACATTCTGAATGAATACAGATCACAGGCTGTTCTTTGAAGGCATTAAACTGCAACACGATGGTGATGACTGCCTTTAAAAACAGGCCTTTCTTACTTTCATGCATTGTACAGTGGAAGTGATAATTCTGAGGAGCAGATATCATAAGAAGAGCCTTTTCATTCTCATTCAGCCAGGTTGCAGTCATAAATATAAAATCAGATTTTCAGTCACATATGAGATTATTTGCTATAATAGTGCTCTAACATCTATTTAAGGCTTCTATTCTCTGGGCTCAGGTAGTTAACATTGACATAAATGAAGTCTGACAGTGTTCTACCTTTGAGTTTACTAAAAGATCAATTGGAGCAATTTATTGTGTGTGTGTGTGTGTGTGCAAGAGTGCTATTCACATACATATATTAATAAAGTCAACATCATTGCAAGCAATGTACAGTTAGGTCCATAAGAATTTGGACAGTGACACAATTTTCATAGACTTTCAGCTTTAATTCAAGGGTTTTAACAAAAATAGTGGATTAAATGTTTAAGAATTATAGCCATGGATTTCAAAAGTAATTGGACAATTGACTGATCAGCAGTTTCATGGCAGGTGTGGCCTGTTTCCTAATTTTGCCATGACAGATTAAGGTAATAGAAGGTCTGGAGTTGATTCCAAGTGTTGAATTGGCATTTGATAGATGATTGTTACCCTATTTGTAGCACAAGACATAGAGCACTTTACTTTAACTTATTATTGTTTTGTGTAAAGGGAGACCAGTAAAGTAAGAATTTCATTGCATGTTTGGAAATGTTCTGTTGTTTTTTTTTTATACTTTGCATATGACTTCTTGAATCTTCTTGGGAACTCTAAATATGTGGTCCAAAGAGGAAAATTAAAGTGCTGTCTATGAAAGGGAAGGAGGCTTAAACAACAAAACAGACCTTTCAGAGAGATAGCAGAAACTTTAGGAGTGGCCAAATCAACAATTTGGTACATTCTTAAAAAGAATTCCTTGGTGAGCTCAGCAACATCAAAAGGCCTGGAAGACCACGGAAGACAACTAAAGTGAATGATTGCAGAATTAGAAAAACCCCTTCACAACATCTAGCCAAGTCAGGAACAACTCTATGGGAGGTAGGCCTATCACTGTCAAAGTCTACAATCAAGGGACGCCTTAATGAATATAGATACAGAAGTTTTACGTCAAAACGGAAACCACTGGTAACACTCTATCAAGAAAAGAAAGGCCAGATTAGACTTTGCTAGAAAGGCTGCCCAGTTCTGGGACAAGATTCTTTGGACAGATGAAAGCAAGATTAACTTGGATGATAACCAGAATGATGGGAAGAGAAGAGTATGGAGAAAAAAAGGAAGAGTTCATGATCCAAAGAATACCACATTCATCTGTCAAAAATAGTGGAGGTAGTGTTATGGCATGGGCACATGAAGTGTATAGAGCTATACTTTCTGCTCAGATTCAGTCAAATGCTGCAAAACTGATAGTATGTTGCTTTATAGCACAGATGGATAATGACCCAAAAGATACTGCTAAAGCAACCCAAGAGCTGCTTAAGGCAATGAAGTGGCATGTTCTTTAATGGCCGAGTCAGTCAACTCAGTTGAGGTTGCTTTTCACTTACTGAAGATACAACTGAAGGCAGAAAAACCCATAAACAAGAAGCAACTGAAGGCAGGTTCAGTAAAACCCTGGCAAAGAATCTCAAGGGATGAAACTCAGCATTTGGTGATGTCCAGGGGTTCCAGACTTCAGGCAGTTATTGACTGTAAAGCATATGAATCCAAGTATTAAAAATAATCAGTCAATTGACAATTACGTGTGATCATGTCAAAATGGAGGGGGATCCAGGGATGTAAAAAATGGCTGGAAATCCTAAACTGTTAGTGCAATATATTTGTTAAACCCCGTGAATTTCATTAAAGCTGAGAATCTACACTTCAATTACATCTTGCTTAATTGCTTCATTTTAAATCCATTATGGTGTTGTACAAAGGCAAATGTACAAAAATTGCATCACTGTCCAAATATTTATGGATCTGGCTGTATGTTCTTACAGCTTTTATGTGCTTTTCTGTTCCAGGTGAATCTGGTGCTGGATGATGGTCGCTCTCTGGGTCTGATGATCCGTGGTGGAGCCGAATATGCTCTGGGGATTTACATCACCGGAGTGGACCGAGGTTCTGCAGCGGAGTGTGGAGGGCTGAAGGTAAAGCCTCAACCAGTCACCCCAAAAAAATCTTCACTTCCTTTATCAAATTCTCTCCAGCACTGACTTCCATACTAGTTCACAATTGCCCAGCCTCATTGTGCAATGTTTCATGTTTCCGATGTCTCTCAGCATTGTCTCACTATAAATTCTCACTATCTCTCTCATTTCTTTCACAATGTCACTGCCTCCCTGTCACTGTCAATCAAGCTTTCATTTTCCCCCTCCCTCACGTTCAGCCTCGCCATTTCTCTTCTCTGTTTGATACAATCTCCTGTTGATGTGCGCGTCTCTGTCAGACCTCTGCGATAAAGGCTACACATTATATGGTAAAAGGCTGTTTGCGTATCGTGTGTGTGTGTGTGTGTGCGGACCTAAACAGGTGTCTAGCCGGTGTCACACTCACACATCAGTCAGTGTAGATGAGCCTGTTAGCCCCTCACAGACTCTGCAGGTTGATTCAGATTCAGTCTGGCACTATCTAGCTCCATATCACATTTATACTCTTTTTTTTGGGGGGGGACAAGCTGGTTTTTAGATTTATTTGCCACCCCCATTTGTTTTTAAAGTGGCAATTTGTAATTCTCAGAGTCCTCTGCTTCCTGGCGGATGAATTGCAGCCGCACTGAAAATGTTGATGACCTTCAAATTCTCTTCAACAGACTCCACCTGCTCTGTAGAAATTATATGTGAAAAGGGAAGTGTGGGAAAACCCATCACACGGTCAGAGTTTGACATTTCCTTCTGTAGAGATTTCTCTGAAGCGAAGTATGTGTCTCTTTTGCGTTTCTCACTGTCACAAGCAGTGTTAGCATTTTAATCTGCTTACCCCTAAATTGAAAAATTTACAATTGATGATTTCTTTCCAGTCTCACTGAAAGATACACCTCCTACCTCTACATTTATAACCTAATCTACTGGAACCAAAACATTACTGCCTCATTTTACAGAATGATTAGGTAAACAATGGGAAATGAGTTTTCACTTTGATTGTCAGCATCATCCTCATCTGTCTCTGAGGTAGAATTCACTCCACTGATCTCTGCTCATGCTAACATCGGTGGGGAAATAATTACTGATTGACTCACTCTGCCTGTTCTGCTGTTATTAATACTTTTTCATTAGGCCAATTAAACATTTGTATAGGGTGTGTAAGTGCTCTACACGGTTGTGATGGCGATGTAATGGAGCAGGAGCATCACAGACATTTTGGCAGCTGGTATCTGAATTGATCAGGCAATGGCATTGTGAGAAAATCACACATCACATTTAGCTAGCAAGGCTTTTTTCAGACTGACTAAAGTCTTCATAGCCGTATCCATAGTTAAACTGGATCTTTAATATAATTTGTAATGTAAATTATCGTGTTAAATTAGAAACAAAAGCAAAATAGTAGCATCATCACTAGTGGTCTCAGTCTACTGTATATATGATTTCTTAAAGTAGAGATGTTTAAGATGTGTTTATTACTAGCAGAAAATTCTTTTCGAGAATCAGGCAGAGTGACTTTAGGTAGGTTTTCTTAGACCGTCACACATACAGGGTGTCCCAAAAGTCTTGGTCCATAAGCAGTTCTTTTTTTAAATACATATATTACAACAAATGGTCAAATTCATGGACTTGGTTTCAAAGCCATCTTGGATCTGAATTGAAAAAGGAATAGTGCCTGTGCTTCCAGACCTTTGGGGCACCCTGTATAAAGCATTTTAAAAAATGCATAGACAACCAGTGGCTAGTTCTGGTCCAGAAAAAAAAAAAATGCAAACGGAAAATTGACTGCATCGCAGTATGATGGATCACAGACATCAGAAATTATACCATTATCACTGGTCTGGAAACACTTTTATCCATTACACAGTGCATCTTTAAAACTTTCTGTCTTGTTCTTTTTTTTGATATGTGTCCCAGTCATGAGTGTGCGCACTGCCTCTGCGTAACAATGCTGTGTAATTTACTCAGACAACCTGCCTTTATTCCATTTTCACAGCACATTGCTTCTCCATTTGGTGCTTTGATTTGAGATGAATCTCATCATTACACAGGGTCATGGAAATTTCAAGATCATGCAGGAATGGGTGTTTTCTTTGGAGCCAGACATTTAGATTTAAATGATCAGAGGATCAGGCTGTGTGTTTTTATCAGAGCTGCTGGAATGAAGCCATATGAAGTCTAGTGTAAGAGAGAGAGAGAGAGAAAGCTGTGGACGTTTGTCTTATGGTAGGGGGCCTTGTATTGTCGGAAAACCACGAACAACACATCGTAGTGCACACACACCTGCGAGAAAATTAAACTCACTGAGTTTTCATCTAATTGGCTTCGGGCTTGTATTCCCATGAGCGTACAAAGACAGCAGCAATCGCTCATATTTACACAAGCACATGCTGTTTATTGGCCGGGCTGTGTCTGAACACACGCAAAATGAATTGATTGCATTAGCACTGCAGAAATCCAATGAAATCTCATGAAATTAATTAGCGCTGAAAGGGCCATGATTTTTTTTATAGTGGCTACAAACACTGTGAGAACCTCTGATGTACCTTAAGTGACAGCCATCACCAAAGATTAAAGGCCTTCTCTTCAAATACAATAGAATAAGGTCTTGCACACTTGTGAAAATGGTGGCCTTGGTTTGGCTTCAAGTGAACTCGAGTGTATGCCGCCCTCTGTGTGAAAGTGATCCACTTCGGGGGCTGGCTTTTACGTAAATTGTCCTCTGTGCGTACTTGCGATATTACTTCGGATTTTCACATTTTACAGTGTCTGGGAAAGGCGTATTGTAATGTGCAGATCAGAGAGACTTTCTTCTTGATAAAGCAATTGAGGGAAGAAGAAAAAAGCAAGTGATAAATAAAAATGTAATTTCATCATTGGTAAAAAATGAGCGGTTGTAAATGAAAGGATTCATCTGGACTACTAATCAGTGGTAAGTAAAAAATAATCAAACCCTTATTATGTTACAAATACATAATTAAGCTAAACATTAACAAGCAGAATAATGGGTTATGCAGTTTGTATGCATCCCTATTGCAAACAGCAGAAGTGAAGTATAAAATTGCATAATTAATCCGTGGGTCAGATGGATTTGTATGAAAACAAACCAGTGATGAGCCCATAATTGATCCTGGGGACAGACAATAATGATTGGGCCAAGTGTATAAACACTATGAGTAAATCCATGTAAACAGATGTAAATACAAATGGATTTTTTTATGTAAAAGAAGCAAATGCATTTGGTTTGTTTGTTGTCAGCAAATAGATTTAATTGTGAAATATTTCTAAAGCATTAGACAGCACAAAATGCCCAAGAACCCTATATAAATTTAGCTGAATTTAGAAATGCAAATTCTGTGAATTTCAAAACTAGAGCTGATCGTGTTACATCACCAGAATTTGCATATTGGGTCATGATTGGTTCTGATATTTTGTGATGTAACAGCACTTGTCTTTTATGTGTTTAATACAAACACGACTGAGTTTCATGTTTGCTTGTTTTTAGTTTTTGTTTGCAAAACAAAATTTTTCATAGTGACAATTGTATCCCATTCTCATTTGCACACGCAAACCATTTTAATCATAAGAAACATGTTGTATAAAGTTTAGGGGGACATCCTGCTGCTTTGTGCCTTGCTCTTTGTGTTGTTTAGTATATAGATGACAGAATAATGGTTAAGATACTCTAGATTTAAATACTTAGATTTTGGCTCAAGTAGGTTGCTCTGCAGGTAGAGAAAATCACTGGTGTATTTAATTAGCTCTGATAGGTGAAGCAGAATGAATCATTTTAATGAATTTTCTGACTAATGGGAAAAAATCTGCCTGCTTCTGTAATTTTTTTTGTCTGCAGCTGACAAACAAGCACATATTTACACAACCTCACGTACATATTAATCCATTCACAATTATAAGGGATCCATCACGCTAGCTCTTGGTGCCTACTAGCCAAAAGCATGAATGCAGACTTGTACACATGCCTTGTATTAGTATTAGCTCTAATGTTTTTGGGTGTGGTTCTACAGCTGAGCCTTGAGATGGAGGAATGATGGATAATGGATAAATAGAGGAAAGGGTGAGGCAGTGGACAGCATGGACCCTGGCCGTGACAGATCTGGAAATGAGCAAGCAAACTCCTGGTCCAGGACACTTGACATTTTGAGTGATGGCGTTGGTGCAGCAGGAGCGGACATGTCTTACACACACACACACACGTTTATTTCAGCAGGATGGATCGAAGGGCTTTCCCGGCTCTGGCTCTCACACCCATCAGTGATTGTTGTTTCCAGGTGACCTTATATGATATATGCAATTTGATGATATATATTATCTATATTATTTGATCAAATGGATTGGCAACACAGACAGATGAAAATATTAACACGTTTGATTCGGAAAGGACAAATCTCTAAGCCTTCATCTTCATCTTTAAACTCATAGAGGGTTAACCAGTAAGAGGGAGACCCAGAAATAGCACCTGTTGTGTTGTATGCCGAGGAAATAACCTGAACAAATCTGTCGAACTGATTATTTTCACTGCACCAGTATACCTCTATCAGGGATCAAGCTGAAGGCGATGATGATGATGATGATGATGCACAAATGTCGTTAAAAGAAGCCAGCGCTGCCTCCATGTTATTCATCTGGGATGGCTGTGATGGATGGATTTAATCCCATCCCCTCTATAAAGATTATGACCATTGTTCTCCACAGGCCACACCGGTGTTTGTTTCAACACATTATATCTCCTCCTCTTTTATTCTCAGCGCTCGTTCCTGAAGGATAAGACAGGAAATGTATGGTTGTAAAATGCTGGAGATCTTAATGGCTAATGCCCCCCATAGACTGTTAATGAGATGTGATAATGAGGTCACACTGTGGGAGCTCTCCTGGATCATTGGTGATGGGATGCACATTGTCTCTCGTACACACTCAAGTAGCATAATGCACACAAGGGCAAAATGGTGCTCAGACATGCACGTTCTTATAACACCACATCCCAAAAAGGTTTTATCTTTTATACCACAGTGATTTGCGAATGTTTTGCCAGCATCTGCCATATGTTCATTTTGGACATGTACACACATATTTAATGCATCCAGGACTCATAGTTTCTTCTGATATTACGATCATAATCAAGGACAAAGGACAGGGTAACCAGCGGGAGGATGCTTGTCACTGAAAACCATTGAAACTAAAACAGCCGGAGTTCTCAAAATTCAAAATAATATAGCTCAGTCATTATATTTGGCCCTCCCACATCTGGTTCACTTTCTGCGATGTGTTAGAGAAAATGAAGCGAGGTAGTATGCTGATCCTGCCTTGTGGTAGAGGTGTGCATTCAGACTGTGATTCTTGCAGGACTCAGCATGAAACTTGCAGTGCGGATCAAAGGGTTTTTAATGATTGTTAGTAGAAATCTATCAAAAGTCTTTCTTTAAACACATGCTTTGAACCAACAACACCATCTAATGGTCTATCAGTACTGGCAAAGTAAAAAAGTTTTTTTGGCTGTAGACTGGTTTAATAACTTATTTGTTTGTGTTTTTGATGTGTATTGAGAGTAAGAATTCTTGCATGTAAGGTTTGCTCAGGGCTAGAATTATGTGAGCAGGAACAGCAAGCTATAGGCCGAATCACTGTAGGAGTGGTCAGGTGTAGTCCGTGCTTGCACTAGTGGGTGTTGTGCAATCGGGGTGTCTGGGGATGCAGGCTGCAGTGTCAGCATGTCTGTGGGAGCGTATGTGTGGGCAGTGTGCTCACAGGGTCTGTGGGAGCAAGCAGTGAGATCAGAGGGTCTGTGGTAAAGTCGGTACAGTCAGAGTGACTGAGGACATGGGGAGCATATCCCCATTTTGACTTTGGGAATGTGTGGGTACAGTCAGGATTTTTGTGGAAGAGGGGGATTGCAGTGAAATTATTGCAGAAACAAGTGGGTGTAGTCCGAGCTTTTGTGGTAGCAGATGGGCATAGTCAGGCTTTTTGTGGGAGTGGGTGGGTATGGTCAGAGTGTCTGTGGGAGAGAGAGTAGGTAATGTTACAGTGTGTGGACATGGGCAGGAACTCACAGTGTGTCTGTGGGAATGGATGGGCTCAGTCAGAGTGTCTGTGGGAGTGGGTAAGTGCCGTCATAGTGTCTTTGAGAGTGGGCAGGTACTGTCAGACTATCTGTGGGCACAGGTGGTTGCAGTGGGAGTGTCTGTGTGAGTGAGCAGGTACTGGGGGAGTGAACTGGTACTATCAGAGCATCTGTGGGATCAGCTGGTTCCAGTAAGAGTGACTGTGAGAGTGGCCAGGTGCTGTCAGAGTGTCTGTGGGAGAGGCCAGGTGCTGCCAAAGTATCTTTGGGAGAGGCCAGGTGCTGCCAGATTGTCTGTGGACATGGCCAGGTGCTGCCAGATTGTCTGTGGACATGCTAGGTGCTGCCAGGTTGTCTGTGGACGTGGCCAGGTGCTGCCAGATTGTCTGTGGATGTGGCCAGGTGCTGACAGATTGTCTGTGGGAGAGGCCAGGTGCTGTCAGAGTGCCTGTGGACGTGGCCAGGTGCTGTCAGATCGTCTGTGGACGTGGCCAGGTGCTGTCAGAGTGTCTGTGGACGTAGCCAGGTGCTGCTAGAGTGTCTGTGGACGTGGCCAGGTGCTGCCAGAGTGTCTGTGGGAGAGACCAGGTGCTACCAGAGTGTCTGTGGACGTGGCCAGGTGCTGCCAGACTGTCTGTGGAAGGGGCCAGGTGCTGCCAGAGTGTCTGTGGGAGAGGCCAAGTGCTGTCAGATTGTCTGTGGACGTGGCCAGGTGCTGCCAGAGTGTCTGTGGAAGTGACCAGGTGCTGTCAGAGTGTCTGTGGGTGTGGGCAAGTGTAGTCAGTGTCTGTGGGAGTGAGCAGGTGGTTGCAATGGGAGTGTCTGCAGAAGTTGGTGTGGCAGTCAGTGTGTTTGCAGGAGCAGATAAAGACAGGATGAGCACAGTGCAACTCTGCCTTGTGTCTTCAAGACTCTCTGCCATTGCCCTCAGTCATTATATATTACGAATGCCTGCTATATAAAAAATGGCTGCCAGATTTGACCATTTGAGCCATTGCTAGAAGCAAGTACCATAACTTTGTTAACTGGAGAATGGGTTCTACACAAAGGCACTTTTCATTGTGCGACTGTAAAACATTTTAATGGAAGAGGCTCATAATTCATAATCTTCAAATTACTAAAGCTGTTGTTAAAAAAGAAATGAAGCTTTTTAAGGTTTCATTTATTCTGTGAAGAGAAATTAGATTACACTGAAGCTCAGCTAGCTGACACTGTGATCTGCATACAGAAACTGGTAATGCATCTGTCAGTGTATTTACAGTCCCAGGATTCAGTCATGTTTTGTTTATAGTCACTGGGCCACACGGTGAATGAGTACTACACAGACTGAATCCTGGTGGGATCATATAGTAGTTGTTTTGGAGCTGTTTGACACTTAACATGCTATGAAAGTATAGTATTTCTTAAGCAAAATGAACCTGCATTTGTTATTGCACTCCCTTTGGACTGTAAACAACCCTCAGCCTTATCCCTCAACACTTTTCTAACTAAGAGGGCTGAGCTGATTTCTTATCTGTTGATCACAGACAAAAATGGAAAGGATGGAAACGCCAGAGTTCTGTGGTTCAGAGAAAAGGTTTCTAATGCCAGATGTCTAGATGTGTGTGTGTATATATATATATATATATATATAGTCAGCATGTGAAAGGGGATAGAGAGCTAATGTGAGAATACTCACTATTGATTGATTGTCTTGTTATGTTGATGACTTGTTTCACACATTCATGAATCTAGCCAGCTTTTATGTGACTGCTTGAATGTAATGCCAGTGGACTTCATGTCTAGGCAAATGATTATTTAGGACATAGTTCATGCGGCACAGTACTGACAAGCAACCCTGCTTTACATATGAAGTTATAGCCTGGACAACCTGAAGTTAATTTAATACAAGTTAATTAAAACTTTAAAACATAATACATTTTTTGCATACTAAAATCTGAATGAAACCAAGTCTGTATTGCTTTTCCAAGTCTGTCTGTAGCTCTATTCCTACAGGTCCTCCTTTGTGGATGTTTCTTGTAATCGCATACTGTACATATCCAGCCATTCATATACAGAGCCAAAATATGGGCTGTATTCAGATTCTTTTTCATGTGTACAGCTATCAGGAAGGAGTATATGCAGTTTTGCACTTTGCTTTAGACCCCCCACCAAAATGACTGAGAAAACAAGATTATATTTTTTCACCTACACGGTCAATTGCAGTATAATGTAGCATAAAAGAAAGAGACAAAAAAAATACGGTTTAGACAAATGGATCCAAGCCTCTGAGTCAGACAGATTTTTCTTGAGTAGAAGTATCAGCGATCTAAAAAAAAAAAAAAAATGATCAGGCACAGAAAATGCAGACTGAACATTTTATTTAACACTTAAATCCTGTGATGAGCAGTTTTTTTTATAATTACAGCAGCAGTTCAAAAGCAGCAAAGCTACAGTACACAGGTGAGATCATCCACTAAAGCAAGGGTGAGTCTTGGGCTTGAACGGATTTTTAGTATTCATGCGAGATCCACAGCAGCAGAAAGTCAGTCACAAGTACAGAAAGCTCCAAGCAGAAATATCAGGATGAATCAGGCAGATCAGAAGGGTGAGAGGAGCCACAGCAATAGAAGTGTGACAGGATATGGCACCCGCATCGGCATCACATCAGGTTGCAGGAGTGCACGTACAGCTTGGCAGGGTGAGAGAGAGAGAGAGAGAGAGAGAGAGAACAGAATATTCGGTATGTGCTTATACCACAGTGGTTTAAAGGGTGTTCATTGTGATCAGAGTGTAAACAGAGGCTGCAGCAGGTCTATCTATGACAGTGTAACTAAAAGGTAGTACCAGAAGGTAACACTGGCATGTGGGCACCCTGAGACATAATGCATCCTGCCACTCCGCCCTCAACAACCCTGAGTGATTGCATGAGAGAGCACTTCTTAAGCATTCATTAATATCATTATCATTGAAAAGACTGCTTAATTACCCTTGGGGTACAGAAGGTCAGGGCAAGAATCAATCCAGAGAGCAAGAGTGCTTAACTCTCCTGGAGATACTTTCAACCAGTCACTGCACTGTATATTTCTTATTTGGTTAGGTGAAAGCATTTTTTTCTTTTGCAATTTTTATGGCCAGAAATGAAGGCATACGCTGATGGTGGAGAGGCACAGTGCAGTGCTGTTTTTAAACCCAATTTTTTTTACCCAAATTGTGATAACCATCACCAATCAGAACCGAAAAAGTATTTTCCTGAAGACTTAGAAGTCCTGTACCATTTCATACTATCTGGTTTGTGCACTATGTTCGTTAGCTATTTGTTGTCATGTTCATATGCAGGGTGTGAGGTAGTACCTGTTGTTAACGAAAGGAGGGTGCGCGTGCAGCCGGAGCGAGCAGTAACTTCTTTACGAGTCAGTATGCCGCTTGACGTTGCACTGTGAACATGTGTTTTTGTGACAGCGTGAACAAGCACATTTGCGATTTTACTTATGGCCACCAAACTTGAGCTGAGACCAAACATCAAATTCTGTGTCAAACTCGCCAAATCGGCAATGGAAACGCTTCAAATGCTTCACGAGCACTACCCTCAAAATGTCCAAGAAATTGAGCGCATTGTGCATCAGGATTGTCACATCACCCAGACTTCTGCCTATATTGAAGTGCGAATGTCACTCAAAACACCTCGCCTGGCTCATCGCTTCATTGCTGTAGGTTTGCTGAAGCATTTCGCTGGTTTCGTTGCCGATTTCCTGAGTTTGACATTCTCAGTACGTTCAAAACAGGAACAGTTTCTGAACTTTTTGATCACACCTCATAATAGACTACTTCACCAAAATACTAATTAAATATGACTAACTTTTTTTTAAATCCATGACAAATAAGACAGGGAAAAAAGTCTTCGTTCCTGGCTTTTCAGGCGTCTAAGAAAACTAATTAAATACCATCCTCCCCAAATTTAATTTCAGTGAAAACGCACTTAAAAAGAGGAAAATTCATTTCTTACAGTTACTCAAGCCAATCAGTTAGTAGGGCTGAAATGAATATATGACATCCTGTAAATGAAATCATATATCATTACAAATGTCACCAAGCCATGAGTACACGCTCGGTGTTTCTAAAGAGTTCGTTTCATTTGAACAGCACCCAATCACATCTCTTCATAATGTATTTATTTTATCCATGAACGGTGCTCTCCTCTAATAAGGCTGTCAGTGTTGCGGGACGAAGGCAGAGATGAAAATAGAAAAAATAGTGATATTGTAAGAGACAGAGGAAGATAGAACATAAGTAGAAAATATAGGAAAAATATGAGACGATTCATTGGCACAGTAAGACAATAAGAAGACGTTTGGGCATGGAGAGACATTGGAGAGATGTATTTTGTGCATGTATAGCCATGTGTGCATTATTTATATTTTCAGTCTTGTCTTATGCTTCACACAGCATAATCATATTCCACTGTCTTTCTATTACCTTTCACCGTGTGATCGGTTGCACAGCTGGATTTCCATCCAACCCCTGACTGTATTACCTCTTGCCCAGCTGTGCCGTCCCTTGCCCCCAACCTGACCCTCTCTTTGGCTCTTGTGCTCCTCAGGTGGGCGACCAGGTCCTGGAGGTGAACGGGCGGAGCTTCCTGAGCATTCCTCACGACGAGGCAGTGCGCGTGCTCAAGTCTTCACGTCACCTCATGATGACCGTGAAGGATGTGGGACGACTGCCTCACGCACGCACTGTGGTGGGCGAGACCAAGTGGATCGCCAGCTCCCAGATCACAGACAGCTCGGCCAGCAGCAGTGTAGCAGGGTGAGATAAATAATGAAGCACTTTAAATGCTTTATAGATTTTTAATGCTCTGTTACTTATGTAATGGAACGCTTCTGTGTGTCTGTGTTTGTACGATCTATTATGCGGTGCCTCATTTAAGCACCATATAATGGACTTGATAAATCATGTGTGTTCTGTACTCCGCTTTTTTTTAAAGAGGCAGCACCACTGTTCTAAATGTGTGTGAATGGAGAATATTATTTCTAGACAATGTAGAATATTACAATGTCTTTGGTTTATATTGGTATTGTATATCTAAACTGCCTTATTTTTTTACATCCTAAAATGCCGCTTATATAACATGAGGGGTAATAACTATTATAACGTAATCAAACCCACACTACCTCCTCTGAAAAAGTAGCTTCCTTTTTATCTGGAATCAGGACAGGAGTTCATAAAACATGCTTCTTCTAAGTACAGTTAGGCAAGCAGAATATTAATGTGTTAGTACATTAAAAGGGCAACGCTTACAGTGAGCAGCAAGCGGAAACCGGAAAATTAACCCAGATATTTAAGGTCCGGTGTATGTTAGCACTTTATGCTTCCCGGTAAATTACGACGTTGGTGGTGGATTGAAACATCACAGTGTACTGCAATTGT
Organism: Parauchenoglanis ngamensis; assembly: GCA_030014255.1. NCBI lineage: Eukaryota > Metazoa > Chordata > Actinopteri > Siluriformes > Auchenoglanididae > Parauchenoglanis > Parauchenoglanis ngamensis. Next base: position 17,359,944 of record JAQMYM010000011.1, on the reverse strand, counting down.
CGAATTAGAGTACCATTCATCAGTGCTCATACTTAAAACATGTCTATGCATCTGTTTTGATCCGTTGAAAATGGATAACTAATTCGGATAATGCTCATTCTTCTTGCTGTATCGGAAAAGTATAATATCGAGACACTATCGCGTCGTATGAAACTTGTGACTTGTGTATCATTGTGTATCGAATAATACAATACGCATCATGACATCCAAAACACTGTCACAAAGCAGCTCTACAGAGATCCTAATGTAAATTTAGATCCAGCTGAGATCAAACGAAAGACATCCTGAGGACAGAGAATGGAACCAGACTCAGAAGGAAACCTGAGTGAACCAGACAGTGGGATTATGGGATCACATGAAGCCGGCCGTCACATGTATCCGACCTGCCGCTCATGCGATGTACTTCTGAGCGACTGCTGATAAATCCGTTTCAAATCAATACACTGTAAAAAATTCATGGTTTAGTTTGCTGAGAAGCAATTATGCATCGCAGCCGTTATCCCAGAATAAATCCCTACAGGCTGAAATAAGGTGACATTTCGTGCTAATTTGCATTGTCTGTATATTACCCTTTACCTATTTCACAAGCGTTTTGTTCGAAGCCTCGCTGGCGACACTGATATCATCTATTTTCTGCCTGTTAAGTTAAAGAGTTTGTGTTGTTTTCACTCTGCCTGAATAAACAGCCTGTGGGTGTTCAGGCGGTGTGTTTGTGCTTAATAAATTGCCAATTCTATGCTTAGACATGCTGATTTAATTTGCATCCTGAAGCTGCTCTAAGGTTGGGTTTAAATCCCAATTTTAAGAGTAGGCCTAGTGATAGCTGTTTCTCCTTCTATTTTTCTATCTCGCCACATCTTTACAATCCCCCCAGCAGCCCTGTGGCAGAGAAAAGTTGCAAAAATGCTGCAGCCTGCTCCTGGTGTCGCAGCTGTGTGCTTTACTGAAGCATGAAGTTAAGCATAGGACCCAGATCAATGCCTTTATTCCTCAGGCACCTCCCAGGTTTTATTGTAAATGATGTGTGTCACCAGTAGTGGCTTATGCTCAGTGAGCGTGCTTTTGTATGCAGGTCTATAAATACATCTGTACTGTATGTGTGTTTGTAGCGAGGTGGTGGATTAATTGCCCTTTGGGTCCAGGGCAAACACGTTTACCATCAGCTTTAATGGAACGTGGCTGATGGAAGTTTAGCTGTACTTGCAGGCCAGAGAAAAATGCAAGGTGGCATTTTGTAAAGGGCCATTTATTAGCTTATTTCTTGGCTCAGTTGGAGTGAGGTACACCTACGCAGAACAGGCCACAGTCCCAGAGGACTAGTCGCATTCGTACTGTTATGGTTTCATCAACGCTCCAGAGTGAGGCTCATTATAATGCCGGAGAAGAAGTGTAGGATTGTCTCGTTTCGAACGACTAAGCGGGATCTGCAGCTCCATGCATTCTCAGAAACGTCCAGTCATTATTGTCAATGCAGACGATGTATAGAGTTAAGTGTATCAAACGCTCTACCATAGACGATACTATATGGTGGTTCACTTTTTAGTCTATGTTAGTTATATAGTAGATATCTTACATTAACACCCTACAACTGTGAACATAATCTGCTGAAGAAAATGTGGGAAATAACTGTGGTGGATGACCGAAGAATTCTTCTCCTAGTGAATAAGAACTCCTTTACAGCAGTTGGTCAGATCACGAACACTCTCCAGGAGGTGGGTGTATCTGTGTGAAAGTCAAGAATTAAGAGACGTTCACAAAGGTAAATACTGAGGGTTTACAACAAGATGTTAAACCATTGGTAAGCCTCGAACACAGGAAAACAAGATTAGAGTGTGTAAGAAAACGTTTTGAAAACCTGTATAGTTGTGAAACAACATCCTGTGGACAGATGAGAAAAGAATATGGAGAAAGGAAGGAGCTGCTCGTGATCCAAAGCATACCACCTCATCTTACGGCGTGGGCGTGTATGGCTACCAGTGAAACTGGTGCTCTTGTATTTATTGATGATGCTGACAAACGCAACAGGATGGAACTGTATAGGGCTATATTATCTGCTCAGATTTAGCCAAATGCTTCACAACAAGCCTCATTGGGTGGCACTTTACAGTGCAGTGTAATGACCCAAAGCAGGTTTCGAAAGCAACCCTAGAATGCAAAGAACTGGAATGTTCTGCAACGGCCAAGTTAATCACCTGACCTGAATCCGACGGAGCATGCATTTCATGTCTTGAAGGCAAAGCTGAATGTAAAACACCCCAAGAGCAAGTGAACTGAAGGCAGTAGGCAGAAAAGACAAGGCAGAGCATCACCAGGGAAGAACCCAGCGTATGGTGACGTGTATGGGTTCTACACTTTAGACAGCCATCGACTGCAACCACATATTTAAAATGGCTATTTAAGGGTTGAGGCGTGAATCTGCATGCTATACCTGCGCACATGACATTTCAGCATCAGTAAAACGCAAACTGCCAATGGTAGACCGGATGAACATTATCGGAATCCTGAAAGTCTCCATGGCTTTTCTAAATTTTATATTTGCATGAATTTGCTCATCCGCAAACAGTCATTTATGGAAATGTGTTTTTAAAAATGAGAAAAGAAAAAATAGTGATTCCCACATTGAAACTACGTTATCGAATGCATGGTCCATGACCTCCTGCGATGCCTTCACAGACCACTAGGGGCATTTTCTGTCCTAGGAGCAAATCCCTAACGTTTCCTGATCATTTTACAAGTTTACCACAAACACCAGAGATTCATTCAGACTATTTTTCCTACATCCAATGATACAATATTATTTCACCAAAAAGATTAGGAAACGTGTTTCTGTTAAAAACAGATTTCTAGAATTTTAGTCTGAAATATGCAACTATGCAATGACTTGACCATGATAGCCCTAATAAAGATACATTAAGCTTGGATGAAGATGATATGGAGTATTTGGAGTAAGCTGATATTGTTCAAAGACTCCATAAAGTAGTGTATAGAAAATTTAAATCATTAAAATGCATATCATGGTGCCCAGCAAGAAAATAAAATTGAATTGTGAGTTCCCTAGCATTCCGTTATGTGATTGCTATGTGTAGCAGTATAATTACAGCATGCTTTTTTGTTAGTATTGTGCAGCCCTTGTATGCTGTAAAACTGCCATTCTTTAATAATTACTGTTTCCCATCACTGTCGAAAGATGAAAACTGCCCGGTATAATTATAGGAATATTTACACTGGGCTTTTTTCCCCCACTTTTGGTTAGTCACTGGTTTCGAATTCTGCCAGAGTGCTTTCCTGCCACAGTATTGATGTCCCTTTATTTCTTTCTCTCCTATAGTCTTTCTATGGATCAGGGGGCTTCAGCCTCAGGAAAGGTGAGTGCTGTGTTTCTCCAGCTGAGCATAATGTTCTCTTGTGTTTTTCTTGTTAACACACCAATTTTCACAGCAGTTCTGCCAAACCGAGACACGTTTTTGACTTGTAATTACCTCGCCGCAATTAGCGCCGTATAGTTCTTTTGAGTATTTGTGCTTCCAAATGTTTACAGTACAGTGTAGATTTGCTATCAACAACGACTCCCAAAAATCTTATGTATACATTAGAGTAGAAAGAGGTCTAAAATTTTAGAGTCATAAAATGGCCATCTGCTGTTGTGCATCTCTAATCTAGCTTATTGATATTGCGTCAGTGGAAATGAAGTCGTGGTGAAGTATATTGGGTGTTTGGGCTGCATAATGGATTAGTTGCAGTCTGTTTGCAGTGCTTTAGTGACTAAAACAATGCCAGTATGATAATGTTCTTGGCCAAATAATTCAAATGGGAATGGGGTCACAGTGACAGGTCGTTACCTGGCGTAACCTTATCTCACCATTGATGAGTGAATTCAAAAGCTGCATAATGTGAAAGTCATAGACATTGTAGATGTAATGATGTGTGGGTTTTAGCTGTAGCTTCATAGATTAGAGCTCTTTTTTTTAGGTAAACTAAAGGATCTATGTTTGAGAATATCCAGTCCATGATAGGGATCCTCCTTTGCTCTTGGAACAGGTTCGTGTATTCTGAGATGCTTTTCCGCTTACCACGGTTGTAGAGTGGATGTTCGCGGTGCCTTGGTGTCAGCCCTCCTGTCTATCCAGCCCTTCTAGCACCAACAACATTTTCAAAAAGTCGTGGAGATCAGATTTCCCTCCATTCTGATATTTGATGTGAGCATTAACCTCAAGCTTTTGGTCTGTATCTGTGCGATTTCATGCATTACACTGCCACATGATTGGCTGATTGGAACTGTATGAATAAGCAGGTGTTCCTAATAAAGTGGCTTGTGAGTGCATACTGTATATGCTCGGTTTATCGCTTCATTATTTTTATTTCGGTGATGTTCCTTCATGTGTTATTGTGATTAAGATTACTCAACGACTTGATATTTACAAATCTGATTTATAAATCAGACGTGTGAAAACACTAAATTGGAGCTTGACATGCCTGGCTTAAAAGATGCCATGAGCATCTCTTATGGCTGAATGACCAAAATTCCCCAAGGTCACATTCCAAAACCTAGTGGAAAGCCTTCAATGTGTATGTGACTAAAGAAATATTAATTATTAAATGTTTAGCGATTTTCAAACTGAAATTAGAGTATTTTATTGGAACCATCTCCACTTAATCAGAAAAGGCCAAACTCTTTATCCCTCTAATTAGGTACTTTAGGCACACCACATGTTTATGTTTTACAGTTCAGTTCAACTAGTCGAAGAGTCTTTTATCTATAGGCTTAATGGCTTTACCGAAAAAGTGTGCTTGTCTTCAATAAAGCAGTCATTTAGAGGCCCATAAGGATCTGAGTGAGCAGTTAAGTTTTACAGATTTAGCTTTCCTGATTTAATTGCTGTTCTGTATCATTTTGCTTGGTCTGTGGCTTTAATGTTATTTAAGCTGTAATAAAAACTCCCGGTTTCTTCCAAATCCTTTGACTGGTAGTGTACAGCCACTTTTTTAGGAACACCTGTGCACTTCATCACTCACGTAATTATACAGTCAGCAGATTATATGGCAGCAGTATAATGCTGTCACACTCTTTTTCTGAACGCAGAACCCAGGAGCCTTCATTATGATTTTTTTTGTCACTTATGTAACACGTTGCTTTCTTTCCTGACATACAGACATTTTCAAATACACATTACTTTTTGAAAAAGGAACGTCTGGAAATCTAAAATGTTTTCGTACTGACTCAATAATGCAGAATTCGTCACAGCAAAACTTGTACTAAAAAAAAACAGGGTGCCCAAGACTTTTGCACAGTACTATATATATATACACACACGGCAAACTGCAACCCATCAAAGCCTGCCATCATTTTGTTTGAACAGAAAATGAGAAAGCGTGCACTTTCATTCCATTCACTGCTTTCTTTTTGCTAATAAGTACCCCAGTGTGATGGACAGCCTTCAAATAACTAAGAACCTTCAGGGGGAAAAAAAAAAAGAACATTCTGTTCTGGAAAAATAACCCATGGATGTTCCAGGCGTTTAAAAGAGAGAACGAGAAAAGAAAAACAAGAGGCACATAATGGCGAGAAGAAGAAAAACGCTGAGAAAAGGACGAGGTAATGCAACACAAGGTGACCGGGATCCGTGCAACAGCGTGAGATTTCTGAGGGAAGCAGCACTTGTTGATAAAACTGAGTTCTGTGAACGTTTGAATTTCTTTGCTTGAACGTAATGAATGGGAATGTAAACAGGGCATATGGAAATGAAGTGTTGGAGTACGGATACGAAATTGGATAAACATTGGTGCGTGTAATTCCTGCGCGACTCAGTTTAACTTCATTATATTACAAAACCTATTTGGCTTCACTGTAATGTATTGCATATCTTTGCAATGGATGTAGTGTATTAATGGACTGACTCCACCTGTATCACCTCTTAACTGTAATGTAAATCATTTGAAATTTAGTCACTGGGATTCCCTACCATCATTTCAATGCCTGAGTACAATAATAAATATTATCACCCTCTTTCGAAGTGTACAAACACTTCGCATAGACACATATTAAAGCCTCATGGCAAACATGAAAAAAAAAATCTAATAATTGATTGAGTAAATGCAGATGTGCTTGCTGGTGTGTTTTGATTAATTACAGGTCCGTCCTCAAATCTGAGCGGCCGTGGCAAAAACACACACAGATAACTGGCGTAATCTTTAAAGGAAGACGTCCTTCGTGTAATTTCATTACAAAGCCCCTTCGTCTCTCCGCAGTGTATGGAAGGAATTTCATTCAGCAGAAACTCGTAAGATTAAAGATTTAAAGAGAATCTGCATGACGACTGTCATTCTTTACACATTTTGGTCCTGCTTTAAAGCAGGAAATACAATTATGTGATGTTGAAGTGTTTTGTGACGTGGTCTTAAGGCGAAACACTACAAGTGAATGTAGTGTTTTTAAAAAGATTGGTCACAATCGCTGATATTTTGCTTGCACTTAATTCCTTTGTATTGAAACAAAAAAGTACCCTTATTTATGCACAGGGCTTTGTCTTATTACATTTTGTTTTAGTTAATGTAGGAGTTAAAGGCTTGGCGGAAAATCGTTTATTTTCTGTTTAACTAGGAAAACACAGGTTACCTAGAAACTGAGAAATGGTTTTGAGAAAACAGGTTTTTTTTAATGTAGTGTAATTTCATGTGTTTATAAGCTAGTAAGAATGTTTTATGACAGTAAATCAAACAAGCCTTCAGCACTGTGCAAAGGTTTTGAGCCACCCTATATATATATATACTTTTTTAATACAAATTTTGTTATCGATATTTGTTTTAGGAATTCTTCAGTACAAAACATTTTAGTTTTCTAAACATGACTTTTCCAAAAAATAATTTGTATTTGAAAAAGGTTTGTGCGGCACGGTGGTGCGGTGGTTAGCACTGTCGCCTCACAGCAAGAAGGTCCTGGGTTCGATCCCCGGGTCACCCAGG
>JAQMYM010000011.1:17314256-17352884 GCA_030014255.1 Parauchenoglanis ngamensis | reverse complement strand
CCTATGGGCAATTTAGAGTAGCCAGTTGACCTAATCTGCATGTCTTTGGACTGTGGGAGGAAACCGGAGCACCCAGACGAAACCCACGCATGCACGGGGAGAACATGCAAACTCCACACAGAAAGGTACCCTGGGTGACCCAGGGATTGAACCCAGGACCTTCTTGCTGTGAGGCGACAGTGCTAACCACTGCACCACCGTGCCGCCCAGTATAGTTATTTGACACAGTATTTTACAAACGCAAACCTTTTTCTTAGTTAAGGATTTTTCCTGCAAGATTTATTTTCCGGCCAAAAACTTTTTTCGGGTAAAGCCTCTTCTAAGGAGAATAATAGCAATGACTTTTTTTCCTGTAATGTCTAATAAGCTTAGAGACCACTGTTAAATGGATCTTAAGTGACTAACCCTTCTTCCATGCATAACATTGAAGTGCCTTTACATTCTTAGATTAGTGCATGTGTGCCGGCGTATTCCGTATTCCGTTCACATCACTGGTTTTCAATAGGGCTAAAATCGGGAGACTAAGATCCCTGTCAGAAAACACTGGTTTTGCGTTCCCCAACCATTTCAGTCTTGAGTTGCATATATGCTCTGGCTTATCTTGTTGAAAGAACCACCTTAGACCAAGTCTTAACCTTCTGGCAGAGGCAACCTGGTTTTGTCTGGCATTCAAGATGCTATTCAAGATAGGAAAAACATCACTCCTGTTCTACTGGAAGACTAAATACTTTACTCATAATTTACATTTCTTTTTCTTTTTTTTCAGTCTTTGCCAAGTACATCTACTTTTTCACTAATTTGTCTATCGATCTTGTTGAAAGATCCACCTATGGCTAAGTCCTAACCTCATATGCAGAGGCAACCTGGTTTTAAATAAAGCATGCTGGTACAAGAAAATTCTACACAAAAGAATGCTACATTATATGGCCAAAGGTTTATGGACTCCTGACCATCACTGCCATATGTGGTTCTTTCAAAGTTGGAAGCACATCAGGTGTACAGAATGTCTTTCTATGCTGTAGCATTAAGATTTACCTTCACTGGAACTAACAGGGCCAAACATGTTCCTGCTTGCCAGTGCACCAGTACACATAGCGAGGTCCATGAAGACATGGTTTGCCAAGGTTGGTCAAGGTGGAAGAACTTGGGTGGCCTGCACAGAACCCTGATCTCAACTTCACTGAACACCGTTGGGATGAACTGGAAAGCCAACATGCTTCCTCACCCCACAGATCCCCACAGCCATGCTCCATGCTCCAGAATCTTATGGAAAGCCTTTTTTTCCATGGGAGGCTTTTTCATGAGGTTATTATAACAGCAAAGGGAGGAGTAAATCTGGAATGGGATGTTCAAAAATAGCATATTAGTGTTATGGTTAGGTGTGCACAAACTTGTGGCCATATAGAGTACCATTTTTCACAAAAGCCTCCGAACCACCAGACCCAAAATAACCCCAGAAGAGAAAAGTACGTTCACGGTGAAATTTTAATTTTAATTTTAGATTTTAGAATTAGCTGCCTTGATGCCCTGCTGCTGGCCGAATCAGTTGAAGGCAGTTTCAAAGGCAACATTTTTCACCACTTTGCCAGATTACAGGCATACATGTATAGATGCTTACCCAATAAAGCATATTGGGCAAGATGGCCAAGTATTATTGGGGCAAATACAGTATTTTGTGACTACGCCAGCCATTTCTCACTTTTTTTTTTTAACAAAAGAGTTTGTATGCTGCCTTCAAAAACTGGTGAGATAAAGGTACCTCAGAAGGCAGCATTTTATGTAAACATAAAGGAGCAGACAGACGGTTTTGTCTCTCTCTCTCTTTCTGTCTCTCTCCCTCTCATCATCTCATGGCTAGAAACTTTAAGGGTTTTGGTTTTGATTGAGGAGCTAATTTAAAAAGCTCCCTCTGAGGAGGCAGATGACAGTGAGAGGAGGAAGAATAGGAAGAGAAGGATAGGGATGTGCGCTTCAGCGAAATATCATCTTTTCCATTTAAGATTGAATGACCTCTCAGTGGAGCTGGTGGAAACAGATCTTTCATTTATTCTCAGGGAGCTGGAAGCGAGCCAGCAGGTGATTTGGATGACAGGAATATAATTCTCTGTTTGTGCCAAAATTCTAGGTTTTAATCAGAGGGAGCCTTTTAGGTGGAAACCGTAAAGATCTGCAGAAGCTAAAGGAAAATGGGTGTTATTTTATGTCTTTTTTAAAAAAATTTTTATTTCATGGAATCATCACTCTTGTATCTAATTTAATTCACATGTTGCATTTAATCCATGCAATTGTCCTAGTAAAGGTTTACATGGTACAGGTGGAGTTTTGTTTTAACTTAATTCATACATTTAGTGATTCCCTTTACCTTTTTCTTTATTATCTTTCTGTCTGCAACTCCAGACGGGTTTTTATAAAGGAGTAGCTGGTTCTCAGGTGACTCTATCCAGTCTGGTGAACCAGAGTAGGGCCATGCTGGAGGAACAGGCTAGACATCTTCTTACTGAGCCTGAGAGACAGACCATGATCTACTACATCCAGGAATATCGCAACGGGCACATTGGAGTTGAGCAGTTGGTCATGGCCCTGTTTGAGCTGCTCAACACGCATGCCAAGGTTAGTCTGTGTGATGGCTTTTATTGATTGTCTCGGTTTTGCAATCTAGTGGCTATATCCCTTAATCCTTTTGTGATGCCGTTATCAGTTCCACCCCGTAACCATCACATCCATTTGCTTTCCAGACACTGAGATATTTATTAATAATGATAAAGCTGTGAGTTAATTTTCCTCATGGCATATCCAGACAATTTCTGTGTTGACACACAGCCAAGTACAGCTCATGCTAAAGTCATAGATAGCCTTAACCTTAAATAAGCCAAGACATGTTTGGTATTTGATCTTTGATTCTTTGTGTTACACTGAAGTTACAGCGGCCAACCTTGGCAAGGTTCAAATCTACTGATGGATTTAGTTCTTGATCTTGTTGAAAAGTCTCGTTGAAGGATTCATCTAGGGCCAAATCCTAACCTCGTGGCAGAAGCACCCTGGTTTTGACTAAAGCATGCTGGTACAACAGCCTTAAAGATGCTACGCTATGTGGCAAAGTTTGTGGACACCTGACCATTACACCCATATAACCAAAAAGCACATGTAGATGCACAAAGTTTTGGCTAAACAGCATATTTGGTTAATCAATAATTCATAAATGAGTCTATTAGCAGTTGCATAGACCAGTCCACTAGTTGAAGGTTGTATATTTCATGCTGCGGGTAGCACATCATTATCCGATCCCACTCGGGCCACTTTTGAGGGTGGCAGTCATGGCTATTTTAGAGTGTTTCAGACTCGTTTTTGGACACCAGTGAGGCCAGAGTTGAACATGATGGTTCAACCCCTGGGTCATTATCAGCCAGGAAAAACCCTGACACTAAGGAAGGTCGCTCATTGACGTATAAGAATGGCACTGTTGATGCTTTCAGGCTGCACAGTCCTGGTTTCAGACCCACTGGTTTCAGCTGAGCCGCAGGTCATCTACATGAGTCGGTGCAATTTAAGAATTGGTACTGTACATCCTTAAACAGTGTAATATAATACACGGTTTTATCATTTTGCACATTTATTGTTTAGAAATGATTCATTAGAGCCTAAAAAATATTGAAAGTGGAAACGTAGCCTTTGTATCACAAAAATAACAATGAATCAGTTTTTGCTTTAAATAAGGAAGTTTTTCAAATTAGTCATTACCTAGTTTACATCATAACACACTCACTCAAGGCACATCGAATTGTCAAATAGATTTTCTTGTCTGGGTTCGGAGCCTGTGCACAGTGTTGTCATGACAATGGCAGCAAGCACATCATGAAGCTTAAAACTGCTTAGTCAGCCATCTTGAAGCCAGGGTCACTTTCGTACTCAGCCCATACTCAAAACACAAAGTTTTATAGTTTGTTACCGTTTAACCACTATTGGAAATTATAAGTGATCCATCAAATACTTAAATCTTTGTGGACTTAATTGTCCACACACAAATTCTAATGACAAGTGCACTTATATAGTGAAGAAGTTCACTTGACACTTTGCTGCTACATTTTCAATAAAGGGGAAAATGCTTCGAATATATTTCAGCCATCCCTAAAGCATCTGGTGTGTGTGTGTGTGTGTGTGTGTGTGTGTGTGTGTGTGTGTGTGTGTTTTGGCTGCAGTTCTCGCTGCTGTCTGAGATGCGGGGTCTGGTCAGTGCACAGGATCTGGAGCGTTTTGATGCGCTGGTGCTCCGCAGGGAGATTGAAGCTCTGAAGGCTCGACAGGGAGCAACAGGAGGAGCCTCACTACACACCGACTCCTTCTCAATGGTGTCCTACCCCGACACCCTGGCCTCCTCCTCAGGCAGCTACACGACCAGTACCACACTCAGCTCTGCACGGGTATGAGGAACACTGTGTGTTAGTGTGTGTGTCGGATACCATGAGAAGCATAGTGCAATGTGTAAATAAATAATATGATAGTATATTTGAAAAAATTTTTTTGCTGAAAAAGAGTTTTTGCTGCTCTGCTTTAAATGTGGCCCCTTTATTGTAACGATGTGTGCGTGTGATGGTGTTGATCTCAGGGTGTCAGCTGGTCGGACTATGATGGTGGTTAAAAAAGTGATTCAGAATAGTGTAGAGTGTGTGGGTGTAACATATGAATAAGTGCTGAGTTCCTGCTGAATTTTATAGCCTGGAGAACCGAATCCTAGATTTTCAGACACTGTTTAACAGCCAGTATTCCCTCTGTATCCAATTAGGAGCGACTGCTGTGGTTGATTGATATGATGGAGGTAGGACACAGATGCAGATGTGTTTGCAGTGGCCTGACGTCTTGATTTCCTTCCACCTTACACTCAGATACCTGCATACACAAGCATGCTTTTCTTACTCTTCCTTTTAGCACCTAAAATTAATATACTTACTAATCCAGCTAATGCTATGCCTAAATTAACCCTAACCACGGTCTTAATCTGAGTAACCAAAAGGAAACTTTCGGCTCTTTTTTGTTTTTGTGTGCGTGTTTTGTTTAATCCGTTCTTCTCTATTGGGGAACGGCAAAACGTCCCCACAAGGTCACAATTATTCAAAATTGCAGAATCTTTGTGGGGACATTTGGTTCCCACTAACATATAACAACATACCTCCATGTACACACATGTACACACTTGGTTTTGTTTTATGTTTGAATATTCTCTTTTATATTTACTCACATACACACACAATAGTCAATACACATAATTAACCACTACTCAAGCTGGATTAGTTTTACCAGAGGATGTTCGGTAATTTGATTTGCAAGGGATTTGGCTGATTCTGACACCATGAAGTATTCATATAATTTGCCCAGATTCATATGTCATACACTCTCAGAAATAAAGGCACCAAACTGGACTTTTCCTTCAGACTGATGTGCCATCAAGAGTGTATCTTTGGTGCCTTTAGTATATATATATCTTTCACATGGTAAGGTACATAATTGGACCACAAGAACCACTGATCTGATGTACATATATGGCTAATTAAAAGTTTATGGCATGCAGAAAATATACATACAAAAGGTCCAAAATATGTACCCTTAATGGTGCCATCTTATTAACAAGGAAAAGTACAGTTTGGTACATTGTATTTATTTTTTTGAGGAATCCTAGAATCATCATCAAGAAACAACACTGCGATGCAGAAATGCACAAGACAATTGGCACGTAGAAAGAAACAAAGAACAGGTGAACACAATCAGGTAACACACCAATGACAGGACAGGGGTGGAGACAGGACTAGAAAAGTGGATAGCCGTGTAAAAAAAAACACGCAAACCCAAAACAAAACAATATGAGAGCAGAGAGGTGCAATTTGTGACACTGAGAGTATAGCCAGGATGTGTTGTCATTATGCGACACCCTGTAACAAAAACAACACACTACACAGTCATGTCTGTTATCGGGTTTCGCCTATTACATTACCATAAGGTCAATACGAACATGACTGCTGGTACTGAAAGATCTCCGTGTTTTGTGAAAAACAGGTCATTTATTCCAGGAATTATCACTTTGTAGACTTGTCAGAAGTACAGATGCAGCTGTGTGCAGAATTAAAATCATCGATAATGCCGTGCCTTGCCAAGTAAAACGTATCCAGCTCAAATAGTACTGTATTTGAATGCTGAGATTAATCCTGATGGAATGGCATGACCTACACTACCTGCTGTACACCTCATTTCTTTACAGAGTGTAATACACCAGACTTCTTTCTCATACATACAGGTAGGTGACAAATTAAAGGAAAAATTAAATTGTCATGTAAAGTATCATATTTGCTTTTCTAAACTCTCTGTAATGGAACTCTAGAATACTACACCCCCTCACTGCCAGACGAATATGGCTGACCTTCATTCTAAATCCGAAAAAAAATTCTTCTGGATATTTTCATCCACTGTATAAAGTACTTTTTTCTTGTTTTACACTATTTTTGATAGCTGCAATCAAATAACAAAGGAAGTAACACCATGGCCTTTCTTTAGGGCTCTCAAAACCATTTTGTTTGGCATTGTGGTCATTACAAACCGCAGTTATATAATACTACTTTTAGGTACTTAAATGGATTATTGCCTCAGAACACACACACACACACACACACACACAATTAACATTCATAGGAAAATATGTAATTTAATAAATTAATAATATATTATTATTATTATTATTATTATTATATAATCTGATCATCATACATACATCAGTTTCGGTACTATAACATTATTCTTGACAGACCGATTGCCGAGCTGATGCACTCACTTGTAGTACTGATAATAAAGTGATATGACTGTACTAAAGTTATAGAATGTTGAGTTCATATCTCCTACAGATCAAACAGATTTTCAAAGATCTGTAAAATTCAACAATAAATATGAAATCAAATTTTGGTCTGTACTCGCAAAATGATTGAGAAGCCAAGTAATTATTTACAGCGTGACAAAAGTGCACAATGGTGACATACAATGTCGTACCATGTAGTACCATGCGTGTCACCAGTAGTGCTTTGCAGATCCAGTTCAACTACATGACATCATTTCTATACATTTTAGAAAGTGACAATAATAAACAATAGTGGTAATCGTGTCGATTTGTATTTGGATGACAAACTGAGATCATTTCTACAAATCTAAATGAGAAAATGCTAACCATCAGGGATGTTTTTTAACATCTGCAAAAGTGTGACATGGCAACCCATATGTGACCACAGTACCCATGTTCACAGTACTTTCCTATTTTGTTATTGTCTTAGAAAACAATGATGATCAGTTCAAATGAACAATAAATCAGTTCAAGTTTTATATAGATTTGTAATAAAACCTGAACCAAAACTTTGACTGAAAGAACTATTAACGGAAATTTTAACTGAGCAAGTGCTTGCTGTGAAGGACGCTTGAGATGAGGGACAGCATGTTGTAAAAGAACAGGCCAAAAGTGCATGACAAAATGAATATATGCCATTTATTACATCACAGTATGCTATGATACTATAATAAGAAACAACATCTCACCAGTGTTTGTATACGAGCTTTATGTGGTACAGCTCAAAGGAGGCAGTGGGGCACAGTGCAGGGAGGTCCAGGCAGGTCTTGCATCATCTGGACTGCATTTCCGAGAGAAGCAGACTTTGTAGTCCGGACACAGTTGTTCGTGCTGTTCTAGGAAATGTCATTCAGTGAGACGCACAGGAACAGAGGATGTGCCGAGTGGCCTGGGAGGTGGAGTAAGGTCGATCTGCTCAGTAGACCCTTCACCACAAGATCCCTGAAACTGGCAGCCGACACTGTTTCGCCGTATAGGCATTCACAAGTGCGACCTCGGATATGATGGAACAACTGATGGCACCATTTCATTGCACGGTGTTGGTAACTGCAGTATGAGCAGAGATGATCTCCTCCCATGAAATGATTATAGTCCTCGACACACTGGTTTTCGTAACACTCAGTAGCCATCAGAGCCCTTGCTTGTAGCCATCAGAACCGTTATTTATTGTCAGGTTGTCATGCATGATGGAGAGGACAGTGACTGTGGAAATATCTGGAAAGGATGCAGTTAGTAATGGACATTTCTCAAACAAAAAAGCGAGTCAGAAGACCACAGTTGAGAGGGCATGCTTTTCCTGTTCAAGCAAACAATGGAGCTCTTCAAAAAGAGCAGGAGAGGTGTATCAGCTGGCGTTGTACACCGTGTGTCCGTTCCCCAGAACTTTCGCTTCCCTCAGCAAGCCAACAACAGACCTATGGCCAATACCCAGAGCCCGGTTACCCCGCCAGTGTATACGTGCCACAGATAGGTATGGTTACTGGTTGTGTCTGACAGAACAAATTTTTCAGGTAACCAACACAAACGATGGGAGCTGCTGGTTGCGCAGCGAGTGTGCAGAGCTCAGTGCGAGGGGAAATCCATGACATTAACATTAGTGAACTTGTTCCTTGAAGTGTAGTGAATGACCTAATTAGCATATGTGTAGATTTAAACCAATCACGATCTGTTTAGAATATGTCTACTATCATGTCAACACAATAACAGCAAAGTATCGATGTTTTAATTGGCTATGAGTTATCATGCCAATGAAGATGCACTTTGCTCACCCTCGGCAGTCTAGGACACATACATATGCTCCCGTGGTTAAGCCACCAGAGCGGCTTCAGTGATGTTTTAATGATGGTGGTGGTTTTCATTTGGGCTGAGATTTAATGACATGTGAAGGCCATAGCATATGATTTACATAAATTTCATCCATTACATTCATTTGCACTGCAGATGTGGGCGGAAATTTCCTCGCATCAGGATAAAAATGTTTCGTCATGGGATAAAGATGATCAGGCAGAAGAACTTAGTGTTAACTGGCAGTGACGCTTCTCTCTAAAAGGACAAGTGGAGCCAAACCATGGCAGCAAAATGAACTCTAGAGCAAAACAGAGCCAGTGGTTTTTCCTTTAATTTGTCAATGTCTGTATATACATATATATATATATATATATATATGTGTGTGTGTGTGTGTGTGTTGTGTGTTGTGTGTTGTGTGTTTCCATGAATGCGGAAGGTTTTTTCAATCTTATCTTTATAGACCACATCTATTGTTTAATAGTTTTGCTTACATTTACATTCTTTACATTTTCATTTTTTTAAATAAATTATATACTGAATAGAAATAGTTCATTTGATTTATTAGCTTATCTGATTATTTGTAGTCTAAAAAAATTTTCCCGTTGTATTTTAATGGATAATTAAATTTTTTTAATGAATAAAAATTTGTTAAACATTACATTTGAATAATTTTTCTACCCATGATATACAGCATATTTTGTGCAGATGTTTTGTATAAATGTTCCTTGATTACCCAACTAAGTTTATTGGGTATTACATATTTATTTTTGCAGGGAACTGCTTTAAAGATCTTGTTTATGATAAATTAGTGTGAGTGGGGGAAAAAAACAGTGGAGTAAATCAGTTTTTCTGTGACTCGACAACTCGGGGTTTATTGGGTACGTGCTTGTGAGCAAGATTGTCGCCAAATGTCACCGAGTATACTTCTGAGCCTGTATCTCTTCTCCTGCTCATTATTGAGGTGTTGTCGGACTGCTGTACAAGCTGCCAGTCTGAAATCTAACAGCATTAGCAACAGTGAAGCGCAACTTTGGCAGCACACTTCGCTTCCCTCTGGGACTCGCACACGGTGATCAGATTGGCACCGCAGTCAGAGTTCTGCGGCCCTAGAGCCAAAAAAGCAGAGCACACATCTGTCACAGCCTATACAGGCTTTCTGACAAAAAAGAGTTCTAAGGGAAAACTTCCGGCTTTCCGCTCCGCTGGAGCTCAACTGGGGATTGTGGACAAGTGGAGGACCTGGGCTGACTTAATGCACTAGAATTTCACACATAAGATTAAGGGACGGAGGAGTGAGAGCTTGGGGAGGGAGCTGGAGGGACAGATTGACTGAATTCATGCATAGAAGGTGAGGATAAGAAACATGTTCGTTCAAGTGAACTTCTAAGCAAAATGACTCGGTAGTCCTCCAAAGCCAAGTGCAAAAGTTTGCGCACCCTTTATTTGGGATGGAAAGACACGACAGTTTACGATACCGCAAAGTTTGGAGATACATCGATTTCAACAAATGTTCGGCAGGAAATTTCGCGCCGCTCTATGCAAAACTTGCAGCGCTTGCCATGAACTAGACCCATGATTTAATCACTTTGTTATCATGTTTGAAGATTCACCCTTATAAAGAACATGAGAAAGAGGCTTAGAAATGCAAATATACAATGAACATGACTTTTTTAACTATGCGACATCATATGAGCAAGAGTGCAGTTATACTTATATTATACTGATTAGCTTAATTGTAAGTGTGATCTTGCTTTTGTACAGCAGTTCTAATAATCAAGAAATTAATATTCAGTAAGTGACATTTCGGACACAGTAAACCAAATGTTCTGTTTATTTTTGCTTCGCGAGTAGAAATAGATCCCGAACAAGCCACCCTCGAGTTATAGCAGCTTGGCTAGCTGGCTAGCTAGCTCACGTTGATTTGTACATTCCCCTTAAAGGTGCTTCTGGTAAAATTGGTGTCCCTTTTAACTTTCCATTTCCACCTGACAAGCTTTCATACTTAAAGTCAAAAGTTGTATTCCCGAAAAGTATTGTTTGCTGACGATGTCGATAACACTACTGTAGTAACTGTTTCGAACTAGCAAGTGGCGAAAACAGACAAGCAAAGTATTAACACACTCACGGGGTGAAACTGCAGTTACAGTAAATGTAGGCACTCTTGGAATGCCGCTCGACAAATCAAATTAGTGAACCAGAGCTAACTGTTGTATAAGAGAGTATAACTAATAACGAACTAATACAAAACCGGTGGACGCAATCAGGTGACATTCAAATGACAAAACGGGGCGGGGCCAGGACCAGAAAGCACGAACCAAAACACA
Source organism: Parauchenoglanis ngamensis (assembly GCA_030014255.1). Lineage (NCBI taxonomy): Eukaryota > Metazoa > Chordata > Actinopteri > Siluriformes > Auchenoglanididae > Parauchenoglanis > Parauchenoglanis ngamensis. The sequence continues at coordinate 17,341,898 of JAQMYM010000011.1, read as the reverse complement.
TGTCATGATAAGAGCGCTGTGAACCATTCTCTCAGGGGATTGATGACAGCTAGCATATATGAGGAAATGTTAGCATTTAGCATCACTCTAAGAACAACAGCTTGGAAAATTAGAGTCTCTAAACTACAGCTATTTTTCCTGATGTTTTATCAGCCCTGCTACAGGGTTAGTTTTTCATGTCCCTTGTTCAGTCTGCTGAAATACTTTGCTTGCTTGGTCGGTATCCAGACCGTGGTTTACCAGCAGATGACCCCTGCTGTAAACCTGTCGTCAGTTCTTTTGGTAAAGTATTGCAACTGTGGATTGTCTCTGGTTTGTGAGTGTAAACATTTTTTCAAAGACCACATTGAAAGACCATTTCTAGCGTAAAAGGGTTCAAGTGTCACCAGTGTCATGCGTACGTCTGATTTAATTAAAATGTTCACAAGGAACATTACCATAAAATCAAGCAAGCAGCGACCTACTCCAACAAACAGGTCTTTGAAGCTAAATGCAAATGAATTAGCCATGAGTGCTTCCTATACTTGCACTGAGCAAGCAATTAGAGGTAATTGATGGGGCTTTTGTTTTGCTTCGGGAGAGCTTTAATGAGGAGAACTGCAGGCTTGTACTCACCGGGCTGTGAAGAGCAAATCCCAGAACCTCGCTGCCATTCCAAGCACCTCTTAATCTTAATCAGGATTCCGTTTTGGGTTTTTTTTGTTGTTTTTTTGTTCAACAGAGAAAGCGGTATTGAACGTATAAGAGCGAGTGTGCATGTTAAACAGGACCTAAATGCACTACTGTTTTCTGATGACTCCTCTGAGAGACACAAACTCAACTAAATGCAGTTTGGATTGCAAACCTTCAGTTTGCAGATGTTTATTGTTTTCTGACTTCTTTATGCTTTCGATTTCTTTCTCAGAATGACAGTGCGGTGGAGACTAATGGCGAAGACATCCAGGAGAGTAGAAACGCCCTTCCCGACGTCTCTCTGGTGAGCCCTGAGACACGGTTTGAGCACAGCCACGTACCTAAGGTTGGGGCTCGGGTAGAAAAGCCCCAGCAGCTCAAGTCTTCAGTAATTACACATCTGAACAATGTGACGGAAAACTTGAGGCATGAAAGGGAACCTGGAAAATGTCTTGTCAGTAATTGTGAAATGCTGTTAGCGCTGTGACTCCTTGGTAAAAAGGTCACCAAAAGGAATACTCGAAAGGCTTTTCAGCCAGTGTACTATCCACCACGCCTGTAGCGTAAATGCTAATTTGATGGCAAAAATTGTAATTGAAATCCTATTTACGCAAAAAAAAAAAAAAAAAAAAAACATCTAATGGAAGCCTAATGGCAGTTGTTGAATTCTGTCAGTACACTGATGTGGTCTTAGGCTAAGACAGACATGATAATTGTCTTGCCAAAGCAATAACAGCAAAAGTCATTTTAATGGCTTAGACTTTTTGTAACATCCATGCGCTCGCAGATAGGAAGTAGTGCATGTCCATGTTCATAAAAGCATTCTACAGAAATTCTTGTTCTATATAAAGGTTAATTCCACGGTGCTGTTAAATGCTCAAGTCTGATTGGCCGGAAGGTGTTGATTCATACAGTAGTTCCAGCTGTAATTCAAATCACACTCATCCAATACGTTATTGTTTATACGGCGGACGCACAACATAATCTAAAAAGAATGTAAAAATGTAGATATATATAACAAAGAAACATGTATAATCATTGCTATGGCAAAGCATTATGTGAAGAGATCTTTATTTACAGAAGCAGTCTCCAGTGTCACTTTGTGATGGTGTGTTATTTTTCTGCCAAGTCTTCAGGACTTCTGGCTTCTCGGTAGCATGACATACTTGAGTCTGCTTAACTTAAAGAGAGGCTGATGAGGGAATGATGTTTACAGTATAATGATGTTTATAGCTGTTACAGTATAAGTGATGAGGCGGAGTCCCACTATAGTACATGTAATTGTTGATAAATTGCTGTTGTATGAGAGGAATAAACCATTCCAGGACGTGGCATTATTGGAAAATGATAATGTTCAGGGTGGTAAACACTGCTCATAACCCTTTACATCAGGCTTCATCACACCACCCCACTGTTGATCATTTTCCTATAACAGCATGTCCCTTCATGTTTTATTCCTTACATCCATAACACAAAACCAAAAGCTCCGAAAAGATAAATTGTACTCGTTGTTTTAGAAATAATTTCCGTGCAACTGCCCCTAGACTGCTCTTCGATTATAAGCAAGTTACATGTAGGCTTTCAGGTTTTTTTTTAGTCAGGAAATGTCAAAATCATTGACTGTTGTAATTGAACTTCATATGCGGTAGACAGCGATTAGATGAAAACTTCTGCCATGTTTGTGTAATGGCACGTTGTGTGCGGTTGCCTCTCGGCTTCCTATGTTACGAGGGCCGAGCACGAAAGACAGGTGCTCTTTTGTCAGCGTGGGTAAGTGATGCGTTAGACCTCTAATGAAAACCAATCAAGTCGTCACGGCCGTTTCCACGGCAACAGACACCTTCAGGCTGGGATTTGTGCAATTGGAGTTTTCCAGTGATTTCCGAAGGCCAGGAACACCACTCAGACAGCTCCCATTCACCCCTTTGATTAGTTTCTCTCTCCAGCCACTCCATCCATTCAGTTTCTGCCCATGCTTTTTTGCTTTGTTTTCCTTCATTTTTCTCTTTGTTTTGTTCTGTTCCTTGTGTTTCCCCTGGATGAATGAGCAAACCGATTATTTCGCCCTAGAATCTTGTGATGGATAATTGAATCAAATGTTTTTGTGTGGCGGGAAATGAGACTCATGCTGCTTTGGTGTGTTTGCTGTGAGTGTCTGTGTGTCCGTTCTGATGAAAGCTCTGCAACAGTTCAGAATCTCTCATTTTTGAGCAAGACATTCAAGACGTGTTATATTTTAACATCCGATGCCCTGTTCTTCCATCCTAGGATGAGATGGGGTCAACCTCAGAATCCCCACCTTCCTTCAAGCCCCCTCCTCCCCCTCGCGTACAGCGCCGCCCCAGCCGCAAACCCGCCCCCAGCAAACGCCCCCCGTCTGACTCCTCGAACTCTGACCTGCACTTCACCACCCCTTCCCACTCGCCTACCAAAGATCACACGCAATCCAAACGTCCTCCAAAGAAAGAGCCTCCGTTGGCTCAGCTCTCCATGGTGAGTCAGCACTCCATCGGTCCTTTCCCGCGCGTTCAGTCTCCCAACAGGTTGAAACCCCCTCCAGCACCGGCAGTCCCAGCTCCCCCCGCTCCTGCTCCATCCTCGAGTCCAGAAAAACCCAAAACCGCTCCCTCATCCCCATCCTCCAGCCAGCACTTTGTCATGGTGGAGGTGCACAGGCCCAACGCAGAGCCTGACGTCAACGAGGTCAGACCGCTTCCCCAGAGCAGAGGTGAGGAGATGCAGCATATCACACAGTTAATGATCTGTAGCTGCTCTACACGCTTCAAGTCCATATTCATTGTTTTTGGGATGAATTACCGTGGCTCCAAGATCAGAGTGCAGTCTAGAGCAGAGAGACTTTGACATGCAGGTGTGTGACGTGCAATATTTAAAAGCATAGTTTTACAAGGAATTCAGCACGCTTTCAAACAGTCAGCTGCATCACAAAGCTAGACGTCAAAGTTTGTAGGGGATGCTGTATGTATTTTGGTGCGCTATTAAGAAAAAAAAACAATATAACAACAATGGTAATTCATTTGCTTTTATTAATATAACATTTTCAAGCGACATTTAGGAAAGATGTATGATTGGACTAGTTTTATACATTGGGATTATTGGATTGTAAAAATTGGCACATTAAAAAAATTCTTAAAAGTAATATATAAGTTATGGGAAGTCGTGACGGAGGGCTTTGCAGTTTATTAGTAACATATGACAATCTGGAATTTTTGTCTTATTAAATACGTAAGAGTGAAAAAAGAGAAAGGCTGGTGGTCATACAATTGTTTATAGCCATTATACCACACGTTTCATAATAACAGGAACTAGGTAGTTTTGCCAACATTGTTGTTTTACAACATTGGACCTCATCAGTCTTTTAGTAAAATTCCTTTTACTCACGTATGTGAAGTGTGTGTCAATCATGAAGCGCTTACACAGCCGTTTGCATATAATGACGCCCACAAAACTCCTTAAAAGTGCATAGACAGCTGGGAGCATGAAGTGAACAATAAGGGTAAAAGCTAAAAGGCAGAACAAGACGTTATTCTGACTCGCTTCTAATAACAATATTTAATATTTTATAATGTATAATAATAATAAAAAGTGAATGCTAAGCTTTCTGTCAGCTGAGACATTTGTTTACGGCTCTGCGCAGACCACCCTCCGTTTGTACGCCACCATTTCTTTTGTCGTAAATGAATGATTAGTATAATTTCTCATCATTTATGTTACTGTGTTGGCTCCCTTACTTGATTTTTCATGTTCCTTAATAAATTCCAGTAACGGATAAGGCCGTCTACTAAATGCCGTAAACGTGATACTTGATACAAACACGCCGAAATCCCTGCAAATTATTACCTTTCATTGACTTGAAGTGGGTCAAGCCAAGGTTGACATTAGTTAGACTTCCAAATGCGAAAAGTGACACACACTCAGGAGCACGATCCTGAATTTAAGGGATTTTCCTGCAGACCAAATTTCTTGTGTAAACGCTCACATGAACGAGCTTGACAAGCCCATTAAATATAACTATTAACAGATTAAAAAGATTCTTTAATTGGAATTGTTGACCAACTGCTGCAGTGTAAGTGGAATAAAACAGTGTGAGACCTGCTATGGTGTTCTAGCAGAAATAATCAGCGTTGAATCACACGATGATTCTTTTTCATAGCATCATGCCCTGTAATGGTTTATTTCTTGCTTATTTATTTATTTCTTTATTTGCCTCGTTGGTAACTTAGCAGTGTTTTTACACTGAAATGCAAATCATGGCATAATGTGCAAAAATGTGCATAAAAGCTAAATGATTGGGTTAAAAGATGCAAAAAAAAAAATCAGCCTGCTGATTTAAATAAATACAGCCCTGTCCTCAACTAAAAAAAATCCATATATACGATTAAGCACAACACAAACTTTTCTGTCTTGGAATCAGCCTAGAGCATATTAGTATAGCTCTTATGTAATAATAACAAACTCCATATCACCATAGCAACAGCTGTCGATGTTTTGATGTGTTGCCATACCGATTATTATGATGATAAGTTGATGTTCCTTTCAGCTACAGCCCTTTAGTCTGGTGTATTTCGCTTCTGCTTTAGAAACATATTGCACTTCAGTGACAAAATAAGCCGATATATCATTAACAAACGATTCCTTCTACTTTGTAATGCAAAATGACTCGTGTATGTGTCTGGGCTGCAGGATCCACTCTGTCGCAGCTCTCTGACAGTGGGCAGACGCTGAGCGAAGACAGCGGCGTGGACATCGCAGAGTCGGGGCGACTGAGCAAGGAGAGCAGTCCACATCCTGCCCGAACTCGGCCACCGAGAGAGAGTGCAGGGGGAGGGGAGGGGAGCTCCGTTAAACCGGTGAGACCGAGAGGAACAGAGAGAGTGAGAAAACTCACATCTGAGAAAAAAAAAACGGAAAAGAGAAAATAGACGGATGTGTGAGCTGAACTATTGTGTAAGGATTGTGTGTCTGAGCTGTGATTAAAATATGAGTTGAACGATCATGCTTTATATTTCTTTCTCATTCACCTCCTTTTATTTCCGTTTCATCTGTCATCAAAAATGATCTGAAAGCGAGCTCCACTTTCTGCGTATACCCAGAGAATACTGCATTACAGATGAACACATGGCTGCGGTAGATTGTCGCCTTTTGAACCGATCGTGAATGGGAATTTGTTCGTGTGTACGGTTATCAAATCTCAGAAGGCAAAGTCTGTGTGCGAAAGCCAGACGTGCACGTGTTTGTGTGTCTCTTGCAGAAATTTCTCAATCCGTATTCGTTCTCCTTTTTCTGTTCCTCTGTGTGTAAATATGGCCGTGACTCTGACAGCCCGGTCTGCTGGAACCCATGTCAACTCTGGTGCGGGTGCCGAAAAGCGCCAGCACGCTGGGTATCGCTATTGAAGGAGGAGCCAACACACGTCAGCCCCTGCCACGCATCGTCACCATACAAGTGCGTAACGTCATACACTCACATTCATTGAAACTGGTGTCTATTTTTACTCGTACCTGGAATTACAGATCAAGTTTAAATTTGAGAGAAAGCTGCAGTTTTCCAGTTCAATATCTCACTCCCTTTGAAAAGACATATGTCCCTTTCACACCTTACACACAACAGTCTATACCCGGAATGGTGCGAAAAACAAGAAGCATCCATTTTCTGCAGGCAAAAATGAATTGTGTCATTTGGCTGAGTTATTTGTAACTCATTATTTACTACAATCGTGGTGAGCAGAAAAGCAGCTCAGAATGTGCAAAAACTTGAGGTGGATGGGCCGCAACAGCCGAAGACCTCGTCAGGATCCACTCCAGTCTACCAAGAATCTAAAGATACAGTGGGCCCAGTTACATTTCATGTTGTAAGAAATAATTGAATCTCTTATCAGATATTTTTATCAGACGTGTGGTTTTTTTGTTTTTGTTTTACTTTTTTTCTCTCGCATGAAAATGTTCTTGTTTCATAAATCTTAGCTGTCTCCTTCCAAAGCTCTTGAGCAAAGCAATTAGTGTGTGATTGAACAAAACATTTTTAATCTACATATAGTGAAATTACATTACTAAATCACATATTAATTTGAATGCATTAATATGTATCTGTGAATTGCCTTGCGGCTGGTACTAGTGCCAGAGCCGTTAAATTCATTTAACCTTCTGACCACACAGCATGGTTAATTGAACAGCGCTCTGGTGCAATCACAAATAGTAGCTAATAAAAAATGCTCGAGAAACTGTTTACTCTTCTAAACACCTTCCTCTCATTAGCAGTCCGTAACCTCCTCTAGTCATTTGTCTTGTTTTTCAAACAGAAGGCTGGGAAGGCTTTCCACTAGATTTCGGAATTTCAGCCACAAGAGCGTTAGTGAGATCAGGCGCTGATGTTCGAGGAGAAGGCCTGCATTCCAGTTCATCCTAAAGGTGTTCAGTGGGGCTGATGTGTTTGACACTTGAGTTCTTCCACTCCAGCTTTTGCAAACCAATTCGAGCTCTTTGTGCACAGGAGCATTGTCTTGCTGGAACATGTTTGGGCCTCTTGGATCCAGTGAAGGAAAATCTTGATTCGACAGCATCCAAAGACATCCTAGACAATTCAGTGCTTTTAACTTTGTGGAAGACCTACATATGAGCGTGGTGGTCAGATGTCCATAAACACCGTTGTGTTAAAAACTTCCTGTATTGACAGTTTTAAATATGAGAAATGGATGCTGTGAGAAACCTGTGTCAGCTCCAGTGTTAGTCTTATCTGTTTTAGTTACAATATCTTTCTTCCTCCCACTCAGAACGCATAAAAGTACATTTCCCGATTCATTTTCAATTAAATCAGTTCCAGACTGGGCAGCTAGAAAGTGCTGCACTCGATTATATCATTTGAAAAAACTGCTCTGCCTCTTAAATTCCTAAAGAATTTGAAAAGCAGAGTATAGACGTTCATTTACGAGCTCCCTGCCGTCTGTCACATAATGGCCTAATGAGAGCAAGGGCAGCTTGACTCGGTAAAATAGAGACAAAAGAGCCACATGGGGTGTCTTCAGACAGCGAAGGGCCATGCATGCTTCCGTTTGAATTCGCTTTCCAAAGCTTACACCTCCACTGGGAAAAATATAGCAGATTTCAGCTTGATATTTTTACGTGTTGTTTGTTTGTTGTCCTTTATCTTTGAATAAAATTACACTTGTAAATGATACTAATGAAGCTGGAGTCACTTCGTATTTCCAATGTCAGTAGAGTTAAGAGTCTTTGAAAAGGTTTTAAGGACATGTCACTTTTAAAAAGATTTCACAGTTATGTCTACACTACTCTAATGTCATTTTTTTTCTCTTTAATTGAGCTCTGTTCTGCCTGTAAACACACAGGTTAATTAGCTCCAAACTAAATAATACTCACACTGGTGTTCTTTATAAGTCTGCAAGATACATAATAGATGAGGAGAAATACAGTGCAGAGGCTTGGAAGTTTACTGAGATGGTTTACTTTTATTAATAACCTTACCGTCAGAGTCACAAGCTTTAATATTGCTGTTGGAAATCCGATGATATGCTGCTTGGCTGTTAGCTACTTGGCAGATTGCTATCTTCTGTGTTAATGTCTTAGGACTAGCAAAACATATGGTGGGTATAACCAATATCACGGAATTGGGCATTTTAACCTTGGATAAACACAGTGGTGTTCTGTAAGCAAAGACAATACTACTATAGATTCACACAGGCTTAATGTGGGTTTTTTTTGTTGTTGTTGTTATCTTCGCTTTATTAGATGACCTGTACAAGCATGTCACTGAGGAGTTCATAAGCTGCTGTTATGAATAGATTTTAATTAAAGCGTACCTTGGTAGAGATATGGTATGGAGGTATATTATGACATATTGCAGTCATCTCCATTTGGTATTACTGCAGAGGATTCAATATTGCGTACACACACATCAGCCACTTCATTGGGAAAACAATACTGAGACTGTTAGGACCCCCTTTTGCTCTCAAATATTAATGGGGTGAAGATCTTCCATTGAGATTCTGGTCCATGTTGACGTGATTGCATCACATAATTGCTTCATGGCAGCTGAACATTCATGCTGCGAATCTCCTGTTCTACCACATCTCAAAGTTGTTCTGTTGAATTCAGATCTGGTGGCTGCCAAGTCCATTGAATTACACTGATCTCATGGTCATGTTCATGCAGCCAATTTGAGATGTGAGAAGTTGTGCAAATTGTGGCCTTGAAGAGATGTTCACGAAAACATTCCCCACACCATTATACCCCCACCACCAGCCTGAACTTTTGACACAAGGAAGGTTGGAGCCATGAATCCATGTCATCGACTGCCTACGGCAGAATTTGAGATTCATTTGAACAGGCAGCATCTTCAGCTCTACGGTTTCAGTCAGTCTATGCCCAGTGTAGACTCAGATTCCTGTTCTTGGCTGGCAGGAGTCGAACCTGATCTTGTTATAGCAAATGCACCTCGAGGTTTGAAGTGTTGTGCATTCTGAGGTGCTTTTCTGCTCACCACATTTGTAAAGAGTTGTCATTTGGCCATATAGATTTGTAAAGCTTCCTACAGAGTTGTTAGCTTTATTCTCACCCACACATGAATCTGAGTAACGCACCTGGACACCTTGGAGTTCTTTAACACCGTAAGGAATGTTTTGGACATCATCTCCAATGTCTATTATACCATAAATCCATGGTGACCACAAGCATGATTGTATTAGTCTAAATGGGGGAGAGGTGGTCTGTCTGGAGCAGTGATAATGTGCAAGCGTCTGGAGACAGCAGCAGGGCTTCGTGTTGTGAGGCGATTGCATGTATCATGAGCTGGAGAGATAGCTGGAGCTCTTAGAGCCTAATGTGCAATAAAAAAGTTCTCATTATGGCTGGCTTGGCTACAAATGAATACATTGAATAAAAGGCTCAGTGGAGAGACGGGCGGACGGAAAGAGCTTTTAATGAAGCGAGGGAGGCGGAGAGAGAGAGTGAGATGCTCGAGAGGAGGTGACAGATAGCCAGGCAGCCAGGAGTAGATTTTAATTCCCAGGCCATGGGCGGTTCATCAGCATTGGAAATGGGTGAGCCAACACCAGCAGCTGCGGAGAAGATAGAGCCGAAAGCTTTGTGTTTCTTTTTACCATTTCTGTTTTGTCCCAAGACACAAGGTTTCATCTGGCTATAGCTATTTCCATTTTTAATACTCAACCCGCCTTTTCGAGCACCGCTCGTCTTCCCACACGCCTGCACATTTTCATGCTAATTATTAATAGCTTTTGTATTCATGTAAAACAGTTCTCTGTCCCTTTCAGAGAGGAGGCTCCGCTCATAACTGCGGGCAGCTGAAGGTTGGCCAGGTGATACTGGAGGTGAATGGGATTTCTCTGAGAGGACGAGAGCATCGAGAAGCAGCCTGCCTCATCGCCGAGGCCTTCAAGACCAAAGAGAAGGACTACATCGACTTCCTCATTACGGAGTTCAATGTGGCGTTGTAAGACCTCTCAGGCGTTAAAGAGGGCAAGAACTGAACCTCTTTTTGGCATGAAGCCACCACCAGTCCCCAGCAAACTGATCTTCTCTGAAGGCAGACACATTCTCAGTGTAGATACTGTATAAAGCCACCTGGTGAACCCCAGCTTCATCATGTTGATCACGGCAAAGTGGTACAAGGCACTGCTCAGTCTGATCATAACTATATCTTTTGGATGATAACTGTCTTTACTTGAGTCCGTTTTTACACAGGCCGCTCTCTAGTCATAAAAAAATGTTATTCAGTGTCTTTGTCACAACGTTCCCCATGTGGGAATTTGCGTCTTGAACCATTATATTACATTCAGCTTGGATTTCTATAATCTTATTTTTTTTAAATGCACCCCTGGTCACTATTTTCATGATCACGATGCAAACCCAAGATGCTGGCATTATGTATGTTTCGAGTATTCAGGACTATCTGCACAGGCAGTAATTTGAATAAATGTGTTATCAAGACGTTATTAGACATCCATTCATATCAGCTCCTTTTATTTCCTTTAAAAGCCATATGGCTCAAGACAGAGAGAATCTAGCATTCATTAGAATTGTTTAAGCCATTTTTTGCATGTTCATTATTTACATAGAGCCAGGATTCACGTTTCAGATTCACGTTTAGAAGCCACAACTGGATTGTTTGAATATTCGTGTCTGCCTAGCATCTTTATTTCCTCTCTATATGTTTAACGATGAGGTGATTTGTGTGTTAGTCTTTAGTCTTTTAGTCTCGTAAGTTAGTAAGTTGTAGTAAGACTTGAGACAAAGGAACAGGACAGAAGGACAAATTGAAAGGCTAAACACAGAACAGGTGCACACATTAGGTAACAAAGCAATGGCAGATAGGTGGAGAGTGATCCAAAACGAAGGCATATTGCAGTGTAAACAAAAAGCACATGCAGTGAGTGCAAAACAAGACATGGGAGCATTGCTGGGAAACCTGTCACGTGTCGAGAGGGAGGGATTTCTGACAGAAATGGTCATCTGTCATCTTTGTACATCTGCCTAGTCCTCCTGCTGTGAACAATTGCTCATTGGCTGATGATGTGTGTAGTCCAGCAGGCATTGGTTACAGGATCAAGGTGTCCTTCTGCTCTAAATCGCTTTACATTTAATGTTTTATACCAGAATGTTTTTTAGTTTTGGGAATATAAACAGGAAGCAAGTCCCCCGGGAGTACGAATGAAAAACCGCATATAAAATTAGCTTGTCCCGGGTTCCTGGTCTAGTGATTTGTTCACCCGTGCATGGATGAAGTAGCCTATTTATGTTGAATTAGGGACACTTTAATAGTGAACATTCACACCATGTATTAAGAAATGGGACAGGAATTTCATGCTTCACTTAATGTTAGTTGAATACTGCTTTAGCCATGTGGCGCTCTAAGAGGGCAAACTTTGGGCTCAGAAATCCCACTGCTACAAAATTCATATCTGGCTGCAAAAATAGCAACTGGGTGAAAAACAGCAAGTAAGCAGCTCATGCCTAACCAAATTATTAATATGCCAGTGTTCTACTACTTGCTGAGAATAGAGATTCCTACACAAATAAACGATCACATCTGTTGATGAAATGGGCAGAACACCTGCTCATCCACGCAATGCGGTTTCCTGTAAGACTTGCAGAAAAGATTATCTCATAATCACCCTTTTATTGCTTGTCAGCATGGCTCATTTCTTTGTTTATGCTGGAGTAGTTTTTTTGTTGTTGAATGTGTCATGTGATGATTATTCTTAAGCTCTGACAATTAAGCACTGGGACAGTGTATACGGTTCATACTGTTACTGTAATACAGACGTGACAGAGAGAACAGAAACCCCATCCCAAAAGCGGTTATAGATTTTTTCTCCAGAAATCTGGTGGTCCAGAAAAGAATGAAGAGGTGATTTATCTAATTATGATAGTAGAATCTGGAACAAGACAAGGTAATCAGGCGGAGGAGAGAAGGGGAGATGTGCAGTCAGTGTAACTAATGAAAAGTTGCAGAGTGTGAAAAGAGAGAGGGAGACGTGCAGGGCTGAGTCTTGACGTGTCACTCAGGTTACATAAGCACGGAAGAGTGGGAGCGAGTTAGCGAGAGGGATTCTAGTCTGTTCTCCGTGTGTGTGTGCGTATGTGTGAGTGAGAGAGAGAGAAAGACATAACGCATAATAGAGCACGAGAATTATAATTCCTGTGTGCTTGTGATAGATAAAGGCTTGGCATGAAAGAGAATTGTGATCTCTTGCTTTGTGTGGGCGTTATACCGTGTGTGTGTGTGTGTGTGTGTGTGTGTGCACATCTGCACACTGGCTGCTGTTTAGCACCTCACATGTGATGCCATCTGCAGCCCCACTTTACATCCACAGTTTAAATGCATTACAAGTGCACTAATGAACTGTTTATAACACTTACACATGTATTATATCTTTATAGATGATACGACTCAATTATTTGCACCCAGTGACACCCTAAAATCTGTTTCTTAATATTTCATTGTCAGCAATTTCATATAGCGATCAAGGACCAGATCTGCCAATATGAAAAATATATAAACTAATAACTAAATGACTCAGTGAATATTATACTCAGTGAATATATTCCTGTATTCCTTCCTATCTTTCTTTGTTTATTTCCATTTATTCATCTTCAGAACCATGAGTCGGGAATTTACCCCAATGGAACGCCAGTCAATAAGCGTTTATTTATTTATCTATTTATCCGTTCTGTATTTTTGTTTGATTGGTTACCGCCATATAATCATGTTTTTTCACAAATCGAAATCAGACATTACGCACAATCTTAAAAAATAGTTAAAATGATGCTATTTACCAAATTTAAATATAAGCACTTAAATATTGGTTTTGAAGTATTAAATATTGGTATTTAAATATAGTTATTATTTTTGTCTGGTTTAGGCTATTTGCTGTAGTGATTGTTGAGAATGTCGTGAAAAGCACAAACTTTGTATGTTTAAAAAATAGTTTATTACTTATTGATCTTATTTAACTAGAGTAGTGCTAGAAGTGGGCGTGGTTAAAATATGTTGGTGTAGGACGTCTACGCGACCGAGCATTTCGAGTGACTGTTGAATACGTTGTTATGCAACAATAGAATGGTGTGGGGTTTTTTACGTATAGAAGGTGCTGCAAAGACGTTACATGCAAACACTTCTTGCTATGAGGTTGGGTTAGGATTTTTCGAGGTTGGGTAAGAAAGGTTTGTGGTTGGGAATCTCTAAAAGTATGTATTGGAAAGCTTATTGGATTTCATAGTTTTAGCTACACCGATCATAATTTCAGATTTCAGACATTTATCAAGTTCTGGTTATATGTACATGAAAAAATTAAGATGTACTGCCATTGGCTTTTATTTTTAAACTCATATCGGAACCCAAACATCACCATTCATGCATTGTTTAGTTTTTGAAATCAAATTTAATGGATACGTGAAGCAAAATTTCATAAATACAGTCCAGGTCATAAGCCAGAGTGCAAAAACCACCAGACAAACAAATCCAATGGAGTAGACAAAGTCAAAACAGTCCAGAAATCCAGTTACCGTAAATGGATTTATTTGAAATCCAATAACTACAAACAGCTCAGAAATGAAATATAGTAAGAAATGCAAGATGCAATGTGTGACAGAATTTAGTAGGCATTTTATACTGTTCTTAAATGAGGACATGATTGATCTCAGGTTTGCTAGGTGAAATGTAATAGTCTTCAGGCAGTGGGGACCTCTGCTGGTGTGGAGTGGTATTGTCAGGTGTGACTATTTCTATCTCTACTGTATATACAGAGTCAGCCAAAAAAATGTATACACACTTCTGGAAAAGAAAAATGTGTTTAACTATTTTAATACTCAATTTATTCAGACATCACAAGATTAATACAAGTTACCTTTGGCCTCTACAACTACGGGAAGTGCTCAACGTGGTGGCTGTTCACTTCCAGACATTTATGTGTAGAAGTGTTCCTGAAGTCTGAAGTCATTTTATTAGAAATTGGCAACAATTAGTAACAATTACAGATCATCCCAGAGTCACAGGTCTCTGTATATTATTGGTGTAGCTACGTGTTCAAAATAACCAACATGTACAGGTGATATATCGATCCTCAGACTTATATTCCTTCACTTTTGTGTTTACACTTACACACTTTCCTAGTCGTTACTAAGTAATAATATGCCGAATAAGGTGAATAAGAGGTTAATAAATACACTGAATAATGGTTTATTTATGAAGGTGAATAGAAAACTCAATGAAGAATTTATTTAGCTTATTCATGAGAGGAAGAAATAAACAAGAAAAGTACAAGAAAATACAGCAATATATTTATTTTTAATTTGTACATTTTTTATAGTTATTTGCGTATCTATTAATTAATTGTGAATATTTGGTTACTTAATTAATTCACTGAGTCGTCATTTATTTATTTATTTATTTATTTTTGGTTCTGATCTGGTCGTTTACGTACCGCAGGTGTTCAAGCAAGGCAGGGGAAAAAAGCGTCAAATAATCTGTTTTATATGAACTGTCAACGAAATTCCCTTGATAATTTTCAGGCTTTTTTAAGTACACTGATGATGATTGTGAAATAAGACTAGTTCTTTTCCTTTTTCCGACTTGCCTGTCAGATATCCTCAATGCTTAGCGTTCAGGGAGTCAAGCTGAGCTCTGTGTATCCTCCTGAACACACAGTGCTGGTCAGTTTTCAAACACTGGTATGACAAAGCAAATCCTTTCTTCTCCATGAGCACAGGCCAGGCATGTGCAAACAGTCCAGCTGTGTGCACTGCACATCTGGAGGCTTCACATGTGACTTTGTAAACGGCCAAAGAGATGCAAGATGAAAGAATAATAATGCTGACCTGCACACACACACGCGCACTCTCACCCACACACACACATTTGATTACAGTCTGGCTTGCTCTTTCTTCTCATACTGGTGCATTTATACACTCTTTACACACTAAGGCAGGAATCTTTTGCCAGGGGTTTTTGTAGGATTTGAAGATGATCAAGGAATCCAGAAGCATCAGAAGCCCATATGCTGTTAGACTTCCTTCAGAAATGACTGACTTGTCGATGTTACTATCTTTTCTTCTGTTTTTGCACATTGTTACCATCCACATTTTTTTAACTTTTTTGTTTATTTACTTGGTTGCTATATGCTACATTATGTGTTAATATAGACTGTGACACCTTGCATTAGAGAGCATGGATGTTTTTCCCTGCCAAATTTTTCCTGACCAATCCTCAGAGAGTTTGACCAATCCTGCCTTCTTCCTCAGAATGGTTGGCCAATCCTAATCCACTCCCAAAGGAATTCTGACCAATCCTACTTGCTTCCTCTGAAAACCTGACCAATCCTAACCCAAATCAGTTAATGAATAAATCAATTGCTGAAGATGAAAGAAGGAATATACTAAATACATCACTCATCGCAGCACCAAATACACTCCCATCTTTGTTCCTAATATCTGACTTCCTGAAGCACATCTCTACCTTATATTCAGTGCTGGTCCGTGAAAAGCCCATGACATTAATTCAATAAGCATTTTAACTATGTCTGGAAAAATATTCAGCACTTTAGATCATTATCAAACCCTGTGTCTTGTTTCCAGTGTAGAAAAGCTTTCTGATGTTCATGCATTAGTGCCTTCTTTCAGCCATCATTAATATTACTGAGTAATTACATAATTCCACGAGTTTATAGCAATCCGATGTCGGTGACAGCAGATCTAAGGTATTAAATATCTTCATACCCATTATTGTTTTTCTTAAAACCTGTACCTGAAATCATACTTCCACTGCATTTATACCATGCTAATTCATTACGGCAGATCTGAACTGTTGTTTTTTGTCATTATTTCCCCCCCTGCCTCCATCTTCATTTGCCTACCCGTCATGTTGCCTGCCTCTTGTACAGTTTAATTAAAAAAAAATAATCATTGTACACAGCCATGCTATTTATACAGAAAGTGTGTTTAATTTTACAATAAAGATAAACTGCAGAATGAACAGCTGCACTGGGTTCATATGTTTTCTCATTCATTATTCAGAGCACAGGAATTACTATAAGATCACAATGCAGCAATGCAATAATGGGTGATTAAAAAATAATCGGAAAACAAGGATTATGGAGTCATTCAGAAAGCATGCTTAGAAATAGGGTCAAAGTAGAACTGGAAAAATGAACTAGAAATAAAGAAGCGTGTTGTTAGAGGAAAACAATCAACGATGGTGTGGTGGGTTGCCATTACTCCATGTTTTCTCTCTCTTGAAGTTAATAAGACAAGCCTTTTTGTCCTGAAGACTTGACTCCCGAAGACTGAAGATCGTGGTGACACTGGAGATTCCTTACCATTATAATATTTTACTACAGAAAGAACAGAATGAGTGCATTAATACAAACCTTGCAGCTGGCACTGTCGTCAGAGATGCTAGCTTCTGAACAATCAGAATCGAGGAATCAGTAGCACTGTGCTATAAGTAGCTATAATCAAAGAACCACAATGATTCGGTGTGTGGAACATTTCTGTGCACTTCTTTCTTCCTGTCTCTTATCTAAAAATATTTCCGTAGAGCAGTGAATGACCTTCACCGAGTGACGCCTGGCCTCTCTTCTTCTTCTCGCTTCCCTGGTGGTTCAAGAGAGGATATTTTTATAACTTAAAAACAATGTGAAATCTCATTCTCTTTCATAAACATGACATTTTACAGGCAGCTCAAGCGAAACAGGACAATATATTATTCGCTATTGGCTAATCGGAAGGCATTTTGGGGACGAGGCATGGTGTTTTGATGGACGTTTATGGAAAAAGAACAGTTATTTTGTGTATAAAGTGATTTATATTAATGTATCATGCCTGGGAGCCAGAACAAGGTAATGGTAAGATTTCAGGTTGTTTCAAACATAGTAACAAGTATGTAATTGTTCATATGGTGAAGTTTTCTTTAAGGAGATGTTTATTAAGCGTTTTTGGGAGAAGTCTCCCATGTCAGCGCTTTTTATTAGTCAAAAGTGAAGCTTTTTTGATACCGGAAAATCTTCAGGATGGACTTTACACTTTACCATTTTTCAGTAACATGATGTATATTTTGGTCTCAAGAGAAAGAGGTAACGTTCCATGTCATTAAAATGTAACTGTAAGTGTGCGACTGTGTCATTCTTTATTAAACAAAAATGATAAGAATTAGCTAATTGCTGTGGTATAAGAGAAATAAACACGTCGGGATGCATAAGTTAGTATTAGTAATGCATTACATCACACCATCATCGTTTTGTGACCTGTAACACATCACGCCCAGTCGTGAGTTCCTCCTTACTTAATTGTCATGTTATTAATTAGACATCACATTCAATCAAAAATCACAGACAAATCTCAATTTTTTATATAAATAAAAACCATATTAAAATTGTGGAGATGAGACGAGTAGGCTGTGGCTTATCAGGACAAATTAAAGAACTGAACAGTTTTACATTCATTTTTTTTTCTCCTTAGGCCCTATTCCATTAAGTGCCTCTTCTAGATATATCAGATTTGATTAGACGGGGCAAGTGTTATATAGAGAGAGTACCAGAGCCTGCTGGTTTATTTTACTGCTCTTACTTGATGTTCTTCCCTGATATTTCCCTTGGGTTAGTGCCAATTTTATACATAAATGTCATCCTTCCCTGATCTCAACCTGCCATATTAATCTCGGCAGTCACTAGCAATTAGATCAACAGAGGAAGTCGATCTTATTTTATAAGCAAAATACCATGTTTTGATTTTGAATTCTAATTTTTTAGAATTTTTGGACCGAGCCAAAAGGACTATACTGGACTGGCATTGTGGGATATATCAAGGTAAGGGATGTTGCTATGGTCACCTAGACATAGCCACGCCCCTTGACAACAACAGCCTTTGACAATGTAAAAGGTGTGTGCCAAAATCCAAACTGCAGGCAAAACAAAAAAACTTCTCAGCTGCTATGTTACTAAAAGACACAACCTGAGATTGCGCCTGTCTATAAATTTGGGCAAAAGTAGACGTTTTTCAGTATATAGCCAGTCAGTTAAAGGTGAGGTCAGTGATTTTTAAGTCAGATCATTTTTGTAGTACTATTCTTCGCATTTTAGCATCTGTGAGTAAAATATTTACTCAGAAGAGAAAATCCAGTTTCTTTGGCCTCACAGCACCTTTAAACAGAAGGGAAAATAACATGATATGGACCACTAACAAACAACCAATTAGGACAAGGTAGTGCCTCAACATACATGATTTGGCCTTTTTTAAGGCAATTTTTTGGAGCATATACTGAGGACAAAAACAGCTTGATGACATGATATCATCTTTCAGGACAAGGTATTTTTTTTTGTCTTGTGCCTACAAGTTAATTAATTATCTTGTGCACACAAGATAATAGCAAAAGAAATATTGGACCACGTGTGCCATAGGATTGTCTGAAGAATCATTCGAGCAAGTCATTTGGATTTGTTAGTTTACCATGTCATAACGTAATAAAGTACGTATAAATTACATAGAGTAATTTATTACATAAAATGTTACTTGTCATGGTCTTGCTCACTGCTGTTGCTGAAATCATTGCTCTGTGAAACACACATACATAGAAATGAATAGTTTCGCATTGCTGCTTCCTAGTGTGAACAAGGTTAGAAATAAAATGCACTTTTGTTAAATAGTGGGACTGACGTTTGGAGTTTGTTAGCTCTCATAAACGACTGCTCCTGAGGAGACAAGACTGCAACCTAGACTTTGGAATAGAGCTGTGGTTACCCTTCAAACCCCCCCCCCCTCTTATTTTAATGTTCAACATAAAAAATTACTTTGTAGTACTCTTACAGTCTCTAAAAACCCAAAACCTTGCTGGCAAACTGGTGAGGTTAATAAAAATAAATAAATAAAAAAAAAGCAATAAGATGTCGCCATCTTGTGTTTGTCAGGGGAACTGCGGTCAGTTCTTCAACACGTCTACAACATTGTTGTTTTGTGCATTAAAAGCACAAATACCAGACAGAACACATGAATACGAGTTAAACGGAATGTATTCACAGATACTATCACTTTATAACTGAATAAACTGGGATGTACTGTATGGATACGCTCATTATCATACTACATACACTAAACGGTTCTCGGGTTTGAGCTGTAGACCCCGCCCCCTTTCAAGTCTCAACCAATTACATTTCGCCTTAGCGTCACTTCATTATTATGCAAATATATGATCCTGCACAAATCAGTGGCATGCTTTTTAGCTGTAGTCCAGGTAGAGTTTGATATACACGTACGTATATATTTGTTATTATTTTATTAACAAATTAAACTATTAGAAGACGATTTCTCTTCATAACGTTACTTCCTGAAAGTACGACCCAAGCACTGCAGAAGAAAGAAGAAGAAAGTCGAGTCGACACATCTACAGAAACGTCTCGTGTCTTCCAGGCAGCGTTTACAAGAGCAAACTAGTCTTGAAAAGCAAAGCAACGGTGTTTATAAGTGGATCTGATGAGTATGGTGTATATGAGGTTGATGAAAGAAGACGTGTTTGGGTGAAAGTGTGTGCTCCTGTGGTCGCCTGGTGATGATGGGCGGCAGTGTGGAGTCTGGAGTCAGCTTGTGTTGTTGTTCTCTAGGTAACGGAGAGGCCTCGGTGCCACTGCACTGATTTGTGGAAACGTGCAACTGAAAAAAAAAAAGACTTTTCTTTCTAACATACGTGTGTGTGTGAAGCTCTGGATACCTGAGTTAAGGTAAGGTAAGCTTTTAAAAAGTTCGAATGTATCGCAAAAGTGTTGTATTAAAGCCAGTTATCACTAGTTTGATTTGGTTTTATTGGGGTTACATTTACAATGCTCTTCCTTGTGGTGATTTACGGTAACATGTTGTGTAGCATTATGGTTATACTATGTTCTATTCCACAGAAAATGCCCATACCATGACTTTACTATGTCTTGGTTTGACCAGCTTCCAAAACACAGCCAAGCCAAGCAGATCAAACTGGGTTTGTGAGCTTTTTGTGTGCAAGTTCTTCCCATGCCTACGTGGGTTTCCTCAGGGTGCTCTGGTTTCCTCCTACAATCCAGAGACCAGCAGGTTAGGTCAAGTGGATACTGTAAAGTGCGAATGGTTATTCGTCTCCGTATTGACGACCTGCCCATCTTTGGCACCATCTTCATGATTGCAATTTTTTTGAAGTGTTTACCAAATATTTATTCATTCATCTTCAGTATATTCCGTTCTATGCGAGTTTGTGTAATCAGTACTTTGATTGGATAAATCGTGCTTACGGTATCTACTTTGAATTTCTCCTTCAAAGCCATTTTGAGGAGCATAATCCACTTTCTGAGGAAAATAATCCACCTTGTTTGTGCTCACTCGCCACTCACAATTTCACATACGTTCTCTCAATCGCTGCTAATAATGTGTTACAGGTGTCACTGATAGACTGCATGAATCTACAGACTGGACTAGAATTAAATCAGCCCCAGCCTCACTTCTTCATGTTGTTGTGTGTGTTTTTTTTTTTTTAACCACCATTGCATTAGTGGTGATGTGCTCGGTTAAAGTAAATCCAACTTAAATCATTTGTTAACAGCATCTTATGTTGATGCCAAACCTGCAGTTACAGAGGTGTCTTGCAGGAAGTATGATTATTGTACAAGTGATTAAGTTGTCATTATATTGCATTGACAAATGTATAAAGAGTAAAAGTAAAACACATTAAACCCTTATGACGTGGATTTAACAAACCATTAGTAAGACCTATCTACAGCATGTAGCACTATGGAGACATCCGTAATATTGCATTTCCTGATTCAGGTATATCAGCGGACAGGTCTTTTACTGCGTAATGGAGAAATCATTTCACAGAGCTCAATAGCGTGTACATTACATATCCTCTTATTGCTAGAGAGCACTTTCTAGCAATTAACTTGGGGCTTAGCTGCACGCCGCTTGATTGAGTTTTAATTATCTGAACTGCATTAAGAGGCTAAGGCTCAACGTGGTGTAGATTCATAGTGTAGGAAGAGTAGTTGTACTCTCAAGCACACTTTCACCTATAACAATTGTTACAATTAAAAACCTATTCAGTTCCCTTGTTCATCTGTAACTAATCAAATAACTAGTATTTGACTATTTTCCAGTTATACCACTTATAATACAGCAATTTGCCACTGCTAACAATTTGCAGTGATTAAAGAACATTTTTAATGTTGTGTAACATTCACAAAACAGGTTAGTTGCTATTATCACTTGCGTTGTAGCAGCTATAAACACATTCCCTCACCACGTTCTCTTTTTTTCTCTCTCTTGAAGACGAAAAAACACAGCTTGTGAATCGAGAAACCACAAAATGCTCCACCCTGAAGACTTTGCTGGGGCGGAAAACCTAATGTTACATCTTTACCTTTGTTACAAAGCAGTAACACTGGAGACTCCTTCCAGAAATGTTACATAAACATCTCCTGACAGGAAAAACATCCGTCTATCAACAATTACGCACATTTTACTCTGTTTATGTGGCGAGTCCGCCGTACAAGTCCCTGTGCAAGCTACAGAAACAATAACGTGTTATAACAATCGCATTAATATAGACATATGATTTGCTTTACAGCGGGCTGAAAATTAATCAACACATTTTGGCCTCAGAATTGGAATCAAAACAAAGTTTTGCAGCTTCTCCATGGACCTAAAGCAGCTATTTCATCTCCGGTGTTTTGGTTTCCCTCTCAATCCATGTCCTCAGCTGTGACCCTGGAATGTAAGCAGCTTATACGTAGCTGCATGGCCTTCCTTACACACTTGCTCAGCATTCGCTGTGTGTCAGCATTGTTGGATACCTTCACTATTTTAGCATCCACGACCACAGAAGACTTTGACCTGCCAGGCAGCCTGGAAAGTGTTAACAAGAGTTTAATTAGCAGAGTATCATCATCTAGCATGTAACTCTTCAGCATATAAAGGATTAGGCACGTTTGGGTATGTGTGTGTTCCTAGAAGCTTGTGTGGTTTACACGCTGTGGTTTTAAGGAGCCGGTTGTCATCCAAGAGCGCCATAATAGAACCGTACTGAGTTTAAAAATCCTGGTAAGTCCTACCAATTCAGCAGTTTATATGTTACATTCTTGCTGCTTGTTTATTTATACTTACCACAATGAAAATGCATGGCATTGTCATTTTCATAGGAAAATTGTGTATAAGAGGGATGCAGTTCTATCTCTGATGGTGAACTGTATGTTTTGGTTCTTCCTCTAACTTTATAGAGCTTCTGAAATATTCTAGAGATTTCACTCCTCGCTCTGCTAGTCTGTTAGATGGATTAGAAGAATATACGAATATAGCAGTAGTTATTGCTAACACATAAACCTGTGTTCAGGTGTGATTAGTATATAAATTTACTACATCGCTAACGCATACGTCTGTGTTTAAGTGTGATCAGCCTAAAAATGTACTACATGGCTAACACATAAACCTGTGATTTGCATCACAGAGCTGTTGTTATACTATATAAAATAATAATAACAACTTCTTCTGACCAATCAGATTCAGCAGCGCTGTCATATAAAGAATTGTGGTCTCTTTTAACCATGTTTTTTTTTTAAATATGTGTCAAGGAGGTAGAGTAATGGCCGTACTTCAGATTCGTCAGCACTTGGAAAGCTAGGAAAGCTGTTACGAAAAGATTTATTCAAATTTGCATATGGGAACAGATGTTTATAGTCAAGCAAACATCTTGTTAATCTGCGTAGCCTTTCGTCACGCTTAGTTAATGCCGCTCACTGCAGAATGATTGGCAGCAGTAACTCTAAGCAGTTGTACCTTTAGAGCTGTATCTCTTGGGCTGAACGGATTTCCTATGAGGCAACTATTTGTTTTCTTCCTGGTGCTCTTTAAACCTGTTTAATTATGCTCGGTGGATTTGTCTATCCATGAAGGTGACACTTGTGAATATGACGATTGTTATCACCCGTGAATGTTTTTTAGTTTTAACCAGCTGTATTTTATCTCCATACAGGTGACAGTATAATAAGAAGAAATGTAGTTTAATTTTTTTTAAAAAGTTCTCATTGTTTGGCTTCTCTTTTTTCAGATTTGTGTTTCATCACCTTGGCTACGCCTGGTCAAACCAGGATCTCAGCCATGACAGCGAAGAGAGACGCCGACGTGGCAGTTAGTAAATGGACCAGTAAGCTACAAATGTAGTTTAGCAATGCAGTGTGAGAGGCAGAAAAGAAAACAAGAGGGAGCATGGAGGGAAAAAGGAACGCCACCAGAGTGCGGATGTGCGCTTGGACCCCTGCTTCTGGATACACTTCACCCCCCAGCCCTGTCAGCTCACAACTCAGCTGGGACGAAGGCAGAGACGAGGACTTCCAGAGCCAAATGAATGAGAATGGTATCATTGGCCTGAGAGAGATACAAGGGGAGGTACGAATGTTAACATGTTACGTAGATCTTGGGTTAAGGACAGTGTAACTACGTTAGTCAAGCCTGGTTGATGTACAGTATATGTACCATTGTGTAAGTTAGATCTACATTGTCCCTATGATTATTCACCGTTACATCAGGTAAACCTGCCATATACAGTGCTTTGCATAGGTATTCACCCCCACTTGTACATTTCCACAACTTTTACCTTTTGATTTGCATCTTTTGTTTTGCTTGAATATCATTTTCTTGTGACACAGAAGTCAATTAAACAAAAAGAATACAATTGTTGTTTGCATAAGTATACACACCACCCTGAGTCATTACATCGTAAAAAAAACACCTTTGGCTGCATTAACAGTATAGCTCTTAGCTTTGTACATCTGGATGTTGATATTTTCTAAATCAGTTTTGAACTACTACATTCACAAAATACAGTGCAATCTTAGAAGAAAACCTTGCAGTCTGCAAGAGACTGGAACAGGTTGTCTTCTAAGGTTGCACTGTATTTTGGTTTCACCTTCTTGTCCACAACTCTGACCAGGTTTCTCAGTCCCAGCTGAAAATTACAAGGAGGCTAAACACTTATGCAGGGCACTGTAGTTGCTGTTTTTCAGCCCTCTTCCACCCTGTTCATTAGTGGAAAGAGACCACATTGCGATCACCTCTGACCCAATGTTATTTGGATGATGAATTATTCACAGCACAATAGTGACACTGGCTGTGTATGAGTGTGGAGCTGGTATGAGTGCCAAACAAAGTTATCTGACCAAAAGTGGTCTGACCTGCAGTCAGAAACTGACACTGATGGTGACTCAAATTGTACACCCACAAAGTGCACCAAAAGATTTAGTACTTATTGGTGTTTTAAAACTCCAACATTGATGCTGTGGCTGATACCTGGTACTGAGAATCATCCATCACCCAAATAACAACTGCCAATGTTATACACAAATGTGCTACAGTGAGTAATCGTATGCCTAAAGAGTGGCAATTAAGTGTAGTAATCATGAAGCTCTGTGAATGTTAATGATCTGTAAAGCCTGAAATTCACCATCGTTTCATCCACTTAGCTGGTGCAAGAAGATGAGGTTGTATTAGAGGGTGAAGATGACATGTTTTCAGATGTTGGTACTCCAACACCTGAAGACGGTCCACCTCCTGCACTGGAAGATCTCAGCTGTCACCTGAGTGAGCTGCTAGACTCTGAGCCTCTCTCCCAACCCATAGGAGATGACCTTCTCTCACCCACACACAGTACCAGCCTTTTTTATTTACTTAGGACAACAGAATTTAGATCCAATGTCTTCATAGTGGCGATAAATCTTGATCTTGTCCGTGTAAATGAACAGTGAATCACAAAAGCTTGCTATTTAATTCACCAGAGCTAATAAACCCTGATGTTTTATAATATAACCAAGCCCATCTTATAATATAAATATGCGTATCAGTATTGCAGTTGTTTCTGTATAATTAACAGGGAGCTTAAAATGATAACCACTCTTAAATTAACATTAACTGTGTGTTCCTGTATTGATCTTTTTTAGATGATGTTGAGTACAGTGTGTCTCTGGAGGACTGGAGTGATGATGAAGATGATAATGATGAAAATGAAGAGCAACTTGATGAGGAAGATCAGGAGAGCTTTACCATCTCCAGACCTATCCCATATTCAAAGTCAGACCAAGATCTGCTTTCGGGAATTGCAGATGATGAGATTGAGGAGATTAAGATACACAGAGATGAGTCATATCCTCTTCAACGGAATATAGACCCCCAGGATAACTGGCTGGACAGTCATGATGCCACCAGTCATGAAGCAATGGAACATAACCACAAGTTTGATATAGGAACTTTAGAAACACGCACACCCTCCCAGAACAGTTGTGATGAGAGAAGCCATGTGTCTTCCTCAGCCTCGTTCAAAAGCGCTTCTGAGACTCGTATGCATCCCCACCTCCCTGAACCGGCTTTACAAGAAGAGGCGAGTAATGGTGGGATTGAAGCTGAAACATGTGCAGAGCTAAGTAGGTCTAACAGCAGCCGACTCAGCCACAGCCCTAGAACTTATCAAGCTGTCAGACTGTCGCAGGTGGAGGAGCTGGTGTATGCACCGAATATCTTCGAGTCAGAAAATGGTTCACCTGAATTAGAGCAAAAGGCTGCTGGACCTCCTGAACGTCACCATCAGCCTCCTGTTTCATCTCCTCGAAATAAAAATTCTACACGACATGTGGGTTGCCCATCTTCCAGCTCTGCACAACCTCCAGCTAAAGACTTCACATGTGGACGCAGGAGACACCACAGTCCATCCAAAACGTCTCACACTGACCCGAACGATGTGAGGTAGGTTTATGTTATAACCTACAGACAATGCTACAAAGCAGCTTTACAGAAATCCAGATGTAGATATAGAGTCCTAATGTGAATCAAAAAGAAAGCCATAATCTTGCAGGTGACACCTGATTACACAAATCTGCAGTGTCTAGGTGAGATTACATACCGATGCAAAGGTGAGACCTGGGTTTCAACTGTTTTTGGGAAGTGCAGATCATTAGGATATCCATGTGGAACTGTCCACAGGAGCAGAAGGTGAGTCGTGAGTCCATTAGGATGAATCAGGTAGGCCAGGATTTGACACTGGCATGACATAAGGCAGTGCACATACCACCATGAAATTAGCCCTGCTCTTAGCTGGATAGCGTTTCAGCTATGCGTCTTTGCCTTAAAAGTCATCTCATAAGGCACACATACTGTAGTTTCAACAGAGAAGGCATGTGGTTGGTGGAAGGATCACAAGTGCTCAAACGTCCCCTTTAAGTCCACATTGCAAGTGATTGTATTGTCTCTGTGTTCTCAGGAAGGGCCAGCTGAGTCACCCATTACCAGATTTTTCCAAAGTGGAGCCCAGAGTTCGTTTCCCCAAAAGCAGCTACAAGCCCCCGAAGAGTCGGAAGCCTCCTCACAAAGACTCAAAACCGGAAGCTCCCGTAGTATTCAAATCCCCTGCTGAAATTGTAAGGGAGGCTCTGTTGAGTAATTCAGCAGGGCCCTCAGATACCGCAGCCCCCACTGATTCCCAGAAGCCCTTGAATGCTACAATGCCAGAGGAGTTCCGCTGCCCTCTGCAGGCCAGCACTATGGTGCAACAACTTCAGGTATGGCAAGGAGAACAAAATCTCCCGCTCGAGTGTTTTGTTTGTCTGATGCACATACTTGCAGCCATAATAAACCATTAACAACATGACTGATAGCTCAACTGGAATAAGTATGTGATAAAACGAAAGGGTGTGCTGTTATAGGAAATTTATCAATGACGTGTAACAAAGAAGAGTTCGTGTTATAGAAAACACCATCTGACCAATCAGTCTCAAGCATTCAACAGCACTGTGGTATAAATATGCGTATTAAAAAGAATGTGTGTGTCTTTAACTGAAATAAAATTGTCATTGTTGGCAAATTGCCATGGTATAAGCACAATAAAACACTTCAGAGCATGGCAGTATTAGAAAATACTGGACTTTGGGGTGGTAAAAGTAAAACTAATTTGCGTCAGGCCACATATTACCACCCCATTGCTGATTAGCAATAAGTTATCGATTTCCACACAGATAGGATCCTCAAGCATCTCATAAATGTATTCATTGTTGAAAATCCTTGCATATACACAGTCCATGGGAGTGTAATTCCACATTTGGTCTTTTTTCTCTCTTACAGGAGGATTATAATAGGCTTCTTACAAAGTATGCAGAGGCTGAGAATACCATTGACAGGCTTCGTTTGGAAGCTAAGGTATGATTATTGTTTTATGTACGTTTTAAAGGCACATTCATCGATCGTAATCCAATGCACTCTTTGTCAAATTCAGCAAATATCTGAAGAAAAAAAAAAAAAAGCACAGAAAAAAATTTGGTGGTTGTACACTGCCCTGGCTCTGTAAACAGGGAAACAAACAAGTGGCTCAGACAGTCACACAACACTATTCTAGACAGTCACTAAAAGGGGGTGTATTCCAGCCAATCACAGGACAGCGGGA
>JAQMYM010000011.1:17268577-17314156 GCA_030014255.1 Parauchenoglanis ngamensis | reverse complement strand
GCCAGTCACTAAAAGGGGGTGTATTCCAGCCAATCACAGGACAGCGGGAATGGGAGGGTGGAGATGGAGGTCTGTGTATTTGGGGGCGGAGCTTCTGAAGGAGAATCGATGATTGAACCTTTAATATGTGCAGACAACAGTGCATGTATTGCTCTTAACCATCTGTTATAATCAGATCAGGGATATGCTGTTTATTGACTGGAGGTGCTGTATACATATATATACATACATGCCGTTTCCGTTCTTCATGTGAACAGAAGGCAGCTTATCAGTGATTCCCACAAATATGCCTCATGCTTAATACTGAGTCAAGGAAAAAGGCAGCTTCTCTATATCGCCTGTTTCAAGAATCTGGTCAGGACGACTGAAAACTAACAATGAATTTATTCTTCAGATACAAATATGTGAATGATTTCTATCATTTCAAGCAACAAGCATTTTCATTGGTATTAATCTCCTAACAGTTGAATTCATTGCAGGGGATTGTGAGGAAAAAAAGCAGTGATACTCAGACAGTGTGTCAAAAAGCTGCTTTCTGAGTGTTATAGTGTTTAGAGTTTGAATTTTGAAGTGAAATGTAAAAACATTCAGTGGTAAATGGAGATGTTACAAATCACAACTAAGTCGAGTTGGAAACGTGGAAAAGTCCATATTTATTTAAGGCACTGTACGGTCCAGTGCTGTGTGGCACTCTGATTACTAGGATGAAAACAGGATGTGATGTCATGCTCCCTGACAGTATTATTTCACATTCTTTTCATTTCTTTTTTTTCCTTCCGAACGGATACACAACAGTATGCGAAGGGAACACTGTGCACTAACCTACTTAGGAATTTCACTGGCAAAAGGAAAAAAGTGCTCTATATAGTGGATAAGCTGTGGATTTGATCCAGTGGTTCCAT
This sequence comes from Parauchenoglanis ngamensis, assembly GCA_030014255.1. NCBI lineage: Eukaryota > Metazoa > Chordata > Actinopteri > Siluriformes > Auchenoglanididae > Parauchenoglanis > Parauchenoglanis ngamensis. The sequence continues at coordinate 17,313,254 of JAQMYM010000011.1, read as the reverse complement.
TTTAGTTGTGCAGAATTTATAGCACTCAGTCTCTTGGTTGCTGCTCTTCCATCTGGCTGCATTTATTGTTGTGCTAATTACAAGGAGCTTACCCCCCTCATGCCCTGGCCATCTGTCCTTCTTTTTATAGGTATAAGGGTGTAGGATGTAGGTAGGAGCGTGCCGTTCATTCTAATGAGACGCCACAGTGGTCTCTGTCTACAATGTCTTAAGAAGAGTATACATTAGCGAATGTGATTGAAACAGGTAGTGCTTCTGTAGTGGGGTGCATAATGGAAAGCGGAAGGATGTTGTATTACTCCAGGCACAGGGGTCATATAGAGGTAAATACTGTTGTGATATAGCCTCAGAAAGTCTTATCGAGAAGGAGCAGTTATCCTGTCACCTTCTGTTGAGGCATGGCTCACTGTGGAGACACACTTGGGTGCTTCACAATGTGTCAGAGAGTGTGTATTTCCCTTTCTTTTTGTGTACACACATATAGTGGACCTCCTATTTGCTGGCCATTTCTGAAACAAAAGCTCCATTATCTTCTAACTAATTTGGTAGGCTAGAAGGCAAATTTATGAAGCTCCTCCCTTTCCTCTGTGCTAGTAAGATATGAAGGTATTTAGGTAGCTCTGACTCTTAAGATGCAGTCATTGACACATCGACACAAATTTTCCATCTTAGATTTAATATTGCAATTGTGTTTCTTTTTTTGGAAATATTTTAGAAATAATTAGGAATCTTAGTAAGCTTGTACACTTGGTGCCAGTGTTTCCAGCATGTAGATTTGTCAGGAAAATGGTTCAGGTGTGGAAACTGGTTTATTTAAACAGGCAGATAATCCAAAAAAAAATCTAGACATGGGCAATGTGATCCGCAAACAGTGTTAAGCGGGACAGAACCGGAATCAAAGCAAAATATTATCAAAACAAACAAAAAGCTTGCTATTGTAACTAGTGCGAGCTGTAAGCAAGAATTTGCCAAGACTGAGTAAGAATTGCGGTTGAATCAGAAGTGCTGTGATATGCAAATGGATGAAGTGGTAAATGCTTTTTACTATTCATGCCATTACGGAGACACTAACATAAACTAGGAATGTGGTGCCAAAATTCTGTTGTTTCTCACTGCCTGCTAGGATCTTATTGTTAGCAATATTGGCATCTCCGTGTCAGTACATCTTGTGATCAAATAACATGCAGGAAAGCAACAGCCGTCATGTATATAAGCAACAAAATTGATTAGGCGTCTTTGTATGTGTGATTTGTCAGGTACGCCTGCACTCAGACCCTCCCAAGCCCAGCCATCCTGCTCTGTCAGGTATTCTGAAGGAGGGGTCAAAGGTTATAACCCTGAGTTTTCCCCGAGCTCAGAGGGCAGAGCTGGGTACGGATGCTGTACAGCCAAATCAGCACAGGCTCAGCTCAGGTGAGAGCAACCTTAACATAGTGATATTTTTTTTATTTTATTTAAATACTCAAATAGCAGTTATCCAATAAGCTGTTGTCCATTTATTCGTCAGTCTCACACAGTACTAAATTGCAGATGAAGCAACGTGAGCAGATAAATAATTGAATTATATAATTTTTACATTGTGAAAGCTTCCAGAGGGACACCCACTTCCAGCTGGCGTGAATCTCCTGCTGCATCTCCACTAAATGAGGCACTCTCCAAACAGATGGAGAGATTTCAGCTACAGGTGTTGACATTTAATACCTCTTTTCTCTCAACATTACAGTGTAAACTAGGGGTTGCACTTTTACCATTTCATCTTTCTCATAGTGTAAGCAAAAAAGGCTGATAAATGACAGCAAAATACACATCAAATTGCACATGAATTAACTACAAATTACATTTCCAGCTTCGCTAAATATGCAAACATTATTCATAATGATTTTGCACTATGTAAGGACGTACCAGTTCTTCAAATGCACTCATGTGGACGACCCAGGGCTCAGCTGAAACTGTTCATTCTGACCCTGAGAGCGCGCAGCATGGAAGCTCATATCCATCAATCCAATAACTGAACAGCAGTGACGAGTGACAGCATTAGTTGATTAGTCTGTGCAACCCCTAAAGTATACTTAATGCACCTAACATATTTACTATAGCTAAGCATAATTTAGTTTGATTTGGGATAAATAAAATAAAATGTTATAATTCGACGTGTATTAAATCTGATCACTGATTTGCTCAGGTTAATGAGTTTGAGAAGCTACTAAAGAGTCGAAGACTTGAACCTTATGAGCAGACACAGGTACCATAATCCATTTATACCTACGCAGAATTGAACATGTGTATATCTTATCGACGTTATCTGCCCGATAACACATTACTGTTCATGGACAGGGGTTGTGCCAGCTGGCCCAGGGTCAGGAGTCGATAGAAAGGGCTTACCTTGCTGCTCGAGAAAAGCATCAACAACTGCAGAGGCAAACAGCAGGGAAGTCAAAACCTTTTGATCCTGACAGGTGAATACCTAGCGCTTTCTGAAGATATTTAGCAACATCTACAAGACTCTGTATAGCACATAAGTCATTCCTATGTTGTGCTTTGTATTTTTAGGGAACTCGAAAGTCTGATATTTCAGACAGGGATACAGCTGGAGGAACTGAACGAGTGGATAGAACAGTCTAAACATAATCAGCTCGTAGAACCTACCCCAAGCGACCCCCCTCATGCCCTTCAGCCCTGTGTGTCTCTGAAAGAGACGGAGCCACAGCCTGAGGTACTCTAAACTCTGTCACTGACCCACTGTCACACATCTATGAGACAGTGTGAGACCTATAAATTTCCTCTGGGTGGTAGTTGTGTCATGAATAGTTCACATCTGAAAGAGCAGAAGTGCAGGAAAAATAAATGCAGGTTTCAGTGTGAACACAAGGTGGTGGTGTGGAGAGGCAAGAACATTCAGGTTTTACTCTGAAAAAGCAGGTTTATTGTTAAAGTCAAGACTTAAGAGAGAGCTTGTGATTTAATCCACAACTGAAAGCTTACATAAGCCAATTAAACTAAGATTTAACTTTAGCTAAGATCAGTAATATCATGCTAGATTATGATTAAATAATTGAGGAAGCAAGATCCTTGTACAGATAATTACTATACTACGATAAATTGTGTAAATTTACTACTAGTGTTACGTGTTGTGCGGTGCTGACCTTCAACTCGTCTGTCTCTGATCAGAACCCCGCCTCTGCACCTCATGCAGAGGTCATGGTTGGGTTGGAGGTGAGTTCTGTCAGTGGGGAGAGTGATGGAGACAGAGAGGAGGGTGAAGAGGACATGCTTCCATCTGTCGTCCGTCCCCTGAACCACAAACATCGACATGTGGAGAAAGACTTTAGCAACCTGATGGACCAGTAAGAGCTTTATGACCCTTGCCTCTCATTTTTGTAATGAAAACCAGTACATCTGTTTAGGATCTCTGCTTTAATCCAGACATTTTAAGTTTGATCCACACTAATACCTAGGTCTGTTCGAGTAGTATAAGTAAATCAAACGTGCAACCAAGTGTAATAGGCAACTCTTTGGATGAAGAGAATTATACATATGCACCTATTTGAATATTAAAATCTTGTGTTTTTTGCCTCATACTCAGTTACCAGAACTTCAGGGATTTATCCAAGATGCTGGACAGAGACCACAATTCCCTGGAGTTAAGAGATTGCTCTCCTCGCCCTGCAAGCATTGAGAGGATAGAAATGGAACAGCAGTGGAGAAGTAAAGACTCAACTGAGCGAGACTCAAGCAAACCTTTCCAGCCGTGAGTCTGGTTGTTACCAGAAAAATACTCAAAACTAATGCAAATCAGCTCCTCAATAAACACAATGGCCGGAGTTTTTATTCTTTAACATGTAAAGACTGACTGTTTATCTCGCTCTTTCCATCTCTCTCTTAGACTGCCAGTGGCAGACTCTCTCTCAGGCCCCTCTATGGAAACTCTCCCAGAGGCCTCAGTCCCAGCTTCAGCATTACCAAGGAAACAGGGCAGTGGAAGGAGAGCTGCAGGTAGCATAAAATCCCATAGCAGCCTGGGAGAGAGAGCAGCCTTGGGAAGAAAGGTCTCTAAAGAGAATGACAGGGCCCTGAGAGCACAGCCCCAGGTCAGTAAGAGACATAGGAAATAACTGGTTTATCAGTGGGACATAGTTAAGCCTTTTATCACATTATGCAAAAATAATTTTTTTTTTTTTCATTTTGGCAAATTCACGTCTTAGAAAGAAAATTTTCATATTTAATTCTGCTCGATCTCCAGAAACTGTCTTTGGCATATAAATATAACTTTGCACATCCCTTACTGGTATTATCCATCACCACAGTGAAAAGCAAATGCAGTATAATTAAGCATAATCCGGTTATAACAAAGGGTTTCAAATGTCTGCAGTTTAAAACAAAATGGTTAAGGATTATTTGGCAGGAACTGGGCATGTTTATATATTGCCACCTTCATGACAACAAGCCGTTTGGGTGAGTGGCATGAACAAATCTGTTGCTGAGAGCAAATCACAAGATCAGCCCCTGAACTGAGCACCCAGTTTTGTATCCTTCTTCTCACCTGCACATTTTACACATTATCCATTTCATATATTTATCTTTAATTGTTTATATGAATGCTGAAATTTTTTTCTGGCTTTCACTGTATTTCATTGTATTATAATTCTTAGTGAACGACCCACTTTTAGAAAGCTACAGTTTGATGTGCTTATGGGATTGTAGGATGGTGTGGTAACTCCAGAAACAGATAGTGGGTTCTTGGGCTCAGAGAGCAGTCGACTCACACCTGCAAGACAAAGCCCTGTCCAGCAGAGGACAGCAGTGAGGTGAGCGCCCTTTCCACTGCAGGGCTTCTCTCATCTATCTCTGTGCTCAGTCAGCACATTATTTTTCTGTTTGCTGTTGATTTTGCATGTTTTAGGCAGATTGGACTGTATATGTGTGTGTGTATGTGTGTGTTTAAGTGTGTGTGTGTGTGCCTTTTCTCTTACTCCACCCTCTCTTCCTGTTTCCTCCAGGGCGAAAAGGCCATCTGTCACACAGGAAAAGTGCCGAATAAATCCTAAGTCTAGCTCTCCAGCACACACACAGCCAGATCCCTCTAGAACCCATGCCGTTGCCTCTGGAGCTGCTCCAGGATCCTTGGGGAGAAAAGGAGAGGCAAGGATGCAGCACATTCCCAGTTCATCTACTTCCAGCTCCCCAGTGCGCTGGCCCAGCACACCTCTGCGGCCTTGGCCTAGTAGCGGTATTAGCGAGATGGAGCAACAGAGCGAATGTGGTAAACATTGTTCACAGCAGGTCGAACAACCCTATTGAGGCTTGCAGACTTTAACTGAATATGAACCGGTCACAGACTAAAGAGCTCATCTGGAGATTTTTAATTGGGTGGATGTCAAGTTAGCTTTTCTGTTTCAATTTGTTCCATCTCATCGTATTTCCTTCCCTGCTCACTGACTTCTCTGTGTCATTTCTCTTCAGCCCATTCGTTATCAGAAGACGGAACACGACAGGGAGACCAACGCACACAACCGCCCAATCAGGATCCCTCTTATCTCAGAAGCTCCTCCCTCACTGCCCCCTATCACCATGGCAACCACCTCAAAGCCCAAAGTTCTGGGCAGCTGGCGAATCACCAGTGAGTCACTTTGTAGCTGCCATAAGGATGATAGCACAAACAAGCCAATATTTATGCCTGCTGCAGAGTGGACACAGTGAAAGGAGTGCACTGCAGTATATTATTATTATGAGGACAAGTTCCCAGTGGAGTAATGAACATCATCTTAGCAATTTATTTTCTCTGGGGCATAAAGTTACAATCTGACGTACTGATTCAGAACAGAACATTTAAAGACATCTGATACACACATTGAAATATGTAGTACCTTATGATATCAGGTATGTGGGTTATGGCCTGACTGACGCACGTGAGCTCAACGAATTAGGGATGGAATTTTTAAAATATTCGTCTTCGATTTACAATCATTGAAAGTTGATTATCTTGAGGAACGTAATTGGGGAGGTAATTTTAACCGGTTCCAACACATTGTGTGTGAAATTGCATGGTTGGTTGTTAGTGCATATGTACCACATCTTACTTCAAATGCTGCTTGGCATCTGCAGTATGCTGTCTTTCCCATAAACCCTTCATGTTTGTACAACCTCATTTGCTTTGTTTCGTGTTTTCTTAGTGAGGCCATTGAGTCTCTTCAGGCAGAGGTGCACAGACTCAGGGAGCACTTAGAGGGAACGCTCAGGTCAGCCAGGCCTTCCCATGGTGTGAGCGCGCCCGTTTCACCCTCAAAGGACGTTAGATACCATACATCTCCACACACGTCTACACCTCATCCAGGGCGGCGTGATTTCAGGTATCTGTCTTCAGAAACACTTTATCTTGCACCTCTGTCAAAGAGTTATTCAGGTAACAAATAAAGGACAATGTTCTGATTACTGCACACTTAAACATATCTCATATCTAGGCAATACCTTGTGAAGTATTGCCAGTGTTACAGCTAGTCCAGCTGATCAAATGCTCAACCTGTTTTGTGGAGCCACATGGGGTCATGCTCACAAGTTCATGCTCACTTTGCAATAGGTCTTTGGCAAGGAAATAAGAAAACTCCAGTAATTCTGAAGGAAACCATCTTAACAAACATAACCTTTAATTTCTATATGTGGAATGTTTGCAGGTCTTTGGAGAGAAAGACAACTAGCGAGAGAGAACCAAGCAAGAGCGGAGGCATTGTAAAGCGGGAACAAGAACGACCTATACCAAGAAGGAGATCAGCATCCGTGCCCCGCCACAGACCAGAGCCAGATTGCAGTGTGTAAAGTTTAATGAACACATTTCTGCCTCAGTAATGACGATTAAAATATGAGCATATGTACTGAGGAAAAATGGAAAAGCAGTAACTAGAAACTCACTTATTAGGGAAGAATTCATGGTTATATGTTACTATTAATTAATACCATTGACTAAATAATAACACCGCCTTATTAGTGTTTAACTACTCGCATGTTTTCCATATTTGGTTAAAAAAACAGGTACAGATTCAGAGCATGCTCAGTCTGAAGACATGACACCAAAGCACATCCCAGCATCGCCTGTGATGGCACACACAACCCAGAGAGCGAGGGCTCAAACCGGACGAAGCCCAAAGACCCACACAAGTCGTAAGAGAATGTTGTAGCCTATGCACGCTCTGTATCTGTTAGCTTGTGGTCATACTTTCCATCACAGTTTTCTTTTTAGCCAATCACAGTATGAAATTAATAGTAGTGTATTTTCCCACAAGGCCAGAAGCGTAGCTTGTCAGCTGACAGATCAGATGTGAGAAACGAGACTGAGACTGAAAGTAGAAGAAAACCAGTAACTTCGTGCTTGAGCTGCCTGGCACAAGGCAATAGAACCTCTAGACGTAAGCATCTTCTTCCATTATGCGATCTGTCCTCCATATTGCTTATTAACTTTTTATTAATTCTGTGTTTTTTCAGGTCAAGCAAGAAACATTAGCTCACCTAATCACGCTCATTACTACAGTAATCATTGTCCGCTGTGTGGAGCCACGAAAAGAGACACAGTCCCTCCACCTGGTCAGAAATGACATTATTTGTACTTACTTTGCACTTTGCATCTTTTTACTAAAATACAAAAAATATTACGTATAAAACTTAACCATGGTTTACTGTTATAAACCTGTCAGTTTTACCGACCACAAAAGTTATGATGTAAGTATTCACCTCTTGTTGCTAGGAAACTGCTAAATTAGTTATTTTGGAAAGAGATATGGTTACACTGTCAGTTTTTTTAAGCATGCTATTGAACAAGCACTTAGCACATTTTTAAGTAGGTGCGTTTATAGCCCTGAGTTTATTGCTCTATGCTGCCACCTAGTAGAATAAAGGAACTCTTTTTAAAATCTTTTTAATCAACTACAGGCCAGAAGACAGTTTCTAAATACGTTTGGTGGGCAGCCTTGACATAGATATTTATTTGTGTTTTGTACACAGCTTACCTGTACACAACCAGCTAGCCGTAACCCGATTACAGTGAAAACTGTGCTTAATCAGTCACAAACTAGAACCCAGTCTGGAAATGTACAGCTGTAGAAAGGCACCAGATCAATTTTATTGATTCATCCTTCCAGCTCCATTAGAATAAGGTCCACATACAGATAGGGTTATCAATATTCATTACTGATATCTGATTGCAGCTAACCAAAACTCCATGGAGAAGGAAACTCGGCCAGTGAGGTCCACATACATGCAGAGAGGGGGTGTGTACCTGGCAGTAGCACCTCCCTCTCCAGTGATTGGCAGTGTGCCTGTGCTCCAGTGTGTGCCGATCTGTCCTTCAGTCCTGTGAGTAGCTCAGGATAACCATCCTCAGCTTTCTAAATCAGGTCCGAGTGGACAGTGTTGGATTTTGAAAATAAGTGCTATCAATAAACATCATCAGCATGACGCCTGACAGGCCTGTATTTAATCAATCCCTGTTATCTATAACAAAGAGGTCAATGGACCAAAAATACTAATATTCTGACCTCCTCTTGCTGTCTTGCAGCTACTACTCCAGCCCTGTGGTGTCAACCTCCTACCAGAAGCCTCTTTGCATTTCACTGAGTGAAGGGAAAGGCTACAGGGGTCCTCGTAGGCGCTCGCAGTCTGCAGACACACAGCGCTCTCTCAACCGTTCTCTGGGCCGTGCCATCGCCACCGCCAGTAGCCTCCGAGAGATGTCTCAGCGCATGGTGCACTCTCTCTCCTCAGAACTGCATCACATGAGCCCGCTCGCAAAATCCTGAACCTACTGAAGCTGCACCACTGCTGTGTGCTTCCTAGTGACCTCCAGAGACACCAAACTGCAGCTTGTAGAACGTTCTTGACGTGAGATTGCTAATGGATATAGACACATCTTATCCATGGCAGCTGTACGATAGACTTCGTATACTGTACTGTTTACGGCTATACGGCCATTTTACGCAAAACAATTTCATAATAATTTCAGATATCGGAAGTACTACCCATAGGGCTGGTATTGGTGTCTGAGATTTTGTACTGGGCAATGATCTTCTACATTTCTGCACTAGGTTTTATTAGTGCAGTAATGCACAACCTTTAATTGCAAATGATTTCGTAAATGAGTTTTCGTAATGGAGACTGCTGCTAAATCAGTGGACTATGAACAATGTTAGGAATTGTTTGTTTGTCAGTTTGTTTTCCATTATTTATGGAATGTTGCTTGTTACTTGCTTTGAGCTCTTAAAATATGTCTCGAAAATGCAGTACCTCATAGGCTCCAGAGTGTCGCAACACGCCACAAGTTCGAACCCTGACGACGACACACTCGGCACCTGAGAGCGCAATTAGCCCTGCTTTCTGAGAAGGGTGGGATGGTGTTAATGTCTCCTGTGTCAGACAGAGTGACACTAGCCAATCATGGCATCTGTGACGTATGCGGAAGAAGGTAGATAGCATTTTTCTCCGAGTTTGTTTCACTGCATTGTGTGACACAGCATGAGAAGAAGTTTAGAGGAAGTTTCTACATCGACATGTGGCTGGGAATTGGGAAATGAACACATTGGGAGAAAATGGAGTAAAAAATTTACCTCTAACACACTGTGACAGCCAAAGGGTTCTACTATATACGTTCATATAACAGGATACCAGACCATAATGTATAGTTATGAAGCATGTTATCAAAGAGCAGTGTGGAAATGAAACTGATTCAGATGCAGTTAATCATATGTTTGATTCATATGTTAGTTTAATCCTTACCGTATCATGTGAGACACGACTTTTGACCCTACAAATCTACAACACGAATACAGAATCGCTGTTGAAAGTGTAGATCTGTGTAGAATACTTGCTGGAATTCAGTTTTGTTTAGTTTTTCAAACAAGTGAATGATTTAGGAAATATTTGTCAAGAAATCCTGAAATTTTGTACTTTTGTACCATTATTAGAAAACCAGTTATTAAAATGATTCATAGTACTTTCTTTAGACACAGTTCAGCATTGACTATATTGACTTTGACAGTGTTGTTGCTGCAGGTATTTGGATACTTTCCAGAAATTCCAAACACTTCTGCAGGTAAGGTGAATGATATATTTATTCCCCTGCTATCACAGAACTGCATTATTATTATTATTATTGTTATTATTGCAGAGAATAACGCTCAATTCATCTCTGCTGATATGTGTGCGGAAAACAACCCGACCGATTCCTTTTTGTAATGGAAGCCAATTTATTGGACAGTCTTTATTACATCATTACACATCAAGTTTACTTTTGTTTGTGCTTCAATGCTTGCAAACATGAAATCCCAGCAAAGATAAACAGGTTTAAGACAGACTAACTTCTTATTTCTTAATATTTTCTCTGATAAATAAATTTGATATAAATCTAGTAGACACACTCGGTGCTTATACAACAGCAAACCCAAAATAAAGGACTAAAAATGAACAAGCATTCGCATCACAGAAAACTCATAGTGCAATATACAACCTGGTTGCCAGAGCAGAGGAATAAAACAGGAATCGGAATAAATAGAAATAGAAAGAAAAAAAAAGAAGATGGGATTACATCTCTTTGCGAAGCCATTCACCAGTGGAAGAGTTACGTTGCACTAACGAACAGACAAACCAAATATAGATAGTTGCTAATTTTTTCTGTTACTACTACAACTACAGCTCGAACATCACAAAACACATTGGCTTCGCATTATTGAAAGGAAAAAAAGTACTACGTCACAGTCAGAAAGTCAACAGGGAGACGTTAAAACATCAACATATGGCATATACAACATCACACTACTCAGTGCATGGCCCGGTTAAACATCGTTTACTAGCCAATGATGAGACTTAATCGGACAGGATACAATACTGAAGTACATCTGGCCCTTTTTTTTCTTTTGAGAATATTCTTCAAACATTTGCAAGCAATGGCCTTTTTGACACTAAAACGTGAAAGTCTCTGAAGAGCAATAAAACAAAAGGTCCTGGTGAGTAGGCAGAGCCAGATCTGAGGCTTCCGAGGGCTGATATTTGCATTCTGGAGCTATTTACATTTGACACATGACTCATTTTTCTCATCAACCGCTTCGGTTTCTTCCGCAGCAGATGCTCAGATGCACGGTGTCAAAAATCATAACCTTTTTTTTCCCTCCTCAGACTTGAAAATGGCAACAAATAAGATCCCATGGCATGCACGACTATGAATCTAAAACCAGAGCTTTCAGCATACGACATGACGAATGACAGGAGTTCACCATAAAGCAAGAGAAATGATATGATTTAAGTTCTCGACTGGCGCTCACGTCCCTGCCCCACCCACAACCATGATAAACCACACCAATCGAACTTTCTACCATATACACATTTCTGAGCATCCAATATCATTATTAATCTCAATATTTGGTTCTTTCTGTTTTGAATAATATTTAAACCTTATTTCGACAGTTTAAACATTTGCATCCATTGTAAAACATGAGAATACTTACAATGATTCTTTTGCTTTTCAATAGATTATATATATTTATATTTATATATATATATTTCTTTTCTTTTTTTGTCAGCGTTTCCATTGTTAATATTTTTTTCTGTCTTTTTTTTTTTTTTTTACATTTTTCTTTCAAGCAAGATGCATACACATTAATATAGGAGCGGGGGATTTGGGCAATCAGATAGAAGAGAAAAGAGAGAGAGTTTTAGCTTGTCTGATCCTCGTCTGGTTTGTTCATGGCCTTGAGTGCGTCCAGGAGCACGGTAGGGGTGAAGATATGGGTCGAGCCTGCAAGAGTGACCGCACCCGCGGAGAAACAGAAAATATGCACGTTAGAACCATACAGCCAGATTAGTTTACCTCCAAATGTGTTTTCAGCTGTTGTATCTATTCCATGTAAAGATCGTGTAATATCAAAGAGCGAAGACCATAAAGGTTTTAGGACATTTTAAAAACAAACTGGCATACAGGAGGTTAAATGCTTAAAAATTAGCCTTCAATATGAACGCATGTTGTGAATCAAGTCGGGATTCATACAGATGTGTGCAAAATTAGTAGAGGCATTAGAGCGACATCATTTTGCCGCACACTAAGGCATGGCAAAAACCAAACCCCAAAGAAATAAACTACTCCGTTCATGTGACTTCAATTCAAGAGTGGATCTGAATCTATTTTAGATAAAGAGCTGAAGACACATTTCTTCCAAAGAAGAAAATAATAGGTTCACAATTAATCAAGCATTTGTGCCACCTGGATTTTTTTGATTGTATTAAAAATTTTTTTTTGTGATTCTCAAAAATTCTGAACTTTATTTTCCCCCAGATTTTCTCTCCCTGATTGAGTCGAGGCCTTTTCCCACCTGAAATAGCGGAGGCTATCACGCGTTACCTCTGAGGCACGTGACGACAGCCACCGCATCTTTTCAAACTGCTGCTCATGCAATTTCAGAGGGTGGAATAACACACTCGGAGGAAAGCGCTATCCGCCCACCTCTGCATTCATGAGCTCCCAGACACACACTTTTGGCTGGTGTCATTTATGATTGACAGGGGAAAAAGAGCATGCCCCTCCCTCCCTGAGAGCACAGCCAATCCTGCTCTCTTGGGCTCCCGATTACCATCTGACAGGGTGAACGCTTTTCTGTTGTGCCACTCAGGAGCCCGATTCTGGACTTCTTATAGCCCAATTGGAACAAATGCTTGATTCAGTTCTCAATGTCCTTTCATTGTATGGTTTACTTGTTTGTTTCTTTAGCAAAGCTGCACATTTCTTTTACTTATGTTCTAAATTCATTCAAGGTAAGTAATATTCTAAAATAAACTAAATTTAGTTTAAAGTAGCTAAACAAGTCAGACAATTTACACTTAAATTATTAGTATTTACAGAATGCCAATGCCAACCAGTACAGAATTTAGTAGGAATGGAAATCCAGGGATGTTTTGGGATGATCCATATTTTGGATCAAATTTTGTCCTTTCACTACTGGAAAAATCCACCCAAACCACATAAAATAAACATGCAGCTTTACTGAGCTCTGGCTAGAATCACAATGAACTCTCTAACACCAGCTAGATGAAACGACTTTAATAAAAAAAAAAAAGCCAGAAAAGAAGCAAACTTTATTTGTGGAGTATAAAATGACCGAGTAGTTCAGTAGGTGTTGAATGTAGCAGTATGGGTTAGGGCTTGCATACTGCAAATGGTGATCGTTGTCATTTAGAAAATCCAAAAATGATAAACCAATTTAAAAAGAAGGAGGATATAAAGAGAATATAGCTTTAGCACATGGTTAACTAGGCAACTAGCTATATATATACTGGATACAACTAAACATGTAGTTTGTAGGAGTATGAAAAATCAGGACATGGAAGATCATTTTATCTTTGAGGAATGTAAAATGACTATAAAATGTACTGAGTGCAGTAAGTATTATATTTCTTCAAAGTCATTTAAGGTATTACCCATTTGTGTTTAAATTCGTTAACAATAACAAATTAGTATTTTTGCATATGCAACTACATTAGGGAAGGAATAAAACCAAGGGATCCATTTATATTTATATTTTCCTTCACTTTCTATCGAAGAAAACAATTGAGCTTGTTATATCATGAAAGCAAAAAAACTGAATGCTCTCAGTCCTGTGGACCTTCGAATGACAGCAAACTTAGAGTTACAGCTATATTTCTGGCTTTTACAAAGCTCTGGTACTGGAGACTCCTTCCATAAATCTTAAAGGTCCACTATGTAGGATTCAGTTGATTGCAAACAATTGCATGCCCCTCCATTACCCCTCCCTTTACAAGTGTATATTATAACCTACGGTGGCTGTCAGGTGTCTGTACCGTACCGCCATGTACGTACATTCACGCTCCCTGGCATTTTCCATGCTAAATAATAAGTATGATTCTCCTTTTTCTAAAATAAAAATTGGGTTCTTAAACTTGTTAGCCAACACCAGAAAACATCGATTCCTCTTCTTTCTTCTCTTCATCTTCTTTCCGGTGCTTCTTTCCGGATTCACGTTGCCACTTGTAAAAACATGAAACGCAGAAGGCGCTCTCTAGAGGTTTGTCCATTCTGGGCTACTGTAGTGACGCAACATGGCGGCTGTATAGAGGCTGTACCGCTCCCTATGTAGATATAAAGGGCTCATTCTAAGCTTTAACAAACACAACTCATAGTCACATACACTAATGATAACATACTTAGAAATATTATATTCCATTTCTGCTCATAGAGCCCCCTGAATCCTACATGGTGGACATTTAAATGAATATCGCATTTCTGAAAAAATATTGTTAGTATTAGATTATTGAATTCCGCCAAACAAATCCCTGTAAATTAGTTGTTATGACAGAAAGGCTTTAGATCAAATCTCTGACATGAATCACAGCCATAACTAATGTCAGAACTGCTTTTCTAGAAAAGTATTCATCCAGATTAATATTTTTTCCAGAGTTTGTGCATGTGTAACACATGAACTACAAATTATATTTACTATTACGGCAGTGGCTAAAGGGCCGTCAGGAGGTTCACTTTTTGACAGCAAACACCACTGAATTTTTTTTTTTTTTTCCGAAAGATGCTAAAATTAACCCAATACCATTTAAAGCCCCCTTTAGGAATTTTGAAGGTATTTTTTATAACCAGTATAGTTACGTACTGTACATATTGTACATTTTATCTGGGGAATTTATTTGTGGTAAGTGCATAGTGCTAAAGCATATCAGGAGAACACAGCTACATTTCAAGCGATGGCATCTGCAGGCGAGGCACACGTTACTTAGCCAAATTGCTCCAGTAAAAAAAAAAAAAGTAATGCAGCAATTTGGAAATTGGCAATATGGCAGTTATCCAAATGGAGAGCATCGCTGTGCAGTCAGCGCAGACGCCCACTTGCTCATGTAGAAGTGATGTGTGGTGGTTTGTTTGAATAAAAGGGAAAAGAAAACTAGATCCTTGAATTATCCTGCTGAAATTCAGCATCAAAGAAAGGAGCTCTGTTGTTATGTTGGATGTGAATGATTTTCTCGGGTTGTTATTCTAAAATAACTAGAAATACGATTAATCTCTAGGGTAGATTAATCTGCAAACAAAAACAAAAATTAAACATGACGAATATGAAATTTTGGGTGGGCAAATGTAGGAGATCCTCGGCACCCGAAGAAGAAGAGGCACCAGTGGGTTAGAGGGCGTATGCTAGGAAAAATGCAGGTTAATCCACCCGGCTGAGAGGAATGGGAACAGCAGGGATGGAGTCAGCACCCGTTGCATGGCTGCTCCAAAGAGGCTCCACTCGCTGTGTCAGAGTAATCCGCCAATCATGACCAACATCATGTGATATAGACACTGATTGGTCTCGAATCAGCAGTGGGTGGAGCCTTCTTTAGACTGGCAGGTTCTCCATGCACTGAGGCGGAGGCCAAACGCTCATCTCTGCAAGGAGGGGAGTAAAACTGGAAGTAAGGAGGAAAAGAAACCCTTGTGCTGTGGGGATTCAGAAAGGGCTTCTTCGAGCGGCTGCCTTTACTTTGTCAGAGTGTGATTTCTCTCGCTTTCTCTCTCTCTCTCTCTCTCTCTCTCCCCCACCCTTCCCTCTTTCTCTCAATCGTCTGAGGGAACGGGGTCCTCAAAGGACACCCTAGTGGACTCTCGGAAGTCGGGATGCTGCAGATCCATTAGAAATTTGGTCGGGGTGAGCGTGTGGGTGGAACCTGCGGAGGAACAAAGGTGGCTTCACGCTCGGTTATCATCAAACAAAGCATCCGCATTTTCTCTTTCGCCACCTTTCTGTCGTCTTGAAGAAAAGAGGGGTTAAGCAACCATTTCAATGCATCCATTTTTCATTATATAGTCATGAACCCCAGCTTCATGTACTTAGATAGAATGGTCTTAGTGTTAAGTCCATTCTGTCTAAACAGCATGAATATTAACTACATGCCGAAAGTCTTTCTTATACCTTGAGCTTGATCACTTAAGAGAAAGAATTTGGATACATTTGATCATGATTTTGATGAATAACACTGATGGAGTCATATTAACAACCAAACACATAAAAGGAAGTGAATCAGCTAAGGATAAGTTTGGACAAAACAGTACAAGACATTACAGGCACTGATTTCCAAAATATCAAATATTTTCTTTTATACAACAGTTAGTTATTGTCCACTAATGTGATTGGTCGAAAGAGTGCTTATATTTAGTAGAACCGCACTTGGATGTTTCACCGTGTGTATCGTCTGTGTTCGCCACATAAACTTCACCTTGAACAGGAACGTACAAATCGGTGTGAGCTACATCTTATAAATTGAATGGCTTCTTTGGGATCTATTTCCACTAGCAGAGCAAAAAAAACAGAACGTTTGACCATACTGTGTCTGAAATGTCACTTAATATTAATTTCTTGTTGTAGAACTGTTGTATAAAAGCATTATCACACTCACAATGCGGGCTCAGTATATAAGTGAGTGCGATATTGCTTAATTGACTCCTTGAACTCTGTTTATTGTTCATTTTGAACTCCTCTATCTAATTACAGTGAAGATAATAGGAACGAGATCTAGCAAGGATGCAACCAAATATACACATTATTAAGAATGAAGAGATAATGTGCAAAAAACAAAGCCACCTAAGCAGGAGGTTTTTAATTGTGGGTGAGGGTTTATATATAAAGCTTACGGGACAAAGTAAGACCACGTTCATTAACATGAACACGAACAATGCATTTACATTTACAATGCATTTTCATTCATCCTTAGTAACTGCCTGGGCAGGGTCGACGCAGTTGAATCGGGCTGCTAGTTTGTTGATAAACAATAACTAAATTACAACGGAAGATAAATAATAATAAATAAAAAAAACTCTTACCTAAAAGGTCACACCCACCTCAGGTTTAAGTCCAAAGATAGTGGCACTGTGTTACGGCCTAATATGTAAGAGTGGGGAATTTACGTCTAGTCCCGCTGTCCTGTCAAAAAATCTATAGCCCCTGGTTTAAGGGGTTAAACTGGTATTGGCTCTGTGGTCTGATTGTGCTTTTGTCTTACGGTACTTTTGGGAAAGCAAACCAAACCCCATGGACACAGCAAAACTAGCCAAAGCGGATTACTGATCCGCTAACGTTTGTGCTTTTAAACAGTCGACACAACGATGAAGGTGTTTCCCACTTTCCACAGAAAATATTTCTGTCAAATAACAGTAGGAAGACTACTGCTGTTTCAGTGTCAGTAGGAATTAAGATCAGCTTCAAACCTTTTGAAGAATAGTCTGGAATGTAAAGCCTAATGCGATCTCCGGAAGTTCCCAGTATCACCTCCAGGTTACACACTCACCGATGATGGCCTCCCATTTGCCGTTGGCCTGTGTGACCTCATAGGCACAGCGCATCTCGCTGAAAGACACTCCACCAATGATGAAGACGATCACACGTGGCCCGGTGCGGTATTCTCCAGGGGTCTTATTCTTGTGCCAGTGGCCGTACCGGGCACTGCCAGGAAAGGGACGTGTTAATGAGCATGAACGCTGCTATAAAGAAGGCGGACAGCAGCAATGCAGGCAAGCACATTACGTTCTGTTGATCTCGACAAACATTTTTTTTTGTTGTACAGTAAAACCAGCTTTAGGTAGCTAGTCTCTTACAAAAATACATTTTAGGGTCAATATGATAAAGCTATTAAAATAATATTATTACATAAGAATATGCAATAATGGCTTCAACAGGTAATATGCTGTTGTTGAATTATAACCTTATTACTGGTGTTCCTCAAAAGCAGTGTGCGTGAATAAATAAGTATAAATATTCGCCCATTCACAAGACAAGAATTTCCGTGTTTATAATCCAGTATTTATTGACCAAACTCAAGATAACTGCTGCGTATGAGTTTGAGTTCTGCTTAGTGTAAATCTCAGTACCGGAAAGGTGGAAACCGATTAGGTAGAAAAACTCGAGTGTACCTTAAATGCAAAAAAAGATACATTTATGCCTTTGTGTCCTCTTATGGTCCTTGTCACCATCACACTATTGATCTGTGTCGTCCCTCACCCTCTATGCACACAAATGACTATTGATCCTTCCTGCGTCAGTCAGTGAATGCTTGTGTATGTGCGTGTGTGTGTACCTGACTGCTGAGGTGCTGAACGAGGAGGATGAGCGAGTCGAGATGTAAGGATAGTGCTTGGTGTCCAGCTTGTCATCAATGGCATCCTGCGAAATCCATGAGGGTGAGTGTGTATGGATGTGTACAGAAGAACAGAATTAAAGCTAACTGACAAAACCGTAAGCCATTAAGAATTCTTCCATGCTGGTGAACATTCGTTTCTTGAACACTGCATTTTATCATATTGCTTTTTGTCACCGTTTTATAAAAGCAATAAGCCACATGAAGGCATGTTACAATGATTTTGAACAGGATAAAATCAGCGTAACACACACCCTCGAGTGGTTTATTGCTTTTACACACACCCAGGCAGAAGAGTGGGCGTGTTTTACCTCGATGATGTCCTTGACCAGTGGGGTCCAGCGAGAGAGCTGGTAGGTCTGCTCGCTCACACGCTCCTTACGGTCCATCTTCTTCCCCCGGCGCAGAGTGGACTGGATCACGCACACACAGGAGAGAACGTGAGCAGCGAGCAGCGAAACAGTGAATAAAGAGTCAAGAGCGAAATGAAAGTCAGAGCGTCTCACGTCTGTGATGATGGGGACACCCAGGTGAGCCATGTTGGTGATGATCTCACTGTCCTCAGGAGGGATCTGTGCATGCTGGATCAGCTTGTTCAGGTTCTCCTCTGTGATTCCTAGTGACCACACACACACACACACACACACACACACACACAATGAAAAAGGATTGCTACTACAACTAGGTGTCTGTATGTGTATCTCCCGTACCATTCTTGAGGAAAATATAGAGCAGGATGATGCGGATCTTGTCGTAGGTGCTGACGTTGGCGTCGAGCAGGATGGGCACGATGGCTCTCATGGGGTCCTTAATCTTCTCCCCTTCTGCATCTGTTCCCATGGCCAGGTCCTGCACCACAGCAACAGTGTAAGGGTTTGTTAGCACTTATTTGAGAATCAATGCATACCAAGTCACCTTAAGTATAATGTTTCATAAAATGTGTGAAACTGCATACAGAATTTCTAACAAAATGTACAATAATATTGCATTACTTAACATACCAAATCAAAACAAGCTCGGTTTGATTTTGGGTTATGTTTTTATGAGCATTTATCCTACTGATATAAAATATGTGAAAATGAGAAAAGTTAAATACTAATTTAGGGACAAAATGAAATCGAATCCATGTCGCTGTGTGTGAGCTTCTGTTCTGAATTTTGATGCGTGTGCTACCTGCTCAACACGGCACAGCTTGTCCACAGTGCCCTGATAGTGCTTCATGCAGTCTTCCGCCAGCTGCAGGTGAGTAGAGTACTGCAGAGACACGGGCGTTTAAGTCTTAATGTTAACATGATTAGCGCTGTGCTGTTTCAATACGTTCGCATGGCTCGGTGTCCTCTCTCACCTTGCTGAGCTCTTTCTGATACTGCGGCATCTTCTTCAGCATCTGAGACAAATCCCTCAGCGTGGTCTGAAATGCAGAATAAACACCGCTTAGCTTAAATACACCCCGAATGCACACACAACCCGGCTTGAGAAAGCAAAAACCTAAAATAGTTCATTATGCTCCTGTATTACAGTCGCAAATAACAACCTTGCTTTAACATGAATGTGTGAGTGTGTGGGCATGTGTGTGCACTGTCAGTAATATTGAACTGCTGCCTCCTCGGAGGGTGTTTGGTGATGATGAGATGAGTCAGCCATCACAGCTCAGCTCACCCCACACTGCACTACAGAAGATTCATGTATACTATATACAGTATACTCCTGCCTTCCTGTACCTTATCTCCAGTGTTCATCCGTTTGCTGGCTGAGAAATCCTTCAGAGATTTTGTCACCTCCCTGTCAAGGAACACAGCTGAACTGAGTACCTTCTACTAGAAATGTCAGCGGAGGAAGAAACAATGAACAGCGAGGGCAAGAGAACGTCAGAGCTACTCACTGAGACACCTCAGCGATGTGTTTGTGCCGCAGAGACACCCACAGATCATCGTCCTCGTGTAGCAGCACCTCTTTCTCCCGAGAGTCTCCCATTCCACTGGTCTCATACCTGCGATACAGAGGCAATACTGAACCATCAGCACCTCCTCATCATCAGGTAGAACCAGAAATAACAGCAGGAGTAAATTTGCAGTTCGTTTTGCCAGTACGGCATTTTTCCTAGACAAAATATTGTCACCTCAAATATGCTTCTGAAATCTGATCCACTGTTTGCTGTATAGCTATATATTACTACCAGTGAGTGTTCATGAAGAGCATCATCGTGACCTTTTATTAAATTATACGACTTACAGATTATTACAAATTATCTACCAAACTCAAAACACAATAGTACGGAAATGCTAAAACTGATGTATTAAAGCTAAGGTAGGTGATTTTGGAGAAACCAGCAACAGTAAGTTAGATTTTGAAAGTATCCAAGTGACAAATCCCACCCCCTCCCTTCAAAGCCACGCCTCCAAAAC
This sequence comes from Parauchenoglanis ngamensis, assembly GCA_030014255.1. Classification (NCBI taxonomy): domain Eukaryota; kingdom Metazoa; phylum Chordata; class Actinopteri; order Siluriformes; family Auchenoglanididae; genus Parauchenoglanis; species Parauchenoglanis ngamensis. The sequence goes on along the minus strand of JAQMYM010000011.1, from coordinate 17,292,690 downwards.
ACATGACTGCCTGACTGCTGCTGGAGGACGTGTCCATGAAAGAGAGCGCTGACGAGAGGACCGTAGCACGTCGTTGTCCTATCCAACTACCTTATTAATAAAAGTGGTGGCCGTTAGTTTCCAGACATTCATGTGTAGACGTGATCCTGAAGTGTATACTTTTTATATCTACTCTGTATATAATGGATTGCTGGATGGATGGATGTTTAGGATGTTTTACTAATTTGACCTTCATCTGACTGATTACATCATAAACAGAGTTCAGCCAGGTTTTCTGATTAGTTCAGAATCAAAATCTTACTTGTAGACATCGTTCTCAATAGGCAGCAGATCATAGCCCATGGCCTGGAAGGTGAGCTCGTGCAGGACAGGAGAGACAGGATCAAAAGCCCGATCCAGAATGATGAGCTGCGAGCGAGCCTTGTCGGGACCCTGTGCACAAAATAAAAAAAAGATTTAGCCACAAGAGCTAGCATCTACAACAAACCTCAGTTTAGGCTATTAGTGGAGATACTCGCCTCTCCCATCGTAGGGTCGTCTGCCTTGTAGGCATCCAGTTTGTCCTGCACCAGCTGAGCCAGGGTAGCGTTGTCTTTGTATTCACTGCATTAATGGACAAAGAAATGAACAATGTAGAAACTGATTATACATATAAACTTCCTGATCACCAGACTGACAAGAACTCCTCAGTTCATGTATAATATAAAGACACTCTTTGTATTAGTGTCACGATCTATTTCACAGTTGGAATGATGCTAAAATATTTATACTTCTGTATCTACGGGCAGAAAATCCACATTCAAACCTCTACTCAAAGTTCTACTCACGTCACATAACATAACATTTCCTCAACCCTTTGGACAAATGATCCCTTGAATAACTGCATGCTATTAAAGCCTTAATTTCTTTGCACATACTTTTACATTATTTGTGAAATATTATTGCTAACAAAAATAAGTGTAAAATTATTTTACAGAAACTAATATGTTGGACACTCCTCATAATCTAAGGCTAATAATAAACAGATTAAAAATGTTATATAATAAAGAAAAACATACAGCTGTTGAAATGGTGACGGTTACTCTAAGGAGATGTTTGTTTCAAATTTTTTGGAAGGAGTCTCCAGTGCCAATGCTTTGCAATAGTCAGATGGAAAGCTGTTCTTTTCATTTTACCACCAATGGAAAGAAAGAAAGGAGAAAGTTGCATTTTGTAGTTTCTCAGTAACAAGCTGCAGTTACCGTATTAACTAAAAGGGCTAGAAAAACCGAAGGAGTAACGGTTTATACAGAAACTCTGGACTGGCTCCAACATGCTTTCTGATCTGCTTACATACAGAAGGTTATGCCATGAATGTGTGTTATCCCACAGCTCAGGCACGGGAATGAAGGTCCCAGATTGTCTTCACATGTTGCTTATGATGTTCTACGCAACTTGGTTACTAAGGCAGGTCAGTGAATCAATATATGTATAGCAATTTTGCTGATTGTTTTTCTGTGGCAATATGGAATTAAAGGAGTGGCTGAGGTTTCAGTGTCTCACCCACGGTATCGGACAGCAGGGTACTCCTTGAGTGTGGCACACAGAGTGGCCAGCTGCTCAGCTAGCCTTTCCATCACTGGGTTCTTCATCTGAGTCTTATGGGGGCTGTAGAAACTCTGGAAGGCATCAGGGTTATCCAGAGAGTACACCTGGATACACGGGCATAAATATACATCAGTACATGCTTCACATGAAAATGACTGAATGAGCAAACGAACTGCCATGACTCTGATTTGTATCTCTCACACACACACTTTGCGGTGATAGCAGTGAGGGGACCAATCCGCAGTGACACACTGGGACTCCAGCCTTTCCTTCCTGCCTTTGTGTTTCCTAAACCTCTCATATTTTTCATCTCCGTCTCTCCGGAGCAGCGTGCTCCACCAACCCTTCCCCCCAACTGGGTTCGCTCAGATGACCTTCTGTTCAGCAGACGAGATCTCCTTGATGCCGCTGCCCCCAACCTTCTCTCACTGATGATCAGGCAGCATGTTAGCCGATAGCGTGGATCTGAAGAGGCTGGTTTGTCAGAATTTAAGGTGCATAAATACGCCAGGAGTAAAGCAGGGCTCCTCGGACTCAATTGAATTAATCATCGCAGACAGCATGAGAAGCAAAGCATTGTGGGCCAGACTGTCTTACAGCCTCACAGCTCTGGAACTCTCCATAACAGCCAATGAGTCACTGTCTATACTAATTGTCTCCTCTATAATACTCTTCTAGATATTACTGCCATGCTTCTCTTCCTGTAATCCTCTTTATTCAGGATTAAACATTTCTGATTTACTACTACTACTATTACTGTTACTACTAGTACTACTACTATTACGTTTACTGTTGTTACTGCTGCTATAATTACTACTATTACAAACAAGGATGGATGCATTTATACCATTTTTTCCAGAATGAGTACATGTTTTTTTTGCTACTCATGAATACAGATACTGATACTTCCTTGTGTTGCTACTAGTACTACTTCTTCTATTACTACTTCTACTACTGCTACTACTACTATTACTATAATTACTACTAGTTATGCATGATTAGGTATCAGGCCACCACAACTCATCTATACGTACTTGATGTGACTTGTGAGTGATTACATGGAGGACAATGTTTACCTTTTATTTCTTTCACATTACTGCTTTACCTCCCTCCCCTTTTACATCCTTCTTACCTGCGACTCATACGGCAGGAAGGCAATGTTGATCTCATTCAAGGACTTGATACACTTTGAAGCGCGACTCTTCACCACTTCATTGAATAACGGATCCGGGCAAGCTGCAGGACAATCGCAAAACTTCAGTTACGGTGTTCCATTTTCATGTTAGTGTAACATATAGAGTACGCAGGTGTTTCTGATATATAACAACAACATATCTCTAATATCTCTGAAACATAATAAATCTGAAACTCCACTTGGCCTATATCTGGTTTCTGGCAAAAGCAATTCTTTATTAATAGGTGTATGAAGAAAAAAATTATTCGAATTGAAAGTCGATACAGGCACATCGATTTATAACCAAGATCCGATTAGAAAAGAAAAGGAAAATAGTTAAAAAAAATGATGCTGATAACAATAATAAAAAAAACACTGCCCAGTTTGTGCATGTGTGAGAGTGAGTGAGTGAGTAGCAAGATTAAAGAATGAAACATTGTACTTCTTATCCACTTATAGTTATATTTAATGTTGTAGAACACACGTGGAACATTTTTCTCTCCATTGACATTAATGAAAACAAAAAACACAGCTTGTCCATGTTGGAAAACTGAACTGAATCATATTGGATCAGGCCTGAAATGAATCATATTGCTGGTGACCTGAATCATTTCAAATCATTGGTGAATTGCAGTTTTATTCTTAACTTATTTAACTGTATCATGTCATAAACTATGCAACAATACAACTTTCATATTGTCTGAAAGCAGGAAGATTAATTATGAAGTATCAGCCTGAAGTATTTATTTAGTCTTGTTTGCAGTTTGTGCTCAGATGCCAGCATGTAGTACATGTTTACTGTGCGGTGAGCGCTGATACTCACAGTCAGTGAAGAACACATGAGCTGCTCTGTATTTTGACGAATGGGGATCCTTGAAGTCACCAACGAGCGTCTGCACAGACTGGAATTAGACAAGAAAATAAGTGTTAAGGGTACAGGCGCAAATGTGCACGAGCATGCCGTGTAAATACGTGAGCATGCATGTTGCCATAGCAGCCACGGTAGCCCATGGTAAGGCAGAACCGGAGACTGTTTGCGTAGGCTGAGTCAATACTGTGTTTGGTGATGCGACGCTTCATACAGCATGTGACATATGGTCAGTGTGAGCCGTGTGAACAGACTTCCTCCCTACTGAGTGACTAAAGATAGACATGAAAATAACCCATGAGCTGAAGTGCTTTTGAGTCTGGCTGCTATAGTGTGGCTGTGGGTTTGAGTCTGAGTGCGTGTGTTATGTCACCACCATCGTCTGCATGTGTGTCTGTTTAGCTCGCTTTCGTACGATGGTCCTGCCTTGCTGATGGAAGTGCTTTTAGCTGATGGAGAGGCAAGGCTCATACCTTCTCAGTAGGAGTGATGAGATAAATAGCCTCCAAGGTGGGTAGAGGCTCTCGCCGCTTGTTTATGTCCTCCACAACTGAAGAGAAGAAGAATTACAGCGCAATCGGTAGAGAGAAAACGAGTGAAATACTGCATGAGGTAATGCATTTGCTATTGTTTTTCAACCTAGTCCCTTTCTAATGCAACCTGTACAGTAAAGGAAGTTATATAGACCAGGATTTTACCTGTACTGAGAACAGGTTTGCACAAGATATATGCAAAACATGTTTCATCATTTCAACAATTTCTAGACAAGCCTATTGAACTTCACTTGTTGATGTATTCCTTGTTAATATTCAGCACAGGAATATAATCTTCTTAAAGCTACATAATGTCATCTGAGAGATTAAGGTATGAAGTTGGTTTCATGCCAGAGACTGGTTCTGTAAAGCTCATTTACAATGGAAGTCTATGGAAAATTCCTAGCTCTGTTTTTCTTCTCTGCTGTTATGTGAGAATATTGTAGTATTGTATTAGAAGGATGTACTTGTGATGCCCTCCGTCATAATATCAGTCATCTTGCAGCAGGAAGAAAGCATCCTCATGCTCAGCTGATCCACCACAAGAGCCTGAAGAGACAAGAAAAGGAAATGCCTCATTAAGCTAATGGCCAGATTCCTATGTTCACACTCATGTGGCTTGTATGTGTCAATTTTGGCCATGCACTGTGCAGCAATTATTAATTTCAAGGAATAACAGCAGTAGCTATGTAAAGCTTCTAAAGCTAACTGGTTAAATCGGTATAAAAAATAATTGTTTAGTTTGCGTGTTACATGCTACACTTGGCAAACGTTGTTTGTCGTGCTGTCATGTTGTTGCTTGCCACTGTCAATGAAGTCGCTGCTGCGTGTCACATGTTATAGAAAATGAATGGTAGTCTATCGCACTGCTGCTTGCTAATGCGGACATGGGCTTAAGCTTGGCAGTTAATTTAGCAACATCACATTATGGAGCAACACATCAGTGAAATAACTATAATCCAGGTTAAAATCATCAGAAATATGTATTGTAATAGATGAAAAAAAAAAACATCAGTAATTTTATTGCTTGTTGTCTACTGATAAATTTTGAAACCTGAACTACATTTGAGTAAATTAATACACTTACCATTAGCTACTACCAAATACACTACAGAACGTAAAATTACTGGGATGGAAAGAAATGCAATATTAACGCTCAGTTTCATTTGCTTAGTGAACCGATCAGGCTTACCTTCCATTCTCCCTTCTTCTTCACCTTCTTGATCACATCATTCATAATCTCTGTAACACAAACAAAAAAACAAATCAAATGTCTCATTTTTGCTATTAAACACAAACTGCTCGATTTTTGAAAGCCTTCCTTCATTAAAAGTATGTAATATTGAAATATTAGTGCTGTAAGTAATAGATTTCCTTTCGACTGCTACATTAAGATGTCGGTTTATTCAAAGTTTCGTATTACCCAGCACCTCCGTTTAACGGAAAGCTGATTAGTTTTAAACGTAATGAAGAGTATAAATGCTGATGGCTGAGAAATAAACGAGGCTCCTGCTTATCTCCAGGTTGTAGTACAGTACTGGGGTTGTCATGTCAGGACAACATGTTTTCTTTTACCTTGTGCATATACACACACCTGCACGGCTGCTTTATATTCCAAAACTGTTAATGATATCCTGTTTATCCAGTTGCACATGAGCCTGACCTGATCTCTGGCTCATTCTCTCACCACCTACTTTCATCTATAATAATATAATTATATAATATAATAATATATACTATATACTATAATAATATAATTTTATATATACTGTATGTGCACATATTCTGTCTTATATACATATACACGACATATACATATAATTGAAATACTAAACTATGCCGAGCCCTTAATTTTTTAAACTTCTAACTCCTTATTTGGTTATTCACCTTGAAACATATTCAGTGATCACAACAAACTGTCGTGAACTATAAGAAAACCATGTATTTTTGAGAATAAGGATAGTCTTGATCCACTAAAAGTCCCTCTGAGTTTGATTAAATATGATCAAATCAGGTATTAAGTCACATTTTGGGTGATTTGAGGTCTGCATATTTTCAGATTCCTGGTTCAATAAGCTCCATTTTGATACCAGGTTGATTACTGTATCGTGTCCATATGTCACCATAGCAACAGTGCAAGTTTGTTTACAAAGAGGGCCTCGTAAAACTCCATCAGAATCTTATTTTTAAAATTATTCAATGAGGATTCCTTAACATAATATGGAAGAGGGAATCCTGACACCAGGATTTCCCTGCCACCCCTAAAAATTATTTCACCCGCAGCAAAAAATGAGTGAAAATTGTGAAAAAACGCAGGTTTTTCGGTCAAAACTGGAGTAACCAGCTTGGACAATGTTCGTTAAAATGCTTTAAAACAATGTTTAAGATTAAAATTTCTCAATTCTGTTGAAGGATCAGGACGATAAACCGATTTTTAAAATTGAACATTTGAACAATTTCAGCTACCACACCTTATCGGCCATAGCGCAAAACCAACTTGTGTGACTGATGTATTCATGCTCATGTCTTTATTCTACTTAAACTACCGATGTACCGCTATTTTTGTTTTTCCTGGTGGAAAAAACTAAATTTCAGAACACACTGGGTGAAAAACCAAAACTAAAAAGTTTTTTATTTTCAGGAGTAATGTAAATGTCTGTAGTCAGGAGCTCATGAACTTCAGCTGCATCTACTTTATACATTCCTGGTAGATATAAAGCTATAAAATCCAGTGTCAAATATAAAATCTCAATGACAAGTAACAGTTAGACATCCAGAGTAATGAATTCAATTACTTAAATTTTTACTTTGTGCTTTGGCGCTATCATTTGTGGGGTTTTTTTTTTTCTTTTATAAAAACTTCTATTGTTTAGCTATATTCTGCATTTTGAGCAGGATGCCATGTTTTCAAGTGGTGTATCAAACCCGTAGAGGAGAAGGCACACCCTGGAGGAAACTGGAGGATCAAAACAGGGAGGCTGGCACTGTGCAGCAGGAGCTAACCTTCTGCGCTGCTCCTTTGGTCCGAACAGTGATTACAAATAGTTAAATGCCATTAAATGTTTCCACACGGCCTACATGTTCACTGTTGATCTGCTGCTCAAATGCTAGCAAAGCCCTTACCTTTCAACTGCTCACCTGTATAAATGAGATCAAAGTAAACGCAAGTCGCTTTGGATCTGCCAAATGCCATAACGTAAATGAATTTTTGACGCAGCCTTAATTTAAACACCTAGACAAACCTATTAAATATCCTTTCTTGGTTTATTCTTAATTAATATTCAGCAGACTTGTAATCTTCTTACATGCTACATAATCTGACAACACACTATTTTTTTCTATGTATTGTGCATACATGAGGCACATCTCATGCCATTTAAACCTGGCAATCAGAAATGAAACGGAAAGCCACGGTAGCTTTGTGTTGCTAAAAATGGCAAATCGTTCACGCACAGAGTGCCAGTGCTTCAGGCGACGCGCTCGGTGTACGTGTCTGCCAAGACTGCAGACGGGAAGAGGAAAAGCTCAGATCTGCAAGCTCAAGGACATTAAAAGGCGGCGTTATATAAATCACTGCATGCAGAAATGCGAACTATCTTCATTATCAGCCTGAGATAGTGTCTGTGATATACAAGGTCATATGACAAGAAAGAATCAATGATAAATTAATCTGGTTTAAAGAAAGGAGACTTATTTTTGCTTTAGCTGATGCCGCTGCTGATCTTTGTCTAATCTCTTTATCTGTGTGTGATTTGCTCTTATAAATAATCCTACGAGTCTGGGATTTAACCGAGTCATGTTTGCATGCTGAAGCCACGATTAGCCTGATTACTACACTGTCCATCCGGCCGCAGTGTTACAATGAATAATCTCAGGCTCTGTTTGGTGCTGCAGTGAGATGGAGATAAGCCCTACGGCTGGCTGCACATGGATTATAGCTGTTGATGTAGCGGCCAGGTTTAAAGACTGTAGAAACACTCAGCATTTATTCCACTCACTTATGTGAAAGGAGGCTATTTTCCTGCCAAAGTAATAATGAGCTAGTGATCAATCTACATATCCTGTTATTATAAACGTCACGCCCCTGATCTTCTGTCAAAGTGAAAGGGCTCCCTGTATAAACATGTTTAAAAAGGCTCGTGCATTGTGTGTTAATAAGGCGTGTTCTCATATTACTGTGTCAGCTGCGTACTACAAATAAAGGAAGCATCAAGCCGTGCTGTTTGTCTCGTCCGTTCGTCATCCTGTCTGTTTTTCAGTGTGTGCATTAAGCCTCAGACATCAGCTTACCTTTTAACGTTCAACTATTAAAGACAGGATGGCTATAAATAAGACGTGATTTTCCGTTTCATCACTTTGGATGATCAGATGCATAAATAAATAAATGAATTTGTACTTTTTCAGTCCGTTCGCCTTTCAACTCAATGATTTCATTTTATTTATACGTAGAGCTTTTAGAAATGTCACAAAGCATCTTTACAGATATCTGAAAATGCTGATATAGATTTAGATTGCTCCCTAAAGAGCAAGCCAGATTTAACAACTGCGAGGTAAAATTCCCTAAGTAGAATGAGATGAACCAGATTCAAAAAGATGGGTTGCTCTTCTGGATGACACCATTTATTGGGAATATAAATCATTTCTCTTTTATAGCAGGGGGAGCTGGTATAAATGGGATGGCAAGCCTCTTTGTCTTTCAAAGTTAAAAAGAAATGCAGAAATAGTCATAAAGGAAATGACACAGAATGGTGTGAAGAAGCGACAACAAATAGGTTTGATTTCTTCCTAGCTCAGACTGTAGATTCATCAGTGACCTCCATAGTCATGATTAGAAAACTACAGTTGTTACCCGTTTCTTTTTCATCCAGGGAACTTCTTTGCTCCATTTGTTTTTTCCTTAAAAGTACTCAATTTGGTCTGCTGAAATACTGAATACTCATCAACCCATCCAGCCATTATCTATACTGCTATACCGTCGCAGGAGAGCGGGAGCCAATCCCAGCTGACTTCACGTGAGAAATGGGATACAGCCTGGAAAGGTCGCCAATCTATCACAGGGTCAATACAGAGACGAACAACCATTCACACTCCCATTCGCACATATGGGCAATTTAGAGTAACCAGGTGACCTAATCTGCATGTCTTTGGACTGTAGGAAGAAACTAGAAGCACCCAGAGGAAACCGAGCGTTGGTGAAAGTTCCTCATCTCTTCATGTAGAGGCCCTAAATGACATGGATCTAATCGGTCCCATCCAATGTTCCCATCTAATAAACCAACAGAACCACTTAGGAAGCTCATTTCTGTGGAAGTATTAACATGTCCGAAGGTGTGTTAAAACTGCACCAAAATGAACAGTTCCTCTTTCAGATTTCATCCTCTTTCAACTGAATACATTTTACGTATGCTGTAATGTAATATATCAGATTCCAGTCCTAAATCTAATTACCAATGTAAGGTTTATTATTCTACCTGATTTAATTAATTAAATTACGAAGGCCTTACTGAAGCGTCTGCAAATCTACAGTCTGTAAAAGTATGTAAATATACGTATTTAAATGTGTCAAAGATGCGACACATGCTTTTTGTGTTTATTTTACATAAAATAATTAATATTGTGGGTTTAGCAAAGAATAACCGTGATCCTAAATTGCTATTAATATTATGCACTCGATCTTTTATTAGCAAATTCACACAAACACAGACTTGGTGTTTAGACAAGAAACGCTAGGATAGGGAAAACCGGCAGGGGGTAACAACAGCCTCCAGGCTTCTGCTGAACGGTAGGCGCAAATGAGCATCATATATAACGGTAGAACACAAGCCAACATGGACAGCCCGTGAACACATTTTTATTGTAACAGTAAACCCTTAAGGTGCTGAAACAATGGCATTAAATATTAGAATAACATAACAGCAGGGGATGATGGGTATGCAAATGAGCACCCGCTTTGCCAAGGTGTATATACACTATAAATTCTATCTAATTTTGCATGATATCGTTCCACTTTTGCTTCTGTGTTATAAATGTCATTTGGTGCAACCGACTTTATAACAGTGTTTAATGTTTAAAAAATTACAGTCAGTAAAAATTAAACGGCATCCTTTCTCTGTTAATAAGTTAAGAGTACAGGACATAATGTGCCCTTGTATGTTTTGACAATGAGAAGAGGAGAATGTTGCGTTAACTAAAATAAAACTCTCCGGCTGATTGTAAACATCTTGCGTTTTAGGGCGTAGTGGCCTGATTATTTGCAGCCATTATTTAAAAAAACACTGTCTCAGCTCAAATCTATAAGGAGGAATGTGTCTGAATCAGTCTGTAGATGTGGTTCACATCCAATTAACATAATGAGCTTTTTATAGCATTTCACATTCATTACGGGTGAGAAAATGATGCATGAAGAACAGCAGTATCGACTGTTTTTCTTAAAATGTGCTAGAAAAATGTCTAATTAATTTATTTATTATTCATTTTCTGCCCTGTCTCACTCTACTGACAGATCTTGGTTCTGAAGCCTGTTTTTTTTTCCAGATATCTAATCATACATACTAACATGCTTCCACACTTTTTCTTTTTTTTTATAGCTGAAGATGAACTTACGAAAAGGCACTGGTTTGCAATGTTTGTGTTGCTATGCAACAACAAGGTTCGGACTCCTGAGTGGTGCAAGAAAAAAATCATTCATCCTATCGTCTGGAGAAAATTGGCGGCACTCTCTTGTTGGGATGTACGGGATGTCGTACTCTCTCTCCCCTGTCAATCAAAGTGACACAGGCTGATAGTGTGCATCTGTCAGTTCATGTATGCTGAAGAGGGCAGATAGCACTTTCCTCATTCCCTCAGTATGCTGCATTTGGTTGTTTACACTGAACCAAACAAAGCCAGATAAAGCCACATAGGTGTGTTGAGGTGATTTTGCTAGCTGGATTACGTCAAGACGTCGATTCTGCCCTGTGACTACCGTCACTGCCAGATCAGAGGCAGAACCATAATGACACCCCTAGTTTGTGTTTGCATGTTTTAACCAAGAACGGCAAGGTGGAGTAAATGCGCAACATTCCCGCCTTGAACAGGCTGTGCAAAAGAGGATACATGCGTTAGCCTCCCAGGTTGATAGCTGTCGTATGACGGGAGAGAGCTGGCTCACACAATACACACCACTTTAAGCATATCAACTTTCTAGTATCAGCTTACTCTATAGATTAGATTCGATTTATTATTTTCAGTAATAAAGATGAAATAAAGATTGGTTTAACTCTGGTGTTGAGAATTTTGTTTGTCTTCGCAGGCAGAGAATCAAGAGAATCTTATGCGAACAAGTGCGGCTTGTGTGACCTGACTGTGATGTCACAGTTAAACTTCAACGTCACATCACATACCAGTTCCAGAAACTGACAAGTGATTCTTATTAATGAATATATTATATTATATTGCAACACTGGCATACTGGCAATGATATATTTTCATTTTGTTGTAATTCTCCTTATATTTGCTCACTAACAAGTCTATGTTTTGTCCTCTGTGTATGTTTTTCTAACTTGTGGTCTGATCAGGATTGGCAAGAAGGCAAAAACAGTCATATGCGACTGTGTGCAAAGGTTTTATTTTAAAATGTAATCTTAAAGGGAAAAAAATGACTCCAAATTTGCATAACTGATCTGTCCTGAAATATCCAGTGGACACTACATGGATGTTTGCGAGTTCAAACAAACTGCTCCCAGAGATTTATTTCCCTGCACATCAGTTCAGTTCTGAGCTTTAGAACTAAAAAGGAAATACTTCTGCTTCTTATAATAAGTACTGTGCAAATGAAACAAACCCAACCATTATCTCTCTCATATTTATGAGCAGCTTACAAAAATTTCTATGAGCGGAGGTTTTCAAAGCAAATGCCCACATCTCACCCTGCTTGTAGTCACTTCCTATGAGATTGCATGCTTTAAAAAAATGCTGGGTGTGAAAGAAGCTTTAAATGCCTTTCGCTTTCCCTCTGAACTGTTAACAGATGTGTAAGCAAAGGAAATGACAGAGGTTGCCCTGGAGTCAAACACCAGAGAGCAAGCACAGAGAGAGAGAGAGAGAGAGAAAGAGAATGAGGCTCAGCAGGGGCCAGGATATACTGAACGAACAGTTGTAAGGACTGTTCTTCCTCTTCCAAGCTGCAGTACAATGCAACACTTTAGTATAAACAGATGTGGGAGTGCTGAGGAGAGACCTTCGCAAACACAAAGCTCTGAGTGGACAGGAAGTAGCTCACGCTTGAGCTCGAGCAGCTCTCAGAATGAATCGCTGCGTCATTATGTAATGCTGTCTGCACATTGTAATCAGTGTGTGCACACTGTTGAGCCAGTTGAACCTAACTCACTATATCTAGTAACCAGAGTTTACCTAGCATTACAAGAGAGGTGCAGATGTTATCACAACGAGCAGCTGTCTTGCTCCTTCTCTCAGCACCACCCACTCTTTTTCTCTCTATCACAAACACACACACACAAAGCTGTTCCAGCAACCCCGATTAGCTATTGTGTGCTCGCTCACAGATATAGCTATCAACCTGTCCCTTTTAATATGTATTATAAACCTGCACATTCTAATGAAATACAGCACATACTGTATGACTCAGATTAATGTTCCTACATGAGCAAACGGCTCTGTTTTTTGCTCTGTGGCTCTATATGCTGCAAGAATGAAACGCACTTGGACTGTATGCTACTGGAATACATATTCCACTCTCACACAGATTTAACCCCCTACTCACGCACACTCCCCTGGGGCGCTCGCGTCCGATTTCACGACCCATTTTCACTCCGTCTTGGAGGATTTCATGTCTGGCCTCTTAAAAAGACAGCCAGCTATTTATTCTGTAGAGCTGAATAGTCACTTGTGGTTATTGTGACATTTGATTATCAGAGATTATATAAAATCTTCAGAGACTTGACTAATCACAAGATAGGAGAAGACATCTCTTAATACAGTCTTTTTTTCCTTCTTAAATGGTACAGTGCCCAAAATTGTAACACAAACCCCATCAACCAGAGACGTCTCAGAAAAGGAAGCTGAACTGTGACTATCTTGTGTGTAATAAACGAGTTATATAAAAAATTTCAACAACACACATTTTCGAATGGTCTGTGCTTCCACTAAGCGATTAAAGTAGCATTTCCATTTGCTCTTCATGTCATATCATGTCATGCAAAAAACGTGTTTCCATTTAATTTTTGCGAAATGCTGCTTTATCGAATATCTGAAAAACCATCTCATGAGTGCAAAAACATTTTTTTTTTAGATATTCCAACATTCACGTGTTTCCATTACTTGTTTTTTAGTGCACAATTTCAGTAGCTAGCAGTCAAACTTGCAAATGGACTGGACAGGACAGCATGAAGAAATTTGAAAACCAAAAATTACAGCAGCTTTATTATCACTGTACAATTTCATCGAACTACAATGCATAAAAAAACTGGAAGGGTAAAATATACTATAAATATAAAACATATTGAAAACACCGAAGTAAGATTATTGCACGTGTTTGTTCTTGACGTGCCTTGGCCAGTTCGAATCTATAAAACTATCAAAAAAATCCTTTGGGCAAAGAGACAAAACAGAATTTTACATGCACAGCAAAACTCTCAGAGTTGATTTTCCAGTGTTAACCAAAAGTGTGAAAGAGTAGAGTTGAATAAGCAATGTAAAAATATGGTTTAACAATAAAGGAATCAATTGCATAAGAGAGTTGGTGTCATTGAGAAGTGTTGGAGATTCAACTCCTACAGTGTTATGAAACCAAGCAGAGTGAATATTTTAACTATGCATGCAGTTATTTTAACTCTGCATCTCAGTTGTATTATTAGCATATGACAAAGTGTTAAATTAGCAATGCGAAGAAAGTACTAAAGCTTTTTCCATTTTCCGGTTTCCTGTTTGCCGTATTGCTGTACCAAGGTTTCAAAAATTGTACATCCCACAGCTATTAGAAACTATAGCTAAACTATAGCCTATATATTGGCATCGCTGCAAGAAAAGAAAATCTAAAACTGATATCTGATTAAAGAAAATGAGGTTCATTGAAAATACAACGGGAATGTAAAATAAGAATGAAGACATGAGTGAGTGTTCTGTTCATAAAGTGTTTCAGTGAAAGCTCTTTCAAGAGCCCTATTCAGACAGGATTAAATTTTCATGGAGTCCTGGGATTTTCAATGCAGATGTCGCTTCACATCAGAAAAAAAAGATGCCTGACTGCTCCTACTAGCCTTATTTAGTTTTGTAACACATACACCAGTGACCCTCTGTAACTATGAATTGTTGTGTTTTCTTAAGCTTAGAACGAGCCCTTTATATCTACATAGGGAGCGGGTCCACTTCCACAAAGCCACCATGCTGCGTCGCTACAGTAGCACAGAACGGACAAACCTCTAGAGAGCACCTTCAACGTTTTTACTGGTGGCAGCATGAATCCGGAAGGAAGCAACGGAAGGACGACAAAGAAGAAGAAAGAAGAGGAATCAGTGTTTGCCGGTGTTGGCTAATGAGTTTGAGAACCCAAATTGTAAAAACTGGAGGATCGTACTTATTATTTAGCACAGAAAAAGCAAGGGAGTGTGAATGGAAGTACATGGAAGTACGCTACAGGCTGACGGCCACCGTACGCTCTAATACACGCTTGGAAAGAGAGGGTAAGGGGGGGCATTCAGTTGTTTGCAATCCACTGAATTCTACATAGCGGACCTTTAAACACTTCCTGAAATAAAAACAGATGTTTAAGAAAAGCTACTCAACCATATGCTTGGTCTGGGTAGTAAAACCTTGACTATGCATGAGAAACAGAATAAAGTCATTAAGAAAAGTGAGATACTGCAGGCTGATTAAAGGAGCTACTATAATGGGAGGTTTAAATGATTTTTATTAAATTTATATTCGCGTGAATATATTCACATGACGCAAAAATGCAGGCTCATAGAAAATACAACCTGCTAGAAATGTCCTCCTCCTGTGGTAATATTGTTGCTATCCAGATGCGAGAGTTTGATCACTGAGGAGATGTAGAAAAAAACACACGTAGTCCTGAGAAAACTAATCCAATCCGAATACTTTCGTTTTTATTTGAATGTTGTCCATATCAAATATAAATCTGGTAACAGAAGTCTTTCTCTCATCATTACAATTTAGTAAAGTCTTCAGCTAGTGGAAGTTGACTGATACCTTCCTCAAAACTGTTCAATTATTATGACAAATTCATTAACAGAAGGCAAACTTCCAGAAAACATGTACATCCATTGTTCAGCTCTTCAAGCCACTGCCATCATGTAAAACATGCTGTAACATTTGCTATTATTTAAAAACAACATATTTGTGAAGATTATTTTTTGGTTTGTATTAATCTGAAAAAATTACACACTATTTTCAGTTTAATACCCAACCAAATGCTTCCAATTCAGTTGCTACGCCTGCTTTTATGTTAATAGTCCCCGTATCACTGCATAGCAGGAGGACAGTAAATCCTCCATATGACCTGCTGTGTTGTATATAAAGGTTATATTCTTGGTAATTGGTTTAAGGTGTATCCACTGAGCCACTGTGTGCTCTGATGTTAGATACTGTGCTGTTGTGGTTGTCCAGAGCTGTCCTTGAGAGGTCTATGACAGAGGATGCTCAATTTAGCCCTATGGAGGATAAGGACAGAACACACACACAAACACTCTGTGAGCTAGGCTTCTGTAGCATGCTGAGTCATTACGCACATCTTTTTAGCCGAGTAGAAGCAGCTATGTGAAAATGCCGTGGCTCTGGTAAAACTCAGATACATTCCATTTTCATTCACATTAAGTGTTTCCATGAGAAGTAAAGATTTCCAGAAGTCTCCGAAAAGAGAATGACTAATTCATTACTTGAGCAAATGAGTTCATTACTACATCAATACTTGATGTTCATGCAATTTCACTTTTGGAGCCATTTTTGCCAAGAGTACAAAATCCACTCCAGTAACGTCTGGAAATATCGGATGTTGGAAACGTTTCACTTTGCTAGTCATGTGGCGTCACTTCTAAAATGAGCTTTCAGACGAATGAGGTTCTTAAAATGGCAGAGTGTTGTTTGTTCTGTGAAGCTTGAGTTTGACCAATTAGTGGTATTCAGCATGCCAAGCTCTAGCTCCTGGTCTGCCAAAAACACCTACTTTGGGGCAGGAAATAGAATTACAGACTAGGAACTTAAAGAGGGTGGCTCACCCTTCCCAGAATCCAATACGTTGTTTTTGTTTAGAAAATACGTGACTGCTACTTGCTAGCTCTCTGTGCAGCAAAACCTCCACAAATTCACTGTTAGTGATCACTTCGAGAACTTTTTCTTCATCTACATGTCATACATTCAGGTCCATTATATACGAACGAAAACGGAAAATGAAACTGGAATGGATCAGTCAAAAGTATTTAAAATTATATCTTCAATTTCACATTACAATTTAAGATCTATGGTCTAGGACGTCGCTAGATTGTTGCGGATTGTTTTTAGAATATCGATGGAATCGATAATGGCGACTCGCTATTTGGTGCAAAGGATTCTGTGAAGGGTGAGCCGAGCCCTTTAACTCTGTCCTGGTTCCAGCAGCTAAGGTTGCTGGGTTCCTTACAAGGTTCCTGTGAAAAACACACACCTTTTGAGTCAAACTGTACTGGGACATGGGGGGGTGTTCTGGATATAGATATAGCCATATGTCTTCATATTTAAAATGATATAAGAGGTGAATATTTAATTTGGGTGGATTTTACAGGAGTGGAACCTGATGTGATCTTCTGCTGTTGTAGCCCATCCACCTCAGGCTTTGATGTGTGAAATGCTTTTCTGCTCACCATGGTTGTAAAGAGTGGATTTTAGAATCAGGTGACTAGTGACGTCACTGCAGTGAACTCTAGATTCAACATTCACCAACACAGTGTTATCACCTGAGCTCAAAGTTTTAAAGAATAAACTGTAATTCTGCTCATTCCTATTTCTCTCAATACTGATAAGAAACTCTGATACCTCTATAGCAACAAGGACAACTGAGCTTCCCACTTACTGAATAGTGTATTTTCTGGAATCATAGCCATGAAATAATCATGACAAACCAGTAAATGCATACAGCTAATAGTCTGACCTACATATTGTATGGAAAATAATGTCACATTCTAGTCCAGACTGTTTCTATCCTCCTGTCTAAGACTGCACCTCATGGAATATGTATGACACCCATATGCTTTCTGCACCTGCTATCCGTACTCTCAGTTAGCTGCAATTTTATTTTTGCATGAATAATTCAAATATAGTGCTTTATGTTGCTTTTCCTGTATGACAACTGGTGCATTATCCATTATCCCAATGACGGGGTGTGATGCTCGATTATTTTCCTATAACATATAACGCGTACAAAGGGTTATACTCTTATAAAACAGCAAATGAGAATGACATACTTTTTATCTGTTTATAGCTATTTAATGTTTAATTATTTAAACTTTAATTTAAATTTTTATTTTTTATTTTAAATTTAATTAATTTTATTAAATTTAAATTTAATATTTATTATTTAAATATTTAATTTAATGTTGTGTAACACCCACAAAAATGGTAGTTCTTGTTATAATTTTTGTTATAGTAGCCATTTAGCCATATAGTAGTCATTCCCTCAATTTAATAAGACAAAAAAATTTAATTTTAAATTGTATTTATTAAATTAAATTTAATAATACAAAAAGCAAATTCATCCTGTATCCTGTCATGTGGTTTTGTATATTTTTTTGTATTTTGTATTTTGTATTTACCAGGCATTGGTAAAAAGCAATATATATACATATAAACATATATATATGGTTTTTTTATTATTATTATTAGCTTATTAAATTATGTAGCGCGTTCACCATGCACGTCCCTGTGTAAGCTCTTGCTATAGAAACGATAACATATTAGAAATGGTGCATTAATATAAACCTTGCAGCCAGAACTACTGTCAGAGCTGTTGGTGTAGAAAACAACTTCTGACCAATCAGATTTGAGATTTCAACATACCTATGATATAACACTATCATAGAGTCTGAAACACTTGGACACAACCATGTCTCTCACTGCTCTCATTAGTTATCAGCTCGTCTGATTTATCTCTCCCGTGGGCTCTCTGCTAAGGCTGATTTCACAGAAAGGCAATCTGCTTGCACAGAATGAATTCTGGGTAATGTATTCCACAGAGAGGCAACAGGGAGATTTATTATTGCTCTTGTGCTGGGCTAAACGCAACACCTTTCATGCTAAGACAGTATAATCTCAATCCACTATTTAAAAGGGTAACTGCTCTACAGTTAGCACAAAGTTCTGGAACCTTTTTGAGGAACAAAACAGTACAAGAACTATCCTGAACAACGAAGCACACAGTTCCTGGGTGAATTTGGATGTTGTTTGATTGGAAATAGTGACAATGTAGTTGTATTCCTGAATAATGTCCACTCATTTACATTAATATTTTACATTTACAGCATTTAAAATTCATTAGCCTTTAGGTAAGAGAATGCGATTCAGGTATTTGAAATCACTCAATGGCTAAGTAACAACGTGCATCACTTTGTAGCTTTAAACATATTGAGAGAAAATAAAGACATTAGCCAAGGGCACAAACAAGATGTCTTACAAGATCACTTACTCTGTTTTAATGTACTTAAATAGCAAACTAGGTCACTATATATTATCAGATCACATTAGCTACCACTTTGGACCTTTTCATTGCTAGCTAGGAAGTTCTAGCCAAACTCCTGGGTGAAAAATGCTCCACGTCTCGCAGAGACAAAAGCTGAAATGTTTTCCTCATTCCTCTAGTCCCTCCATAGTTAAAGTATGCTTTGGATTTCTTATACTTCTTCTCTCCTATAATAAGTCCTGGAGTAAATTATCCCTGTCAAATCTACCACCATTTACAAAAAATAGCAAAAGGAGCTCAACAGTCATCAATGGAGAGTAGTCTACATTCACAGAGTGGGGTAAACAAAGGAACAGTTTCATTCATAGAACTAGAGTACCATGCCTGTTTAGAAAATCATTTCTAGTCATTCACAAAGAATCCGTCTATTCCTTATAGCTGCTTATACAACAGATTTATCCAGTGTGTATCATAAACTTAATCTCATTCCACAGCAAATGTAATCTCATACAACAGACTCAATTGAAGAAATAACATTTGTGGCATACTTATCTAAAATTTGTACAAAACAAAAGAAATGGCACCCTCACGTCATGTTCTTGTGTTCTTAATCTTATTCCCATTAATCAGGCAAGTGTAGTTGGTAGAGAGCTTCAAGTATCTTGGATTCACATTTGACAATAAAAATTATTTATCAAACCCATTTTAATGTACTGTTCAGCCTCCTTGTTCATCAACACACACACACACACACACACACACACCAAGGTTACTGTAATTTCCTGCAAAATAATAGTTCTTGCCATTCACAGCACCACTAAACTCAACAACAAAGTCATCCAACACAGGATACTTCTAAATCTCAAAGTCCTGAACAGTCATACTTGCAGTATTAGCTCTTAGCAAACCTCCTCTGAAGCCCAAATGATCTCTTTAATAACCTCAGGGTGTGATGGCCATAGCCTTCACACGTGGTCCCGAAAGCGTCGTCCAGGGACCACTAGGGGCCGTGAGCCATAGCCAGGGGGTCCATGATATTGTTATGAATAATATCAACAGGAACAATTTTCCCCATTCTACATAAATTAGGTATGATTCACTAAAGCAACAAACACAAGCAACTGGCTCAAACAGTTCCTATGGCACTCTTCTTCAGCTTCCCACTCACAACTGTAGTTCCTACCTGCAAGTAGTTCCTATTTACTGTTTGTGGCACATAACTGGAAGAGAAACTTATAAGTGAATTTTCACCTAATTCTGTCATTTACAACTTCTCATTCAAATTATATTGATTACATTACAAAATAAAATAAAGATTGCAAGGAAGTAGCACACATTGTTGGCATCTCTTGTGAGTACACACAGCTAGCACATTTAGCTTTCTGTGCTAATTTGCTAATGAAGCTTGTATGAAGCCTAGCACATAACATTTATTCAAACAAGCAATATTCACACTGACTGGAGCATTATTTTATTTGTGTTTAAATAGTTAGCTTTATAAGCTACTATATATTGCTACTATATTGCTATAAACGCTGGACAGTGCAGACCCACAAGCGACAACAGTAGCGGCAAGACTGATTCATCACTTGCTATCGTGTATGTAAGGTTAGTGGCAAGGCGAGAAATCTTGAGCGTATAGTAGGGATATATAGTAGTACACTAATAACTAGTGTATAGTAGGGATTTTCCCTTCAAGTTTCGCATTTCAAGTCCGCTTGAGAGCATAATTTGATTCTGTATGTTGTATATTTCCTTTCAAAACAAGAAGTCAGTGAGGAGTGGCTGGAAAAGGGATTGGTGTGCTGCACTATGGATGCATAACCAAAAACACACTGACAAACCATCTTTGCTGCTAGTGAGCTGCTACTGTAGACTAAGACCAGCACCGGGGGCGGCGAATATACTTTCTGGATAGCATTTAACTGGGCAAACACAAGACAAGTACAGGATGAATCAATATATCATTTTTTAAATTATTTTCCCAAGAAGTGACATACAATAAAATTCAAATATCACCGAAACTATTTTCTCATTTTTTCTAGATATACTATAGTATTAGTGTCCATAACACGAATGCCAGGATCAGACTACACAATATTTTTGTATTTCACTATGGTCACCATGTCAGATTAGACAATCATAATGCCATAAATTCTTTGCTGAATCTTAGTCGAGAGACTGGCAACAATACAAGTTTAACCCCGACCAATCATCCTTCACATCCTTTGGTATTGTCGAGAAGGAGGGTCAAGAGATTTTCAATCAAGGCTACAGAAGGAACATCAAGGAACCCATCGTAGGAGTTGTCGAACTATGTGAGAAAATAGAAAAAATTCTGACATGCTAGACTTTTCGCCAGGGTCTTGTAGGACATCCCAGACCCCACATGGCTGTTGTTCGATTATGTCACGCTATAAGGTCAGTTTCTTGTTCCCAACGTTCATATTCGGGCTCCACACTGTAAATTTGTCAGTCACAACAAAATCGTATCAAAATCAGGCTGAAGTAGTGTACTCTGATCCAACCATTAACAAAACACCAATTTTGATTTTAACTTGTAGACCCATTCCAAGGCCATTCAGCCCCCTGGACCATCTCTCCATTACAGCACCCCTGGGGCACATGAACACACAGTACAACACCCAGATGGTGTTAAAAAACACTTTTTAATTTGGGCAAGACTGCTTGTTTTGTTCTTAGATGGAAACCCCCTCCGATTCGCTCGTGCATGAGAATCGATTCTTTTTTCTTCACGCAAAAAAAAAAAAAAAAAAAGAACCGAGGGAAGCCTCCATTTCAGAGTCAGGTGGTGTTTGTAGCGCGTGCAATAAATAGGAGACAAGAGAGCAAATGCAGCGCCATCATCACTCATAATGAACATTAAACACCACATTAATCCAGTGCACATCCCTAATAAAGGCGTGGAGGTGCTCACTGCGCAAAAGAGCAACGCATTTCAAACAAACCGATTCCTTCTGCATGAACACGCATGACACAAAGCAGACTCCAAATCCGTGATGTCTACAACTGTGCACCATTTATAACCTGCTTATTAGGATTATAACTACGTATTCGGCGGGTGCTTCATTTCAGTCAATGCGTTAAAGGCTGCATTGTTGGAACATAATTTACTGCTGAAAATGTCACGCGCAAGAAATATAATAAAACAGGCTAGAGGGAGGGGGATGAAACATGCCTATACGTCAAGTCGTGATGAATTAGATGTGAAAATGAAGATATGATATTCATATAGATATGAATATTTATAAAGGATGTTGACTGCAATTCTAAGGCCTCGGGATAATAAGGGAGGGGTTAAAGGCGTCAATTCTCTAAGGATGCTATACTACATGGATGCTTGAGCTCAAGGATGATGTAGACGGTGGATCCCTGAATTATCTCGCAGTTCAGTCGCTGAGCACAAAAAAAAGGGGCAGGAATCGGAGAGATGCGCATTTGGTCCGTCGCTCTTCTCCTCCATCCACCACCTGCACCATTCCGCCATTTATCCCACTCCTCCTCCTCCCCCTCCTCCTCCTCAGCATCCGGGGGAGGAAAAAAAAGGGGAGCTCAATACTAATGTTACAAATCTGACGCCATGTGATGAGTTCAGTGCAGATAATTCATGCCATGTAGCCTATCACAGTGGTGCTCAATCGCTATCATTATTACAGTATAGGAGTGAGGGTTAGCTGAAATGTGAATGTTAGTCTAATCCTCCAGCTCATCAGCATCACGAGTAAAGCAGTGATGCTGGAGCTACGAATTGGAATTGCAAAGATAATGTATGACTTGAACCTTCTTATATGTAGTTACAGTGCTGTAAGGAAACGCCGCATCATTCCTGAGTTCATGTCTGTGCAAAAATACAGGCGTTTTTCTATTTCTCTCTACATCAAAGAAGAGAGGTTGTTGTTGTTTTTTGTTTATTTTTCCCCTAAAGGATAAAAAAGACTGTCTATATATGTCCTAATAATAGTAAATATCTCAGCTTCCCTGATTCAAGACAGCACTATTTAACAGCATCCATGGAAGCGGCCACCAAAATGCGCATGAAGGACGCGCACCTCCAACGCATTTGATAAAAAAAAACCACAACAAACATATAGATATAGATATAGATATAGATTAACTGGAAAAGGAGATAAATGCATAGCTACTTACTTTCTCCGACCACCGCCTTTAATCCAATAGGTGCCATGATGCTCTTGATGAACGCTAAGGTATATTCCGCTCTCTGCCTCTCCTCCCTTCTCCTCCTGCGCTCTATTGCGCTCCTGTGTTTGCGCGTGAGAGAGAGTGTGTGCGTGTGTGTGTACGTGTGTGCGTGTTGATAGGGTCCTCAGAGAGAGGCTCACTGCAGAGACTCGGCTGGAAACGTCACTGCACTGCCGCCCCTCCCTTACAGGATGCTGGCCACCATATGGAAGGCCAAGGGGGTGAAAACTTGTGCAACTCACAACCACATGCACAAACAGCCAGATGGCATAGCCAAAGGTTTGTCAAGTGGAACACTACAGTCTGGAGGCAGATCCAATAAAGTATTTCTATATATTTTTTTAAACACATGAACCAACTCATGTTTTTCTTTTTTTGTGGTATATCCAATCATACGTGTTTATGCAAATTATTTGGCTGAAGGCTGCTCATCAGCTGCGTTTTCATTACAAGCCTATTTATTCAAGTCCAATCTTTTGCTAAGATCGGATTTACCTATCTTGACTGTTCACATTCATAATTACAAGTGCCCCGAATCAAACTGTAATGTGTACACATCTGTCCTCCAATAAGTCACATACGCTTTTATATGAGTCATCTGTGTCACCAACAACAAAAAACATTTGTGGGGTGACTCGTGGTATTAAAACACGGTATTAAAAAGTAACTCATGTATTCATTGCATTTTGCTCTGGAGGATGCAACAGTTCATCAGCTGTAGCTCTCCTCCTTTGTTGTTTTGCGGCGCTGCCGGTTTTCCTACGATCTGTACAACCTAGTTGAAAAATTATACCATAGCACAAATGAATGCTACCTGTTAGAACAAAATCGCTCCGGCGACGATTCCGTTCTCTCAGGTCCGATCTGATTTCCGTGGGTGAAAGTTTCTCGCCCGTTTCGGATCCGGGGATCAAGCAGACACACAGACACAGGATGTAGGTGTATGCGCAAATCCAAAGTTTATTGTGACAGACAAGTTTATATACAGTAGCCTTGATGTGTATGTGTATGTGTGTATGGAGGGGGGGGGGGGTCTGTGTGTATGTTAATGTGTATATTTCAGGATGT
>JAQMYM010000011.1:17250336-17268477 GCA_030014255.1 Parauchenoglanis ngamensis | reverse complement strand
TGTGTGTGTGTGTGTGTGTGTGTGTGTGTGTGTGTGTGTGTGTGTGTGTGTGTGTGTGTGTGTGTGTGTGTGGGGAGGGGGACACTGCAACTCGGTGGTATTTATGGTTCAGTGAAAGTAGTAATCAGGCTTATTCCACATACTGAATGTCACTTACTGCTACAATAACCATGTACCACTAGACCTGGCATTATGAGGCGAGACTGTGTACAACTCCTGCTTTTTTATTGTTGAAGATGAATGCTTGGGGCTCTGTTGCTCATCTTTAATTTAAAAAGCTTTTGTGTGAGACAGAGTAAATGAAAGAGGGCAGGGATGATAACACAAGGCCACCTGACTGCTTGATAAAGACAGCAATAAACTTGATCATCATTCAAAGCAGTGGTTTATATATATATATATACATACATACATACATACACACACACACACACACACACACATATATATATATATATATATATACATATATATTCTAAAAGCTGAGTAAATATGTTACAGTGCAACCCCTTGTCTGCTTTAACCCTTATACTCCTCTATTTTCAGGTTCAACTTCCCAGGAAACAAAAACATGGCATACTTTTATTGCATCAAGTATATAAAATGTAGAAAAATTGGAATGGAAACCAGGCATAGCACTTTAGATCAATTTCACATCCTGACAAATGATGATATTAAATATGAAATATTATTAAATAATATGAGTATTACCATCAGCTCTCTTTGGTTCCATTAAGCACCAGCATGGGTTGTTTAATACCCTTTTTCCCCCAAGGCAGTTCGAGGGCCGGTTCAGAACCGGTGCCTAATCTTGAACTAGTTCTTCATGTTTTGACAGCCAAAGAATCGTGTCTCAGCCAGAAAACTGGTTCAAGAGCAGCACCAACATTTTGCTGGTCTAAAACCAAGAACCACTTACGTCAGGGGCTTGGGGCGAGATTATTGTGACCAGCAAGACCAACCAAAACTGTGTAACTATAATTTTTAAAAAAAGAACCAAGATAGTGTAGTATCTAGTCTGCCTTATAAAGCACTTATAAAGAGACAACGTAGTCCGCCATTGTACTCACAAGAGAGTCAGGTGAAGGAACGATTGTTAATAGCTTGTATAAATGGTTACAAGTATGATGGGTAGTTCATCCCTAAATTAAATTTGGATTTGTTGGTAAATTGCTGTGGTGTAAGAGAAATAAAACTCTTTGGGATGTTCTATTATTGAAAAATAATCAACTTTGCTGTGGTATTGCTAACTCCACTTTGGAGTGGTGTGATTGGGCCACATCACCACTGCATCATTGATTATTTTCCTATAAGAGCATGGCTTGTCATGCTTTATTCCTCACTTAACCAGTGTTTGCGTCACATTAATACCTGTACGCCTTTAAAAATGAAAAAAGTAAAAATGAAATTCAAAAAGGGGGAAAAATAGTAAAACAATCAAGTTGACAGACTCTAAATATGAGGCTCTTTTGTTTAGGATTATTTTTTTTTTTTTTACAGTGTCATTTTAGGGCAAATGTAAGTGCTATGTGACGCACATTTTCACTCGATGACACTTTCTTGTGGTTTATCAGTGCTGTATTTTGTGACGCTATTGTCTTGGTGTGTCACAATAGCAACCAGACGAGTCAGTTCCTGTTAAGCTGTCACTCCAGTTACACCCAGTTATGGCCGCTTGGTACGCAGGCCTGTTTTGGAGCTGATGACCTAGCCATGGGCGTTTATTTCAATTTTAACAGAACATTTTGCAATAATAGGTCACGGTGGTGGTGTTCCAAATTCCTGATTTCAAATTAGTCACAAGTCATGTCACTCATCCAGAATACATTCTTTTGACTGAGACATAATAATGACAGCATTGTGTTTTTTTTTAATGATAAAAATTAGTTCAATTTATACTTGGAAGCATTAGTTTAGGGTTTAGAAAAGTCTCACTATGGTATGAGTTGCATCTATATAGTGTTTGTTATTTGTAATGCAGCTCGTTTGTAGTCACATTTTTCTCATCGTTCTGATTCTTCTTTAATTAGTTTCTACTGAATGGACACACCTTGTGTTTTTTGTTTGCCGTGTGTGTGGCCTTTTTCTAAACCAGGAAATAATCAGCCTGCTTCTGATGCTTTCTTTAACTACTGCTTATGTTCAATATAGAATCGCAGAATGAAAGGTTAGATTAATCCACAGAGCTATAGTAGAATTACAGAGTAGTTTGATACAGGACGTGGAAGCAGTAGAGCAGTGGCGTTTTATGATGTCTGGCAGTGAGGGTTGATGTGTGGAGGATTATGGGTATGGAGCCATAGGTCTTTACAGGTCTCATACAGAAAGGTGAAGCTGATCCACTTCACATCATTGGTATAGGATACTACTAACCATCAGCATCCAGGGACTGTGTGTACGAGATGTGTTCGTGTCTGTTTGTACTGTACATAGAGAGACAAACCGAAAGATTTACATTTCCAAGATCTATCTTTATATATATTTTTTTTTTTTACATTGAAGCTCCATTTGTAGTTACTTTTAATATTTAGGAACATGCGCAAAGTTCCTGTTATCATTTACGTCATAGCAGCTACGTATAAACGGTTGTTCAGTAGACAAAAAAAATGCTGTCTGTCGCATCGAGCAGAGAATCTCAGTTACGAAGTTTTCTATTATAGGAACAATAATATATTAGAACTAGAAGGGCACTTGGAGAGTGCAGACCTCCGCCAAGGACAATACCTGACTCTTCTATGATCTGCAAACGCATCCACTTTATATGTCTGGATACATTTCCAATGAAATCATCGTATTTCTACATTATTACACTATGTTTTGTCTCTACTGAACTTTACTTCCAACTACTGGATTTTGAGATGTATGGCATTGTTGAGTACAGACGTCCACCAAACCCTAATGCCGTTTCTCGCAATGTTGGGGGAAAGACAAACTAAACTCCTTGAGCTGTCCTGTGAGTTGGATCGGCTTCAAAATTTACTTGGCCCATGCGACACCCTTCCACCAATTTTCATGAACATCTGGCCAGTAGTTTTTGTGCAATCCTGCTAACGGTTGGTGGAGGTAACGAGTGCATTAATAGAAATCTTGCAGCTGAACTACTGTCAGTTTCTGTTAGAGACTTGCATATAGGATCAGCAAGATTGGATTGGCACTGAGCACTCTGCCTGTAACTGGATGCACATACCATGCCTGTGGTTCCCTGAGACTGGGCCATCCCATGAGCCCCAGCTAACCACTGATCGCGGTTGTGTGAGATGGAAACACATCAGACTCAGAGGCCACCTTAAATGCTACCACATGCTTTATTTTTATCCAGTCTTGCTCCGTTCACACTGTTTTACCCATCTGCTGTAGTGGGCACAATCTCTAGGGGCATTTTTCCTTGAATGTCATGTACATAATACTCCCAAACCCTGTTTCCACACACAAATGAATCAAACATGGCATAAAATGGACAGTAGCAGTACCAATGTGGGTTTTTTTTTGGCCACTCCTCTACTGGTAAGGACAACATGATGGAAAAACTCTGTAGGTGGTGCTACTTTGAGGACAGTCGCACTGATTGTAGCACTTGGGAACTTTCTCAGACTGTACGCAAATGTTCCTAAATTGGTCTCAGCAGTTATAGCCAAGAAAAATGATGCATTTCTGGGTTTTTTTCCTATTTTTGTTTCTCATGCTGTTTTATTCCTCGGTGCCAAAAAAGGCTTCCTGTTCCTGAAAATCTAGCTTGAAATCTGCTCACTTCTGGTTATTGTAAGTTCCAGAGTCAGTCACAGATGGACACACAGATACACGTACACACAAACACGCGATGAGTAACGCTAATATCCACAATAAACTATTGCCAAATTATTAAAGGAGCAGTTTGTAATTTTTAGTGCCCTCTGCTGGCTGTGAGACTTTTAGGGTAAAACTACACGGCAAAGGAGTTTTCTTATGCCTGGTGCCTTAATTTAAAATCTATCGCTCGAATATTCAGTGTTTATCCACTGCATGCAGAAATTACAAGTCGTAGTTTTTTCTGAGGTAGCTTTAAACTGCGAATGACATTTTAAAAAATTACAAACTTCACTTTTAAATCGCACACAAATGTGTGTTAATCACGGCACAAGTTTTCTCTATCACTGGCCTTTCCTGTAGTCCTGACTCTCATCTGCTGCTGTCAGCCTGTGTTTGTGCAGCTTTTGTGTCGTCATTTCCTGCTGATGTGTGTCTGTATAGAGGGGAAATTTCTGAAAGGTTATCATGACCAAGATAAAAAACATAGGGATAAAATGACACCATAGTAAATATTTTTTCAAGAGTTTAAGTATTGTGTTTAAAATGGAATCTCTGTTTAATTAATCTGTAACATTTGGTTAACCATATATTATGATCTGAGGACAGAAGATTCCCAGTACATGTCCCTGGCCTATTTATGGTTTTGTTTTGTTTTGCTTTGCAGTTTTTGTTTGGTTTGGTTTGGTTTTTTGTTTCGTTTCATTTCGTTTGGAAGAACAGGTTTTCCTTTAATTTTCCAGTATAGGAAACGTGTTTGAACCTATAATGCTTCATATAAGCACGTACAATCTCTATTCTTTTTCTAATGCACAGGTTCTCAGCCCTGGTCCTAGAGAGCCCCCTGTGCTGCATATTTTAAGTTGGCGTGTGTGCGTTAGCAGGAAATACGCTAATATGTGCAGGCCAGAGGGTAATCCAGGACCAGGGTTGGGAACCTGTGCCCTAATCTATCACAATGTTTAACTTTTGTCTATGTTTTCAACCAGATTGACCTGTTTTGCCATGTATGTAAACATTAGTGATGTGAGCACTAGGAATACAATAACTGTGCTTTCTTGTGCCCCCTGCAGGTCTGTCAGAGGACAACAAGGTGCTGACACCAGCGTTCACAGATTCCCTGCGCCTGTACAGACAAGCCAAAGGCCACTACGGCACCTGGGACATGATGTGCGGGGATCCAGCACGGGTCAGTTCTCTAATCCCAGCCCAGACTCCGGGTCCGAATAGGACAGTTTCACTAAGTATATGGTTGTTTTACAAGACACTGTCAAACTGAATATAAAAACAGATATATGTCCCTACTCTATCAGATTTGCACGATGCATAGTCAGCTCCTCTGTGAGCTCTGCTTACCCATAAAACCCTTCTCTGCCTCTTGAAAGAAGTACATTGAAGTGAATTTTTGCAGAAGTATAAATTATGACACGAGTAAGACCTTTTATAAGAACGGGAAGGAAACTGAAGGATAGGGATAATAAAGTCAATTTAAAGCTACCCGGTGAAAAACAGAAGTCTTGGGCAACTAGTTTTAGTTTAGTTTTCACCAATTTAAATGCTGACTAGAACTGATTGTGTTTGTTTTCCTGAAAAGATGGAAGAAGTGTTTGGATTGATCTTGCTTCATTTTGAGTGGCTGTTTAGTTCTTTCATTCTTTAACCGCACATTCCCTTTCCTATTTTGTTCTGTCTCCCTCTCTGATCTTTCTTCTCTTCTCCTTCTCGTTCTCCTTTCCCCACTTCTCCTTTCTTCCTCTCCTCTGGTGTGCGCTGCTGGCCAGGGTGGAGTTTCCTCTCTGTGAACTGAATCCATCCTTTGTGCATGGAGAAGGGCAGGTGAGACACAGGCAGCACTGTAAGCCAGGTGGAAGTGCAGTCATACTTCTCTGACACACACAAACATTTGTCTTACCATCCTTATAAGGCCCTTCCACTCATATAATTGTTAATGCAGCTAATAAATGACATACATACGTACATCTAACTCTGATGTCAGTAATCAAAAGGAATTGGGAACCAGCCAAATGTCAAAACAAAACAAAAAAGAATTGTGGGAACACATAAAGGAGTCTCTATTTTCTTTGTCACTTCTCACATATCCAGCTTGTTGTGTTAGACTGAGCTCACTGATTTGCAGATTTACTTTATGGTTGATTATACTTGGAAGGTTTTACTTATTTGAGTCTACATTTCAGTTGAAGCCAGCTCCTGCATCAGATTACCTTTCACAAATATATTTCCATTCCATATTTCCAAGTCCATTCCATTAAGCTAGCATTTGGTCTTTAACTTGGTGCATAGATAATGTTTGGCTGGCTCGCCTTGCTGTGCTTTAAAGTTATGTAGTCAGTCAAACCCTCAATTACGTCTGAACCAGAGAGTGAAAAGGGGGCTAGTGCTCAAACATGTTATTAGAGATATGAGCCATAGTCTGAAGAACGCGTGTCTGCACAGCACTGTCTTACGTATTCATTTTATAACTTGGGCTCAACCTTGGGGTTAGGACAGCTTATTAATATTGTGATTATTATTACTACAATCTTATTAGCATTCATTTAGTTCAAGTTCACTTCGTCGCATTTTACAAAAGATTGCAGCTGTGCTCCATCCAAAATTCTAGCATTGTAATCAAAGTTGTCTGTATGCCATACACTGGCAGCAGTGTATTTAAAATAAGGCATATTTTTGCATGGCACAGTTCTAGTTTCTAGATGCAAAATACAATATCCATGTTATATTTTACATTGTGTGCCCATAATCTAAGACGTGCCCTTGTATAGATCTATAAAATCCAAGATGAGATGCATGCTTTCAAGTACATGTCAAGTTCAAGTTCCTTTTATTGTCATTTCAACCATATACATGTAATACAGTGTACAGTGAAACGAGACGGCGTTTCTCCAGGACCAAGGTGCTACATACAAGACAACACAAAAGTACAAAAGGTGCACGTGTGCAACAGTAGACGACAGAAGACAACACAAGTTTCTTGTTTTTGACAACATAAGTTGTCATCTCTTGATTTTGATAAACTGCAGTGTGACGCACAAGCCCAGTCTGAAGAATTTTGCGCTCTTATAATGCGATCGTTTCTCTGTCGTCTTATAATTCAAATAGCTCAGGGTAAAAACGCTCTCAAACACACATTTGAATATGATGCAAAGCGTTGAGATCACTCCCTGAAATCCAACTCTGATTTTGTACCACAGTCTAAGTTCTGTTAAGTTAAATGTATAGCAGTGTATAATAGCGTAATATTATTAGCAGTGTATATTACTTATGCTAAAAGTCTGAGAGAACTCAGCTGTGATATGCTGCTCTCACAACAGTTGCTACCTATGCTGAAAACACACCCAAAGAAAAAAATGTGTTTCCAGAAAAGCTATGCTGTGTTTTTGTAGTGTTGATTCACAGCCAGTGATGACAAGCCTACTTCAAGTCTTTAGGGTTACGCGAGTAATAAAAGAAAATGCTCTTTTGTTGTAGGATCACAATTCGGCAGTAAGGATTCTTATTTTCAATATATATTGTGTAGAATTTGGCTTGGAGGGTATCCAGAAAAAACAGAGGGTTATATTTGTAGCCAAGTTCTACGACTGACGAGAGCACAATCAGAATGGCTTCCTTTGGAATTAGTGGTCTTTTCCCATTCCCACGGATTCCCTTGCCAAATGCAAATAGGAAATTTGTCACCTCATGGCTGTGACGCCACACGTACAGCCTATAAAAGCTATTTCTTTGCCATAGTCACCCACCAGTCATTCTGGTCAACCCCAGTAACCCAGGTTGCCCTGGTAGTCCTTCACTCAGTCAGAACCATGATTACATATGTTTTGCTTCCTTTTCTTCTGGACCTCCAGAAGTGGTGTATCCAGCTTCTAATGAGAGTTCGTAACTTGTCCAGATATTTCCAGACAGTAACAGCACTCTTGAATAGAACAAATACTGTACAACTGTTAATACTGCTTCCTGTTGAGGAAAAAATAATTACTGAAGCTATTGAGTTTTTTTCTTTAGGTTATTGAAGATAAAAAAAAAACATTCTTGTGCCTGCACTTTTCTTGGAGTTCATCACTCAACATTCTTATATTGAGCTCTATGGAATAGGAGAATTACTCAAGATGCTGGTGTTGTACTCTATTGAGGATAAGAATTGCTTCAAATCTTGATGCTGTATTCTAGTGGATGAGTATCACTCAATCACGACAGAGCACATGGATTGCAATTAACCAATATTCAGTCTGTAAAATATGGCAAAGATCTCCATGTCACTGCTTCACACATGTCCCCAAGTGACACTCCTCTAAGGAGGGCCATAGCATGAGTCTCATGACATTCAGTGGATGAAGGAACCTCTCGTCTTTCCACCACCCGCTGATGACAGCTGTATTGGGCTCCCTCCAGCTCTGTACTTCAATCTGCTAACAGCTCTTGTATTTGGCCCATGCTTACTGGCAGCTCCTCTAATTTACATTCCGACACAGTAAAAACCCTCACTCCTCCTCTTTCTTGGGATTGATCAGATGAATCCTTGGCCCAATTTTGTTCTTGCTATTTCAGCATGGTGGAGGAGCTTGCATTTTATTTTCTAGCAGGTTTTACAGCTGTCTCTGCTGTCTGCTTCCTCCTCAGCGGTGCCAAAGGGAGACGATGAATAGACAGTATTATTTCCATAGCCTGTGTGTTGCTAATGACATTATGCTGCTATTAGGGCATGGCACTCCAAGTCCCAAACGATTTGAAAATTGATCATGCCTTTCATTCATTTGGGCTTTGGTGAAACAAATAATTGACCATCCTGCTCTGAAATACACAAAAGGTTGGGAAAGTTGCCAAACAAACAAACTATAACTTCATAGACTTTAGTTACTGTGTCTGCACCATCAACACTGCCACACATCAACTTAAACTATAAGCCATGTGTTTCGTTCAACAACACGGTGGCAAAACCTTTTTAGAGATACGGTCACTCATGGTATGCCTCATTGCAATCTCTGTGTCGGTGCAGATTTTAACACTAACAAGATTAGCAAATGGATTACAGCACTCACAAATCCACTTCCTCAAGCCTTCTAGAAGAAGATAATGTGAAAGGATTAGCATGACCTAGTGGTGGCCTTCCGTAGGCTGCACACATGAGGTCACGGTAACAAGGTGACAACTTTCCTATTAGTATTTTACTACATATTGTAGTATATACTATTTGTATAAGTCAGGTCAAAATACACACAAGTACACGTGGAATTAACGAGGCATAGGAATGCATTCAGTATTATGCATAATTATAACTTATAATTCAGCTCCGTGAAGGTGGACACGCTCCATATGTAGATATAAAGGGCTCATTCTAAGAGTATGAAAACACAATGATTCATAGTTGCATGTAATTGTTCACTAATGAAAACATACTTATGAATTCCATAAGTATGTTATGGAATATATATACTTCATTTCTGCTAATAGGTTTCCTCAAAATTCTGCATAGTGGACCTTTAATTCAATGTATTTCATTTTCATGCAAGTTTACAAATTATACATTTTGCAAAGGTAGATAGGGAAGTTTGAATATTAATGTAAACTGAAAAGCAAATGAATTGAGCATCACAAGGTTTGGGCAGTTGACACACTCCAGAGCGAACACATGCACACATATATAGCGCATGCTGCTGTTTTTATTAGACATAAGACTGCTGGTTCGGACACACCCCATTGAATGAGCCATGTATGAATGACAGCATTGCTGCTTCTAGTCTTTACTATCCCGTGATGCAGGGTGAAAATAAATTGCCCATTCAGGAAAAGGTGCATGTGTATTTGTGTGCAGTGTGTATACCCGTGGTAAGGCTGTATTCACTCCCTGAATGCTTCCTTTCCCATAATATTGCAACACAAGTAGCTGGAAATGACTGTGTGTGCTGTTCTTGCTGATGGGTGTGGGCCACTGTGTTTTTTTCTTTCTTTATTTATTTATTTTTTCTTTCTCTTTTTTTTTTTTTAATTATTCTTTGTGCGAATTGGCATACACCTGGCAGTGCCCGTCTGTGTTGTCATGGAAACAGAGCGGGAGGGGGCTGCAGATGCCTGATTTCTCCTCAGTATTTTGCAGTGCCTCAGTCGAACTCATGCAGTGCATGCAGTAATGTGTGGAATTAATACTGTTTGGAGTAATGGAACACTCAGCACTTAATTGATGTAATTGTCATATAACAGCGTTGACAATGGCCCTTATTGTCTGTGAATGAACACCGTCTGGCTCTGCGTTCCATACACTCCTCATTCCTCTTGGAAATCCTTGTGCAACCTTCAGGAAGCATTTCAGGACCCTGGTCATTGGTGAGCACTTCATATGAACACTTCATCTAGTTCACCAGCCTGGTGCGTCTACTCAAAATTTCTCACTAAAACAAACAAAAAAAAAAAGGTTGTAGGAATGCGTGTCCTCCCACTCTTTTTAAATTACAAAGCACCATGTGCATGTGGCAAGTGTCTCATCTACTTCTGCCTTGTAATATGAAGCTCCTTGTTTAATGCTTGATCAATCTTAGGATTATGAAGTTTCATCCTAATTTTTAGGTACAGGTTCTATTTGTTAAGCCTTGTGCTTTATTGTTTGCCAGACTCTCAAAAGCATGTCTTTATCACTGTAAGCACACATGAAAACAGAGAGCCCCTACACACACCCACACACTCCCTGATGTGGTCAGCACATTTCAAAGCTTGATTATTATTGGTAACACTTCAAACACTGAACAAGGGACCACTTCAGGATAAGTGTGTTAGTTAGTGGATAATCAGTGTGAAATAACCAAACATCATTTGAGTTTTAGAGCTTAATCGTTCACTTTGCTATTGCAAGAACACCCAGGCGTTTATAACAAAGTGTCCAGAAATAAGCATACAAAAGCTAAAAGCTACTGGTGTGTTCTAAATGTAGGACTGTAACCCATTGGCACTATCTCTATCTGTTTAGTGAGATTTAAACTTTAAGCAGGTATGGCTTAAACAGGAATGTTTATTTTATTATCATCTCTGCCTTGGAGGTTATGTTTTTGGTTTATTTGTTTGTTTTTAAGCAGGATTATGCAATTGGTATGAAATTTGGTGGAAAGGTGTGGCATGACCCAAGGAAGAGCCCTTTAAATTTTGGAGCAGATCTGACTCACAGGGCAGCTTGACTAATTACATTTCTCTTTCACTAATGTTATGATATTTGGCCTTGCTGGAGGTCTATGCTCTCTGAATGCCCTTCTAGTTATTAAATATGTATCCTGTGATTTCTAGCTCAATTTGTATTTGTGTGTGTGTAGATTCTGGCCAACCTGGTGATGGAGACACTGTACCCGGAGCTCAGGACACAGATAGGGCCTCGGCTGAAGGGCAAGCTGCAGCAGAGACAACGGAACTGGATGCTGGTCAGTATTTAAACCCAAGATTGATGTTTAAAACCTCCAGTTATGGTCCCTTTGTCCAGACACATCAATGGTAAAAGTGACGTAGCATATCGTGAATATTTCCTGTTTGATATATTTCAAGTATCAAATGCATACCTGCTTTGTTAGAAAGGTTCCCCTAAATATTTTACAATATACCACAAAAATTAACATCTACAACATTTTCTTGTACTATTCAGGAAGTGGTTGTTTAGATAGACAGTCTTTATAGTGATTAAAACTGTCTTATTTGGGGTGCATCTCAGGTTGAGGGGATTATTATGTCCTTCGTGTTGAGGGTAATTGTAAATGATGCATAATCATTTTACATTAATTGCCTGTGCATACATCCCCTTTAAAATTTGAGTAGGCATTAGCTCAAATTAGCCTCTCACTTTGGTATTCTCGCCAAAGGCATGCCTCGGAAACTCATTCAAATCCACTGCCTATGCTAGAATGGCTGAATTATAGTGCAGCTTTTTCCTTTATTGACAGGAACGTAGAGGGTCCTTTTTGTCTTGATTGGTTGGAGTCTTACAGACGCAAACGATTTTTACTAATCTAAGCAGCTTTTTTATTGAAATGTGCTGAATACACCCTGTGACTTCTTACTGTTTGTGTGCATGTTTGGTTATGGTTATGCTAGATTTCAGATGCAGTATACGGACAAGTGCTGAGTCAGACACGAACACAGTATGAGGCATTGGTACAGGCCTGTGAGGTAGAGCGCCCCCGTCTGGACGCTGCACTGCGCACAGACATGGACCAGATTGTTTCCTCCAAAGAGCATGTTACCGGAAGGATGCGTGGTAAGTCCAGACTTATACTAGATTGAAACACTGCTTTGAAAGTGAAAGTAACTTTCCCAGAACTTTCCACCAATCACAAATGTGGTTGATTTAATAAAGGCGGGTGTTCAAAGTTTTGCACTGTAGCCATGAGGATAACACAGCTAAGAAGTAAAGCAAGCCTTCAGTTTAAAGCCATATCTGAATGATCACATTTAGATGTAAATAGGTATCTCAGACTTGCGTATGTGGTTTCTGAAACATTGTTGTATATCGACATGCCAGGATGTTTCATAGCAACCGTCTTGAACCACTTCAGCACAGTCTGGTCTCATACTGTGCATGTGTTAAGGTCAGGTAGGCTCACGCTTGGAATTTGAAGGCAGAATTATATATTAGAAATAATCTGGATGATAATACAGATCCAAATTTTCATATAAGGACTTTTTCTTCTGTTTATTAAAACTTTTTAGGTATTCTATATCAGTGATGTGGTGATTTTGGCATGCAATTTGCATAATGCTAAACAATGAACTAAAAGAAGTAATCCAAGACACCAAACATTTCCTGGATGATTAACAATGTTTAGAGATAAAGGAGAAATCATTCCTTTAAACGGCACTGCCCAGAATCAAGTCAGGTCAAGTGTTTTTACTTCGCAGCTAGGAAACGCTTGAAGGAAAATGCCACCCTGAAACACATTAAATATGTTTGTGACATGTTTAGCGATTCTGGTGCTAGTTTGCTGTTTGTTGCATGATTTTCTTTATTCCTGTAAGAAATAAGTGTTTGCTTGCCACACTAGGGCAGTTATATTAGAAATTCAGCTTAGAAGTAGTGGAGTCTGCAAACATCAGCTACACATGGCAATTGCCCCGAGTTAAGGCAGAGACTCGGCTCGGCCAGTTTGTGATCTACGGGATGGAGTTGAAGGTGGGTGGCATAAAAGTTGATGCTTTGGAAGCTAATTTGTTTGCGTATAGTATAGAGTATACAGATGAGGAGGTGAAAAAGCTGAACAGACAAATGCACTAAAGCACTG
This sequence comes from Parauchenoglanis ngamensis, assembly GCA_030014255.1. Lineage (NCBI taxonomy): Eukaryota > Metazoa > Chordata > Actinopteri > Siluriformes > Auchenoglanididae > Parauchenoglanis > Parauchenoglanis ngamensis. The sequence continues at coordinate 17,255,434 of JAQMYM010000011.1, read as the reverse complement.
CTGCATCAATCTGTCTAGGTAGAGATGAAGCGAGGGCTAAATCCCACTGGTGCAAATATCAGCAGGTCACCAAGCGGCATTGTGGGTAATACTTGAAACCATTAACCGAAGAAAAAATAGAGAAACGTATCGATGAAAAGTTTAATTTGGGTTTTTCTTTACACAAGCTTTACACAGTCAGACCTAAACTTTTTGCAGGCACTTTTCCACCCTCTCTCAGTCTCCTTCTCTCTCTCTCTCTCTCTCTCTCCTTTCTCACTCAGTCCCCCTCAATTCCTCCCCTTCCTCTCTCATTACACATTTGTCTAAACTACATGCTGAAAATGCTCACTAGCCAAAGAAAAAAGGCTTGGCAAGGGCACTGTGCTTTTCTAATAGAGCAGTGCTGGTAGAACTGCATTCCACAGTCAGCCCGAGACTTAATTTCTCATCAGGACTGAAACCTAGAAACAATTGTTAATAGTACGTTGTGTGTGAGATTGAGGAAGCCGTTTCGTTTCTGTTGTGAGTAAGGATTTGTGATAGAATGCAGCTTTGCTGTGGGTGAGGCTGGGTAATAGGTAACTGCCAGCATTTTAAAAAATGCTTGTGCACAAACCTCCGGCCCCAGAACCTATGGTGATTTTGCTGGGATAAGCATGCAAACTAGACTTGGCATTAGCAAGGACTGACATGACAACACTTGCAAGTGCTCTCGGTCATTCAACTGCCCAAATGACCAAGTGTTGTAATTGAGTTATAATATTTTTTCAATGTGATGTTTTCGATCACTGATATACTGGATAGAGTGAAGGGAAGCTTAGAGCTTGCGTTAGATTTTGTAGTCTCAATGTCCTTCGTAATCAGTGGTTTTTGATAATGTCACTGTTGTCTGGAGTCTCACCGTTGTATTTTTGTTTCCATGTGCAGCACTGGTGCTTCCAAATGCAGATTATGTCCTTAAGAACAATGTTCAGCCGTACATCAACTCCATCCTGGAAGCGCTGATGGAACCGGTGGGTCAGGGATTCTCCGAGGTCAGAGAGGTACTCTTCCGTGAGCTGGTGGAAATCGGCAAGAACGCTGTCAATGATGGAGGCACAGAGGTGCTTGGAAAGGTGAGGACACCACATGGCAGAACAGCTACTGTATATTTACCATTGTACCACAGCACTTTTGAATTCTGATTGGTCAGAATGTGCTGATTAATATTTATTTTTCTATACTAGCAGCTCGGACAGTATTTCAGGTCCAGACCAACCCCAAGAATTTGGTGCACAAGTTTTAATTTATTTTGGGTTTTCTGAAATCAACACGAGGTCAGAATTATACATACAGGGTCCCAAATGTACATGCATCCACTTGGATTATTACATTCATCTGTGCTGAAAGTTCCAAAATGTCTTTTAACTTACCAAGGACTTTTAACTTCCTGTTAGTGATAATGATTGGCTACAGCTGGTAGTGTCTCTGTTCCAACATAAAAAGGGTTTGTTTGACAGTACTCACTGGATTGACCAACACGTAGTACAATGGGAAAGTCCAAGGAGCTCTGTGCAGATCCGAGAAAGAGGATCATAGATTTAGGCAAGTCGGAAATGTCGCCTGGAGCCATTAAACTACTGCAGCTACCAGGATTATCAGTTCGAACAAAAGGTATTGGGCCACTTTGCTGGAAGAAGACCCAAACTTGTCAACCTTAGCTGAGAGGAAATTGGTTTGGATGGTCAGGAACAACCCAGGAACCATCAAAGCACAGGCCTGCCATGAACTACATTTCACAAAGTGGGTGGAATAATGAATAACCTCAAACCTTTTAGCTAGATGGTTAAAACTTCAACCTCAAATACATCAATGCTTGCTGTGGAATGGATAAAGCAGGCTGGATAAATTAAGCTTAAAACAAGTCCTGACTTGATCCCTATAGAAAATATGTGGACGGTGCGTAAAAGTCGGGTCCGTGTCAGGAAAGACACAAATTTAATTGAACTCCACCAATTCTGCCAAGAACAGTGGTGGTATAGCCAACCAGAATTCTTCCAGAAGCTTGTTAATGGCTACCAAAAGCGTCTGGTCAAACTGAAACTTGCTAAAGCACATTTAACTGAATAAAAGGTGTGCTGTATGAATATTTTTCACCCTGTGTTGATTTCAGAAAACCCAAAATAAATTAAAACTAAACTAAAATAAAAAAAAAGCAACATAATTTAACTGTCACTCTCTCTTCCTTAAGCATATGGAGAAGGTGTCCATGTTGGCTTTCCACCCAGTGAAGATGCAGAGCTGCTATGAGAAGATCGAACAGCTGAGTCTGGAGGGCCTGCAGCAGAGATTTGAAGTTTCCAGCCCTTCTGTGTTCATTCAAAGAGCTCAGATCCTTATGCGAGAGGTCAATTCATTTCCTACTGTCTTCTCAACCTGTCAGCACTGTTATCATACCTGCTTCATTCAATCCCATTTTGTTCTGCTGTACAAATTTGGACATCTTTATTCACAGCATATGTCATGGATGTCTCTGGCATTTACTTGCTATTGAGATTTTGTTCGATTAACAAAACAGAGTAACCAGAACAGGAATATTTCGTTTTTAATAGCCGTGCAGTCAACTTGGCATCAGTAGCAAGAATCACGGCATGGTATATAAAGCAATAGTGACATTGTGTGGCAAAATCGAGTACTACAGGCAAAAAAAAAAAAAAAAATCCTAAGAGTACACTAGAGTTTGTGTTCTGAAAAATTTTGTAGCCAAGTACCCCTTAACTGTAAGAAAAACAATTTCCATGGACCCTATGAGTACAGATAATCCAACTGTTTAAATATTTGACTCATTGTTCAAAAGTGCACAATAACATCCTGGCTATTTATTAGAGCTTTTTTTTAATTCTGGAAGCTACCACCAACCAACCACTTTTGAGTTAAATCTAATTGTACAAGCTCAAAAATTAAATCCTGTTAACTCAAGTGATCAGATTAAGAACTCAATATTAAATATTATAGCTTTGAGTCTAGCACTAAACGATGAAGGACCATGATAATAATAACATGATGGACTTTAAGAACTGCTTCTGTGTACACGTTATGAGCTTTAGCAACTTGGATATTTTGACCATGTGGTTTATGCAAAGCATGGATGTTGGGCTATCAAATCCCAAATTTCCATCATGTCCTTTTTGAAAATCCTCTTCTTTCCAACACAGCAAATGGACAATGCAGTGTTCACATTTGAGCAGCTGCTCTACCAGAACATGGAGGAACAGTCAGGAGAGGAGCTTATTAAAACCATGCATCGCTGCCAGGACCGGGTACTGAAGGTGAATCAGCCAGAGACCTGTTTAAACAAGCACTAAAGACTAATGCGAGGAATCTGGGGCCTATTCAGTGGGCTCTTATTTATTTATTTTTTTGAGGGAAAGAGACTGGGGAAAAAAAGTGCTCTGTTTTGTAAAAGCTACAAAAACTTCACAGAAAATGCAAATAGCTGTGCGTTTGTTCTTATCGTTGGCAGAAATATGACTACGATAGCAGCACAGTGCGTAAGAAGTTCTTTAGAGAAGCACTGCTGCAGATCATCATCCCGTACATGCTGAAACAGCTGCATCCCGTGTACGCTCCCGTAAGTATGACACATCACTCGTTGTGCATTCTGTGTGTATCTGTGTCTGGATCTCACTCTGATCTAGGGGGTGTGGCACAATGTCATTATCTGGAACTGTATCCATTTAATGCTCCAAATATCTCTATTTGTCAAATCTATTCAGATTTAAATCTGAATCTAAACTTGAATATGAATCATATGCCACCAGAAATACCAGAAAATACAGGGAATAGAAGCGAGAAGTCGAAACGGGAGAAATTTCAGCATGGTGTGTGAATTGTAGGTCTAATGCTCCTTTTTCCTCATCCTTAACAACATCACTCAAGTTCATAACTAGTCTGACCAGGAAGTTACGAAAAAAGACGCTGAAAATGTATCTCAAAGTGCTGCATATTGCATTACATTTATGGCGTTTGACCGATTCCCTTATCCAGAGTGAGTGCTTTGAAGTCTCTATCAATAAACACATTCTGATACTTGTTCACTAGATCAGGGACAAAGACTACCATATATTGTATATTCATGTTTGTACTGCAAGGCTCATATCTGACCAAGTGTTTGTTCTGACAAATTAAAAATCTCTGCTTCACGCCTCCTTTTTGTTGCATCCTATAAGATCCCAGTTCCGACAAACACCTCTAGTCACAACCTTTTCTGGCAAGTTTTCTTAACAAGAAGTAGAACTTGACACCGGTAGCATCTACAGAGACATCTTAAACAATTTTCAAATAGGAAGGAAGCTAAAGAAGGAAAACTGTTTGACATTTGACCTTGTTTGGATTCAGTCCAAAATCTAATCAGTTCATCTGATGGTTACAATGATGATGCCATCTAAATAACACCAAGCACTCGAGCACTCATTCTTGAGATATTGCGGTAACGAGAATCTCAGATGGACACACACATCCTATTTGTATCTGTTTTTGTACTCATTTAGAACACACTAACTGTCCATTGCAAATTATGCATTCATAATCGGTTACCTCCCCAGACTGGACACCATCTTCAACAAAAAACATTTTTCATAAAAAACATGTTTCTGTCTTCTTCTCAGGAGCTGCCTAAGTTCAAAGAGTTCATCTTTGAGGATTTCTCCCGCTTCATATTAGTGGAGAACATTTTCGAGGAGGTCGTCCTACAGTCAGTCACTAAAGACATCATGATGGGTAAGACTATCCATGCTCCATGCGCTCCGTGTTTCCTCACTTGTAACATTGAGCACTTTGTGGTTGCACAAAACAAACCAGTCATGATTTCTGCTCTGCTCTTCAGTGGATAATCTCACCTGGATACTGTAGACTTGTACACTGTTCATAAGACTGTCCTGTGTAACTTGTTTCAGTCAGAATGTAGTTCTGACAAATTGCAACAACAGCGACAAGTGGAACATAGCATCTACAAAAAACACTGGACAGTTATGGCTGGTGTGCAGAAATGTACACTACCGGTCAAAAGTTTGGACACACCTTCTCTTTCATAGGTTTTTCTTTTTTTTTGTTTTCTACATTGTAAAACAATACTGAA
>JAQMYM010000011.1:17234656-17250236 GCA_030014255.1 Parauchenoglanis ngamensis | reverse complement strand
ATGTCAACAACCGCTCAACTAAGTAAAGAGAAACAACAGTCCATCATTACTTTAAGACATGACGTGTCTTTTAAGTACTAAAAATAAAGAAAAAAACATTGAATTAGAAGGTGTGTCCAAACTTTTGACTGGTAGTGTACATAATATTAAGGGCACTAATTTGAGGCAGTGCAGATTTGGCAAGTTTTCCACAAACTGCCTGATACAGGGGCAACACTGATGGGCTCACAGCTCACGTGGCCAAAAACTTCGACTCACATAGCATAACATTTCTACAAAAAGAAATTATGAACTTTTTAAGGAGGATATTAAGAACATTAGCCATCACTCAAGGTTTCTTTTAAGAGGTTAAGGCATTGGAACTTTATGCATTGGACAATATATATAATTTTATGTTTATATTTCATTTTTGTGGTTCTCTGATTTGTTTCACTGAAACATACTTGATTAAAAAAATATATGTGTAGTTTTTGAGATCTAAATTCTTCAAGCTCCAAAGTGGGGCAACAAAAATCATCAGGAGATTGCGAGTTCAAATCCTGATGATGCCACAGCTATCTGTGGTTAGGGGTACAAAAGAGCTAAATTGGCTGTGCGCTCAGGGAGGAAGGGACTCTGCATACTCTGTCCTATGAATAATGGGTGACTGTGAGCTCATGCATGTTCAATAGCAAGTTTGAAAAGATTTGTGTGTCTCAGTTAAAGCGCCTCCAGTAGCGGTCATATAGGGGAGACATAACTGGTGGTTGGGAATTAGCCAAGACTAAATTAGGGAGTTAAGCACAATGGGGGAAAAAAGCTAAACTTAATCATTCTCTGTGCAGCTGTGAAGGAGGCGGCCATTCAGAGAAGGCACAACCTTTACAGAGACAGCATTGTCCTGGCCAACAGTGATCCAAACCTTCACCTGCTGGAGGAGAACTCTATCGACTGGGCCAGACGGTATGGAGGAGGAGGAGGAGGAGAAGAAGAAGATGGAGGAGGAGGACGGGACCGATTTCGAAGACGCAAACAGATTGTATCCATGATTCAGGTGGAGGGTATGGCGCCGATGCCTTATGGCTCTTGCCTGGAAGTACCTGGTGTGGAAGAGATACCCGAGGAGAATGAGATGCAGATGGCTGAAGATGTTCAGGAGGAACCGGTCATCAATAACGATCTCCGTAAACAGCCAATCATTTCTGTAGTGTCAAAATCCCTAGATGAGCCAAGCTCTCCAGACAGCGTCCAACAGATCCGTCAGCTCATCAGGCCAATGCTTGAGGTGGTTCTTCCGTCATCAGAGGATACTGTCCCAGAGCTGACCAATGGAATGCTGCCTCTGGAGGAAGGGGAGGAGATAGAGGCCATCACCACAGTGGAGGAAATGATGCCAAAGGACTCTGCCATCGCCAGTGCCATTCAGGAACTGGAAAACGCTGTTCAAGATGAAGAATGCAATGTAGACTCTGATGTGGAATTTCCTCAAGCATCTGCTGAGTCAAGTCCTCGACACCATGACGACAGCGGGTTTCAGTCTCCGACCAATGACAACGGAGAGGAAGAGGACCCTCAGCCAAGCACTGCACAGCTGAAGGGTGAAGCTGAGCCAGTGGATCCTGAGCTAGTGATGGTGACGTTGGAGCAGGAAGATGAAGTGTCTGAAGATGACTCGGAGGCAGGAGAGGCAAAGAGGTGGACCACAGAGGACTTGGAATATAGCATTTAATCCAGGACATGGACTTGTGTTTGTTTTTGTTTTATGGAAATAGAAGTTTTATTGCAAAAAAAGATAGCAAATGAAGATATGTTGAGTAAAAAGCACCTAATATTGCTTATTATGAGATTAATGTAAACAATTCGAGTCTGTTTCTAGAATTATTGACTAATTCCAAACTAAAAATTGGCTTATTGCATTGGCAGATCATTTTGCTTCTTTCTAGAAGTAAACAATTTCAAGCTTGAAATGACTAGAAAGATCTAGAAATGGGTTTAAAATCGTATAATCTAGCTGAATTTGTGTATATTCAAGATATTTTGACTTGCTATCTTTTTTTTTTTTTAAATGTCAGTTGACCAAATGTGCATCATTTGTATTCGATTTTAAACAGTGGCAATCCAGTGGCAATCAAGTTTTTGTATATATTCATATTACTTCCGTGTTTATCTTAAATATAATTACTTATTCTTAAATTATCATTTAGATCCCTTTTTTGAATCACACTGAAGCATTAATTTCATCTAAATATTGGGATACTATATGGATCTCTGAGCATCGAAAATATTCATTTTATATGGCTTTAAACACTTAATACTTGCTTTATTTTACTCCATATTTATATACAAGGGAAACGAGGACACAAAATGTTTCTGGTCTTGAAACGGTGTATTTGTTTGTTTTTAACTTACCAATTGTTACCAACTCAATGCTATGCTAATATAGTTGCAGCGGAATGACGTCATGTATCCACAGAGCATTTGGTGAGTCATCTTTCTGTTCCTCTGATAACGAGTGAGCGGTTTCGTCATCGATGCAACCCTAATTTCATCTTGTGGGTAGACATGACTAAACGTAATGTGACTTTAAACACAACTTGTGCTGGTGTTCATTATATGTTGAAACCCTGCCATTTATCAGGGATCTGTTTGTTTTTCTTGTCTTCTGCTGGAACTGGAGGAGGACAATGATAAGACATCGACACAGACCTTTATAGGGGTGCCAGCTTCTGGTATTTTGATGGAATGGAGCTGAAGAATGGCTCTTTTTGTTAAATTGTGGGGGTTTATTGTTTCCTATCCAGTTGATGAAATTTTTGGAAATTTTTCCTCTAATATCTGTGATGACAGCAACTGAAACATTTTTCATCACCTCTCCTTTGCTGCTCACCTATTGCTTCTTTCATTTCTAAAAAAAAAAACAAAACCTGGTTGTTGTGGTTCCCTTTTTCTTTTTTACTGGAGTGAAACTTTTTCCTTGACTATTGATTAACCCTGTATATTTTATCCTTTCTTTAATCCTCCCTCTTTACTATTCTTTTCTGTTTGATAGGCATAAATGAATGAATAAATAACCTTTTTAAAAACGTTTCTCACCTTGTTTTGATGTGTTCAGTGTGATTATTCCACTGCTGCATATTTTCCTTAGCGTTAGTTTAACCTTGTGGTTTGGGTGATGTCATTATTAAGTTTGCGGGGGGGACGGTGTTCTTGGCCAAAATTTTTAGTATTGGTTTAATCTGACTAACACAATTCCAGTTGTAATCGCAATGTCCATTTTCAGTCATTTCTGGGTTGTTTTAAGGAAGTGATGGGTCCCCTCCCGTGTGACCGATACACAGTTATGGAGGTGGGATCTGATGCTATTGTGATCCTTTGGCTCTTCATAGCCTCCTTTAACATTCTCTGTTCACTGGTGCCCCAAACCTAGGGTTAGGGTTAGGCTAACCCTGGGGTTTCTGAATACTGACATCAGTTCTAATTCTGAGACCAATTCAAGGATGATCCTACGCTTGTATGAATTTTCAATATTGTTTGGGGTGCCAATAATTTTGCCACTTATATTTTGAGGGGGAGATACTATTAAAAAATGAGTGATTTGCTAGTAGAAATGTGTCTACTTTATTTGGGTAAGTTGTGTATTTCATTTTATGCAATAAATGTGTCTTAAATTTGCTGAAATACTCATGTAGCCCATTAAAGGGGCTACTCACCCTTCCCAGCATCCAACACATGTTGTTTTTGTTTTGAAAGCATGTGATTGCTATCTGCTAGCTCTCTGTGCAGCAAAGCTTCCACAAATTCACAGTTACGTTTCGAAGGGATAAGCATCTCATGCTTTTTCTTCATTCACATGAATATCATCTGTTAAATCTTGGAATAAATTATGCTTTAGCTTTCTTTTCTTTGTGGCGATGTGGTGAGATGGCCGAGGCCGCTTTTGGGTCCATTACATACGGAATAACCATATGAAAACAAAATGGTTCAGTTGAAGGAATTTAAAATATAGATAATTTGACAAAATATCTTCAATTTCATGTTACAGTTTAAGCTCTGTGGTCTAGTCTGTCATCAGATTGTTGAGGATTGTGTTTGTAATATTGTAAAGATCAGACAAAAAATCTGCCCCTATAGCTAATAAATAATATAACTATAATTTCTAAAAACTAAATTTAAAAGAAAAATGAAGATAAACAATTACACTGTAAAAAAAAAAAAACAACAAAAAAAACTAAATAGTAAAATTAAAAATACACACAAAAAAATTATCACTGGGAGAATTGAATAACTGATGAAAGGTCAGATCCTTCAAATCCCATAGACCTGAAAGAGCCTAGCTCTCAAATTGTTCCATGATTTCAGATCTCATCACAGCTCCAGGTGACTAGGCCAGCAGTCAACTCTGTACAGCATTACCTTCTTCATAATACTATTTTCAGTAACAAAAATGCAATCAAAATGATTAGCCAAACCAATTTAATGTCATTTATTTTAAAAAGAGGTGTGGTGAAAAAAAATAGCTCATAAGTTACTGCTAATTTGTTAGAAAACACTAGTAAATTAATATTCACCTTTTTTTTTTTTAAAAAGAAAAACATTTCCCCCTTTCTTTTACTTCCTGTACAGAAAAAAAAAAGTCACAGACATGTGAGTACAGTATTGTGTCCATCACGAGTTCCAACTTCAGGAATTCACAGCATGACTAAATCTTTCAAGAGGGAAGTAAAGTAATTCCTGGCTATCACATGCCTCCCTTGTTGGAGATACAGTGTATACACATGGAGCATATTTTTTCTGTGATGATGATATACACATTAACTATTACACATTAAAGTGGCATTGACCTTGCCTAACCAGGACCTGGTCACCTGAAACCATGATTAGACAGGAGATCAGGTGTCCCAGGACTAAAGCCAGGAACACAAGGATCGTGTAATCAGTAATTGTAATGTTTAAATTACAGTGGTTTAAAAACCTAACTTCTAACATTTGTGCTCTGAAAACTGCAGTTTATGCTTTTATGATTAGGTTAAAACAACATGGCATTCAAGAAAAAAAAAAAATCCATGCAAATTTCCATACACTGTAAAAACATCCCACTTTTGCATACTGGGTTCCACTTGACCTGCTCTGGCACTGAGGTTAAGGACTGGCGGTCCTTCGGTGTAATTTGTATAGCTTGTTAGTCTAGAGCAAAAAAAAGGAAATAAATCCCTGATTAGTAACATCTACTTTACCCCTGGTAATTTACATCACATCACATCATATAACCCGAGAGAGGGAAAGAGATGAAGTAGCCCAACAAGGAGCCCACAATCACTCCGAGGAATATCCAGACGTTGTAGGACATGACACAGAGCATAAGCATGTATCCCAGAACCACTTGGATAATATGCAGTCCTGTCCTGACACCATGCAGAAGCCAGCTGTAATAAAGACAGACAAGTGCCACATTAGTGCACCACGGTTTGCTAATTCGAACAGTTCAGAACAATTCATCCATAAAATCATGCAGATACAGGTCAAGAGCGTTAGTTTAAGTCCACACTAAATCTGCTCATTCTGAAAATGCAGGTTTCGTGTAAAAACGTTTCTCCGTACACACTACACGTTCATAGAATTGTCTAAATGTTCTACCAAACACGCTGAAACGCCTTAGCGTTTGGCAGGTTTTGATTTCAAGTGCTAAAGTTAGCAGTTAGTTGATGAGATACAACATTACAATGACCCAAGCGAGAAGTGCCAACGATTTCTTTTTTTACATGTACTAACTGCTTCGGATTACAAATGAATATAAAATACAAAAGTCTTTAGAAAACATTGACTGGGAGTTCTGTGTGAGTAAATCTGCGGATATATAGAACATTTACCTCTCAGTAGACATGAAAGTCAGAGCTTCATTGACTACATTTTTGCCCATCGGGTTTCTTTTGGCGTCCAAGCACAAACTTTTGCCATGGCAACCGTACATCATTTCTGAAACTCCTCCCTGTCCACATTACAATGTAAATCTAGTGTTGTCAAATTTATGCACATCAGAGAGCGTTTTTGAAAAAGTTTCGTTTTTCGTGGCGGGAAATGTTGTGCAAGTGTGGACAGAGAAATAACTATGCATTTTCAAATTTACCCGAGTCAGTGTGGAGTGGGCGCAGGCTCAGCAAAACTGAACAGATGAACATTGGAAAAATGTCGCCTGGTCTTTTTCCAATCTTTTATCCGGTGTTCACCGTCACCTCAGATTCCTGTTCTTCCCTGACAGAAGTGAAACCTAAAGCGGTTTTCTGCTGTTATAGCCCATCCACCTCAAGGTTCAACATGTGGCGTGTCCGGAGTTGCTTTTCTGCTCACCATGGTTGCAAAGAGTTGTTACTTGAGCACCATTCTATGTGAAATCCATGCGTCAAAATTCCACGAGATCAGCAGTTTCCGAAATACTCAGGCCAACCTGTTTGTCACCCCCATTCTGATGACTGACGTGAAGTTCTTGACCTGTATCTACATGATTTTAAGCGTTGTAATGCTGCCTCTGATTCGCTTATGGTTGAAAGTAAATGTGCAGGCTAATTGATTAATATTAACAATTACATAAATAAAGCTTATATGCGTCAAGTTATTACATTATAAATTAAAAAAAAATAATAATTTTTTAAAAAATATCCGCAACCTTGCTTGAGAACATTTTGCGTACCGGTTTACAGTGGAAGTGCTGAGAACGGGGGTAGCCGTGTTCTCTGTGGGAGCCAGAGAAACTTGGGAGGGACTGTTAGCTAGCGATGAGGTGCTCTCAGGATGTTCTGGCTCTGGAGAAATGCAGGGGGGAGTTGGAGAGAAGGGGGCAGGGGCAGAAGGAGCTAGCAGAGATTCAGACCGTTTGAGAAGAACGTTCTTCCACACCTTGAGGAACTCGTATAACACTGTGAGCAGGAGTACCAACAAAACTGAAAGAACCATTCCTGTAGACAGAAGAAATCAGATTGTGTGCTGTTAAAACAGGACATGTACAGGCAAAGGTGTAAAAATCTCATGTAAATCATTAGCTAGGCCACCACACAAGCTGAAGCTCAGTTGTCTAGAAACCTAACTGACTACAATAAAACATGCTAGCTAACAATGTAATAAAGTATGGTGAGCTAGTGCATTAGTACATACAGAGAGAAATTCCCAACTGGCCATAGATGTCATTCTTTTATAATTAAAAAAAAAAAGTGTGTAAGGTAACATTGTGTTTGTGCACTTAAAAACCAATTGTCTAGGAACGGTGTTGTTTTCTCTTCACAACACACATAAAATGACCAAATGTGACAACTGTCAAAATTTACAGTTGATTGTCTCCAAACTTGATGTCTGTTACGGTGATGATACTTTACACATTTTCCCTAATTTCTCTGGATTGGCCGCAGCAAATTTAACAAATCGGTCCTTATTTTACAAGGTAATTAACTCTACCTTTTCATTTTCTTAACTAACTGGACTGCTGACATGCCCCAAATATATTAAAATCAAGATTGGCTAGATATTTAAGTTTTTCACTCAACATGTGTACTAGCAAAAGAGTTACATGATGGATAAAGCGATCATTTAACACACTTATCAATTAAAGCTGCAGTCAGCAATTCTAAATCCAATACACTTTTTGCCAAATTTAGCAAATATCTCCTAACAGTTTGCTAGCTGTCCGTTTTGTGTGTGCATTGAAAAAAATCCAGTGCTCGTACACAGCCTTGGGTCTGTAAATGAGGAAACAAAGAAAGTGGCTCAGACCGAGACTCAACACTATTCCAGTCATTCAGTAACAGTATTCCAGCCAATGACAGGACAGGGGGAACAGGAGGGGAGAAGATAGGGTTGTCGTTGTTAATGTCATTGCCTTGGCAATGAACGTTCATGAATTTGTGGGACGGAGCTTCTGAAGGAACGTGTGTAATTTTTGGGCTCTTGAATTCAAATATCTACATCTGTGAGGGCTGTGAGAGGAAGCCGGAGCACCCGGAGGAAACTCAAGAAGGCATGGGAAATCCCAGCAGATTTAAACCCAGAACCTTCTTGTTGTGAGGCAACAATGCAATCACCGTGCTGCCCATGCTGCATTTTATTTTGCTCAGTGTTTCCATTGACCTGCATTTTTTCTTTCTCTGGTTGTTGAACTGGGCAAATGCGAATAAATAAAAGAATAGCCTTGACACCTCAAACTTCTTGTACTGAGTGCCCAGGCTACAAATTTGTCCACACCTGGTAGGCATGCAATCGGATTAGTTTGTCCCCTATTGATGTCAACCTTATTGTAGCTGAGAAAAATGAGAAATTTGTTCATGTGGTTTGGAATTACAATCCATCCAATGACCGTAAGACTCTCTAAGTTCCCAGGTGTTTAATTACTGAACAATTGTAGTCTACATTCATGTGATTAAGCAATTACACTGCGAACAGTCATACATTGTTTGAAGCTAGCTGACACGGTCCTTTACGTCAAGAAAAATTCAAACTGCATTTGCATAAAATTCAATATAAAGCTATTTATTCAAAGTTGAAACAATAGCCCATCAAAACATCCTACTTCCCAAGTGTGTGTTTAAAGCCTACTGGACACTTGCATCACTCATCTCTTCTATCACTAAACACTGACTGCGCAAAGCTTTTTTGGACCATAGCGTTCCAAAGTGTGGGTCGTCGCACCCCAAATTCTTGCATGATGACTTCATGCATGCGCAACTATATAGTGTCCATGAGCGATTATTCGTGCCCCTGAGTGCACAGTGCCCAAGCGTGACATCATTGCAACATATGCACAAATTTTGTGCCCTTGGTACAACTACGGAGTATTCATGATTGCCATGATGTACCATTGCGTGTCTTAGACGTGTCACATGTTCATGCCAGATGCGCACCTAGTTTGTAACTTTTGCGTGACTGATGGCACAACATGGCGCTAAACTATGCTTAACTTTGTATTGATGACAACAGCGTTGTGCCCCATTTAGTGTCTTTGGCATGCCACAATGCAGACGTGTTCATGACAAAAATTTGTGCAAGTTTCAGTCTGGTTTAACACTATGCAATATCCCATTTCTAGGTTTTTGATCCTAGAGTTAGTAAAGTCCTAAAGGGTTAGTACTACCTACAGCACCACTCTTCCCAGGTTTAATCCATCTTCCTGTGGCAGGTTTTACAACATGCAAAATGAAGTTGAAATATTTATACTGTTATATCCAACACCTTTGTTCTTTGCCTGCAATTTGAACACTGACAAATTTGTGAACTTTCACAGAGTGAAAATGGAAATAGCTACTGAAGACATAAGGCCCAAGAGACATGAACAGGCAAGCAGTGGAGTTTGTTTGGGTTTCTCATGTACCTCCAGGTCCATGTACACTCCAGAAGTCAAAGAGCAACGTGACGTTGCTTGACGCTTCAAAGTACATCTGCATCTGAAAAAAAGAGAGAGAGAGACCGAGAGAGACAGAGAGTGAGCGAGTTATAGTGAAAGAATATTCGTGGTAACCAGAAGTAAATCTTTCATGACTGCAACCCTGAAAGATCTCCTGAAATCTTTAACCAGCCCTCGTCACCAGGCTCTTTCGGAATTACATAACACTGAATTTGTGTGTTCTGACTTGCCAAGATGAACAATGCCTTATTCCACTGTAGTTTGTTGGGGTGGGGGTGCTGTTCAAAAAGAAAACTTTTTTTTTTTACCTGCACCAAGGAAGTTGCATTTTTCAGTGTAGTTTGTTTGTCTGTAAGCAGCATTGCTCAAAAACTATCAAACCAATTTCCATGAAACTTGGTGGCAGGGCACAGCATTGGCCCAAGAACAACCCCTCAATTTCTGGAGTGGATCGGAGTTTCTCTTTAACGTTGCATGATATGGTAATTGGCTTTGGAAGTCTGTGCTCAACATACATCTTAAAATCCTGTAGATGGCAGTAGAGTTTAGTACTTAAAACATAGCCAATGTATAAATACGATGACGCTGTTGGAAATATATCCTGACATATAAAGTGGTTGCGGTTGCAGATTTGCATATCATAGAAGAGTCGACTATTGTCCTTGGCTGAGGTCTGCGCCATCTTGGCTGTTCCTAGAGCTGAACATTTCTGGACAGAGATCTCAGTTGTTGTGCCTGGTATCTGTCGGAGCCACTCTCCAAGTTTGGGAGTCACAGCCCCTAATTACCTATTACCACTGGGACCACTTTGGACTTCACCTTCCACATCTGTTCCAGTTGTTCCTTCAGGCCTTGGTACTTCAGTTATCTCATGGTCCTTCTTCCTGATGTTATGGTCCTCTGGGATTGCCACATCTATCACTACTGATCCTGATCAACCACCACTATATCTGTTTGGTTGGCCAGCAGCTGCTCATCTGTGTGGCACTTGAAGTCCCACAGGATCTTAGCTCTATTATTCTCAACCACTTTCGGTGGAGTCTCTCATTGGGACTTGGGTGCGTCCAGACCATACTGGACACTAATGTTTCTGTACACTATCCCTGCCACCTGGTTATGCTTTTCAGTATATGCTGTCCCAGCTTGCATCTTGCACCCAGCTACTATGTTCTGGACAGTGTCATCGACATCATGTATATATATAAAACTCCCATTACATACAAAATTTGCTTTCATTTATATGGAAATAATACAAAGACAAATTTATGCTTAGCATCTAATGCCTAAATGTCTCTTGGCTCATTGTTTGTGTTAATAAATTACACTGGATGTCTTGAAATTAAACAAAGATAAAATGTGGTTATTGAAGAAAGGCTCAGAGGACATAATGTACTTTGTGATCTAGGTGACCTTAGATTAAAAAAAAAAAACAACAACAAACATAACACATCAGTGGTGTCTGTGTATTGAAATCTTTGTAATATATCTATAGTTCATGGCATTCTTTCCACTGCCGATAGAGAAAAACATACACGTCTTCAACAGCAGAAGCAATAACCAGCCTTACCATTGAGGTCAGATTGCAAAGTGAGGAATCCCATCGCGCTAGGCTTCGAATCTCGTCCCTAGCTATATATAGCTTTTACAGTTGATTTTAAGACTTTAAATGTTATCAGGTGCTGCCAAAATATAAGTAACGGATGTACACGGATGCATAAATGACAGGAAACGCACCAAAGAGTAAGCAATGTGAAGTAAAATGAGAAGTTATTTTTCATATAGGGAACGGGAAAAAAAATATCACTTAAGTGAAAGTGAAGTTCACAAGGTCAAAAAACCTCAAATGTAAGACATTAGGTTTAAAGAGTACAGATAATCTAGTAAGGTTTGCTTATTAGGAAAGTAGCCATATTTTTCTGATTTACTGCTGCTGAGAAGCCTTTATCTTCTATAAACAGCAGATAAAAGTGGACTGTTTGCATACTTAGTTAGACATAACTTCTGACTCCTGCAGCTGTGTAAGGTATAGCATGGGTTCTCGACACCCTAAGTAAAGACTTATTTTATGAACATTATGCAAGCTGTATAATAGTATTGTGACATCACTATTTATTCCTGAAATTTCCACTCACAGAACATCTGGTCCAAGTTGATTATTATTATTTTGAATGAATGAGATTGGATTCAGCCCATTCTATTCAATGGACTTGATATCTTTGTGAATAAATAATAATAATAAACATAATAACTTTGATGATTGTGGGTAGTGATTTCCACTGCTGTGACTAAATGTAAAAATCACAGTCTAGCACAGTACTTCCTGTATTTTGAGCTTGTGATCATCCTGATATGAAGGCAAAACTGATTTGAGATCATAGAGGTTATGATGAAAAATAATGAGGTTTTGATCAAAAACAAGGAGGTTGTGATCAATATCAATGAGGTTATGATCAATATTAAGAAGGCTATGATCAAAATCAGTGAGGTTGTAATTAAAATTAAGGAGGATGTGATCAAAATTAAGGAGCTTGTGATCAAAATTTCACTACCCTAAATGAAAACACTTGGATCAAGCAGTTAATGCACTCATATACAAAAACAAATAATTAAATGACATACCTTTGACACGCCTTTTTTTAGATCCTGCAGGAGAAATGTGTCTTAAAATCCAGTGTTTGTTGTGAGATTGATCAGAAGAAAGTTAGTTGCAACTATCTAACATCTGCATTTTATTGGGTTTCTTTCTCACAAACTTAAGCAGTTGCGTAAACACAAATCAAGTCCCGTTACATCATGACGTCGGACATTTATCAAAGATTCATGAACCTTATGTAAACTTTAAGTGATTAAAACCAGTACACAATCCACGTTTATTAAAATCAATGTAATACTGTACAATCTAAACTAACTACAGCTTATCCCTGTACGCCTACATGGATTTACTAACTTACTAAAGGGAAGCACGCTATATAAATAAACGGACCGACTCAGTGAATACTAAATTGTTTGCTAGTCCCTAGATAGGTGCACTATGTACTCAGTTGAGCAAACCTTCTACTACGCCCTAAGTAGTGCACTATAGTGGCATTTAGAATTTGGCCTTTTAAAACGTGACACTGAACCCGCCCTCCTAAAGATTGGACGCTCTCATTGGTTACTCATTTATTACACTTTTATATATATATATCCTTTTAGCTATTTTAGTAAATGTATAATATTTTAGTTCATTAAATGAAATGCAATCTAAAAAAGTCTGATTTACTAACGTGACATGAAAACATGTCCTGTATCCTTTGTTTAAAAATTATTATTTTAAATTCCACTTCCGCCTTTCCGCGGTGTAAAGATGGCGTCAATGTAAATAAGTGAATATTGGATATTTGTATAGACAGTTGGTGTTGAGTCGCCGGATCTGATTAACCGGCCCTTCATTGAAATATGTCTAGCTAAGTGAAAGGGGATATGGAGTATTTCGGGAATTTCATACAGCTGAGGAGAATCTTCAGGAATATTTATCCCAGAAGAACTTTTCTCACTTCTTGTGTTAGCTATGAAGGTTCACGCAGTTAGCCTAGCCGGACACCGGGTTAGCAGGCTAGCTAGTGTCATAGAGCGAAACTACACGTAAACTAACTAGCTTTAATTAGGTTAGGCTAAGTTAGATAATAAATATTATCTAGTAGTCGTAGTTTACACTAATTGTTTTAGTAATTTCTTTTCTAAACTGGTTGTAATGTAGCTGTTTTTAATTGTTCCTTTGACAGGAGGTTTTACTATCAAGCTTTGATTGTTTATTTAGTTAAGGTGAGTTTAGCGGAGAAGGTTCTGGAAAGGAAAAAGTTGTTTCCCTTCACGGTCAGTAGGAAAAATCTTATGTTAATGGGTAAACTAGTGCGAGGTCAGCTAGGCTGGGTCCTGGTGCTGCTGGCTGTTGCTCTCTTTAGTGGCATTTTGTCTGGAGTTGGTGCTCAGGATGGCCAGACCATGTCTGCAGAGGAAAAGTCCAAAATCAGGTTCTTTATTATTATTATTATTATTATTATTATTATTATTATTATTATTATTATTATTGTTTTGTATCATTCGATTAAAAACCGACTTATCACCAGTTCATTCTCAGTCACAGTATGCTGTGTACAGGAAAATATCAGAAACAGTGCATAAACATCTGTTCCTGGCAAAGGATGTGGATTAAAGGAAAAGTCCACTCTGAACAAATCTAAGTATGCTTATATTGAAAAAAATATGATGTGTCTAATGATTTAGGTTTTACTTCATTTAGCATTTCTGTATTTTCATTATTCCTGTGAGAAGTTGCGTTTTATGCCACGCTGACATCACAGGGTGATTTTCCTAGTACGCTTGTGCGCAGCTTGTAATTCCTCGACTACAACCGGGGGGAAAAAAACCACCTCAACTTGAAATTTCAACCCGCTTGAGAACTTGCCAGTTCCTTGCTTATTTACAGAGTGACGTCAAATCAACATGGCTGCTCACGGTAGCCGGGTTCCCTTTGCAGTTTTGCGCAAAATAGAAGCGAGTTTATAAAAATGTTGACCAAACAAAATTGCAAATGGTCTGTGTTTCCATCGAGCGATGTTATGCGATTAAAGCTGGGTTTTCTCCTCTTGCGATAGCTCTTACAGTGCGCTCTTTTTTTTTTTTTTTTAAAGAACAAAGCGCTTCCGTGTGCCCAATACGAAATTTTTTAATTCAGAGAGTAATAGAGTAAATTCTATTAAATGAAAGAAAGGGCTGTTTTTCAGACACAATATGACCTTCGATTACATCACACTAATATTTCCCCTGTATCAGTACTTAACCAGACATCCTTTCATTAACTGCAACAGATATTAAAAAAGATTTTTTTCCCCCCTTTTTTAACAATTTATAATTGGGAAGGATTTAAACCAAGGAAATGTTGCGAAGGCAAAAATGAAGAGGGAGATTCTGCACTTCTAGGTCACTATTAAAATGTAAGCAAATTTGTGACATTGACTCAGTGTACAGAAGGATATTTTTCTTTTTTTTGTTTGTTTGTTTTGTTTTTTTTTCCCCTCATTTATCATGCCACATTCTAGCGTTAAAGAAAAAGTGTCATTAAAGCAAAAGTTGAGATCCCAACATACTAAGAAATTCTGAACTCTATTCTAAGATTTTACTTTTCATTCTTAATATAATTTGTAATGGAAAGAATAGTAACAATAGAAGTGTTTTCACTAGTGGTTTTAGACTTTTGGACGTGTACTCTGAGTGATAAACTCAACATTACGGGTAAGCATAAGATCTTCGGTTGCACTCTCGAGTTCTTTTAAAGAGAATTTGTTGGTTAAACAAATGTCTGCTTAAGAAAACTCCCCTGACATTTTGCCTAGCATTTGCATGTTTTGTGACATTCATTGTGGTTTACACTAACACTTAAAACACAAGCACCTGTGCACACTCTGACAAACAACCACAGCACGCTTTTTGCTCAAACAGTTTGCAACCTGCCATTTTGTGCCAAGTGTATGAACATGCATATGGATTAGGAAGTTTATTATTGGTCTTACAGTATGAGGCCTTGCTGATGAAATCTATTGTTCTGTGTTGTAGGGAACAAATTTTGGAGATGTTTGATCATGCTTATGGCAGTTACATGGTAAGTAATAGTGGAATACTGTTGTGACTTTTTGTGCTTGTTCCATGATACGGACCTGACTTCTCCCGTGTGACCTTTAGTTGTTATTGCACTTTTCGCATCAGTTGCTTGATGAGTTTTCCTGTCTCACCCGCTCCAGAAATATGCATACCCAGCTGATGAGCTGATGCCACTGAGCTGCAGAGGGAGGGTTCGAGGGCTGGAGCCAAATCGTGGAGACATCGATTACTCTCTGGGAAAGTGGGTTTCGCTTCCTGTCCAATCCTGTTAGCAACCTGTGAAACCACTGAAGCACGAAAAGTAGTTCCTATAATAAGTTGGTGACAAAATGATCAGCACAATGAATAATTTGGGGAGAAGAACAGCATTAAGTCTCTTGCTGCGATCTTTGGGCTCTTTTCTTCATACACTGGTTAATTAGTGGTACATTTGTTTCCCTCCTTTACAGGTTCTCTCTGACTCTGATTGACGCTTTAGACACATTAGCGGTGAGTACTTTTACTTGAATGGAAGTGGCAGAGTTGAAAACTTTACCAGGCATTGTCATTTATCTGCTATAATATACAGGTGTGTGTGTA
>JAQMYM010000011.1:17218961-17232895 GCA_030014255.1 Parauchenoglanis ngamensis | reverse complement strand
CAATTTAGAGTAGCCAGTTGACCTAATCTGCATGTCTTTGGACTGTGGGAGGAAACCGGAGCACCCGGAGGAGACCCGGTGCATGGGGGGAGAACATGCAAACTCCGCACAGAAAGGTACCCTGGATGACCCGGGGATCGAACCCAGGACCTTCTTCCTATCAGGCGACAGTGCTAACCACTGCACCACCGTGCCGCCTTAAAGACACTAGTATAATATAAATAATGTTTTTACTTGTGATGCAAGGAGAAAGCACGAATGTGCTTCCAGTGGGCAGCATACTGGAGCTTCCACTTACTCACTAGGCTAGCTAATGGATTGATCAAGCTTGGGCACCATGTTTGTCAGTTCTTAGTAGCAGTTTCTTTATTGACTGGCTTCTCAACTGTATAATGCTTCTAATTTAGAAGTGATGGTAGGTCATCTTGTATGGAATACATATGTGACATATATTTTTCTGTATTTTTTCCCCTATGTAGATAGTGGCGTTGGAGCTGGAATAGACTCTTACTATGAATACTTGATGAAGGCGTATATTCTGCTGGGAGACAATGTGTACCTCGAGAGGTTTAACATTGTAGGAATCACACTTCTGTTTAGCTTGTGCTATTTTACGTGTGTGTAATTTGAGTGACGCTCTTTGTGTGTATGTGTAATAGCACTACAGTGCCATAATGAAGTACATCAGTCAGCCCCCTCTGCTTCTCAGCGTGCACATGCACAACCCCACGGTGAACGCACGCAGCTGGATGGACTCCCTACTGGCGTTCTTCCCTGGACTGCAGGTCAGCAGGTTCACTCTGAGGTCCAATTAATAAACGCTCAATAAGTCTAAACTTGTTTTTTTACCCGAATGAGATGAACGGCGTTTAGGAGCGCGTGTAATTTAATTTAAATGTGTGATGTATTAATTGTTTTCTTTGAACACAGGTTCTAAGGGGAGATCTGAAGCCTGCTATCGAGACACATGAGATGCTCTATCAAGTCACCAAGCAGCACAAGTTTCTTCCTGAGGTATCTAGGTGCTAGTTCATTTAAATTCCAATGTTTACTTAGTGCACACATTATGTAGTCAGCTACTGTGCGTTATGTTGCAGCAGATAGATAGCCTTTAAATGACTCTGCGCTTCTTTACCAGGCTTTCACCACTGAGTTCAGAGTTCACTGGGGTCAACACCCTCTACGGCCAGAGTTTGCTGAGAGCACTTACTTTCTTTACAAGGTAAAGGCATGTACAGTTTTAGTAAATGAGTACGTTTACATGCACGCTAATCAACATTATATGATCCTGTATATTAATCTGGATTTCAGACCCCTGAAATTGGGATCTTCAGCACATTTTTCTACTGTTACTCTATCTTTTGTCTTTTTACATCTGTTTTTGCATGAAAGGAAATAGTGGTGTGTAATTTAAAACCGTAACATGGATTAAACATTTACCAGAAAGTGACTTAACAGCGGACTTCTTTGCAGCTTGTAACCTCAAGTCATGAGCTACTGCACAAAGTATTTACAAGAGACTTGATTAACTAAGCAGCTGCCTTTCTACCAGAAAATATCATTAAACTAACAGCGTCACTTCTTTAAATCATGATCTTGAAAGAAATCTGATTATTGACTGAGATATATATATATATACACATGTTATTTTATACATGGAGCAGCACAGAGTGTCATGTAAATTGCCTAACTTGGTAACGTTTTAATCCTCACTTTCAGGCTACAGGTGACCCGTATTACCTCAAAGTGGGCCAGTCTATAGTTGAGACGCTAAACTCTCATGCACGGGTCCCATGTGGCTTTGCCGCAGTGCAGGATGTAAGGACTGGGACGCATGAGGACAGGTGACGAGACAGACACTCTCAGAGGAATAACAGTGACACCTGGAGTCAGATTTGTAACTAGCATAGCTATATTTTGTTTGTACTATCAGATTAAGCCTGCCTTACCTTATCAGTTAAACATGTACACGAAATGCGGTACAAGTTACCCATGCTCAATCTTTTCCATGCTCAATCTGCATATTATATTTGTAAGGTGATGAATAGTGTGAATCTTGCTGACCTTGTAAATCTGCTTTGTATCTCCAGGATGGACTCCTTCTTCCTGGCTGAGATGTTTAAGTACCTCTATTTGCTCTTCTCTGAAAAGAGGCATTTGCCTTTTGATATTGATGACTATATCTTCACCACTGAGGCTCATCTGCTCCCAGTGTCTCTGTCTAATGCGCAGACTCCCTGTAAAGGCAACAGCACGGTAAAAAGGCCCAGACAATCTTGTGTTTGGTGTCTGAAGTTTGTGTCTTTCGATTTGTGTGGAGCTGTGCAGCAAAAAAAAAGTTCTATACTTTTTGTTTATCCTATTTTTTACTTTAGTAGAACTACCACAATCGGCATATAGGAAGCTTGACCTAAATAATGGATTTTAGGGGTTGAGTATTCTTTGGGTGGTACATAATCGGGTATGTTCTAGTTGTCTGATGTAATGTTTGTGTTTTCAGGGCCTTTACACTGCTCCTGAGGAGGACATGTTTACATACGCTTGCCCCAGTGCTCAGACCCTGTTCCCTAATAACCCCTCCTTTGCCAAGACCATCAGGGACCGTTACAAATACCTCACTGGGGTTGGCAGGCCACCCCATACCTCTGCTGTCCAGTAGGTCATTTGTTGTCAATTCTACATGAAAATTGTGGAATTGTGGATTTTTCTACAATATGCTGCCTTGTTTTGTATTGTGGCTTCTCATTACATCTTGTTACATTAGTCAAATATTTTTATTTTCATATCTGGATCAACTGAGAGACTGTTTCAGTCTTTTTTTTCTCCATGCTCAGGGGGATTGAGCTGCCTCTTCATGACCCTGGAATTGAGCCGGTTGAGTTCCTGAAAAGCATTGGCATCTCTCTTACCCCTCTTGCAGAAATGGCAGCGGCCAGCGGTGGCTCGGTGACTCATGTATGTTCACTCACTTTCTTGACTTCTTTTTTGCCTTTTTTCTCATTTTCCTCTGATTACACAGCAAGCTAAATGCCTTGATGCCTTTCTTTTGTTTTACCATTCCTGCATCCATCCTCCCTGTGGTGTGAAGGACCCGCAGAAAGGTGTGTTCAGAGTAAAGCTGGTAGCTGAGGTCAGCCATATACCTGAAGAGGAGGTGGTGCCACTTATCGTGCAGCTCATCTCCCCTCCCTTTTTGGGGAGGACAGTTTTAACAGCAGGACCAGCTAAATTTGGAATGGACCTCACCAAGCAGGAGCACGGGGTGAGCGGGATCACAGTTCAGCTGGAATGTTTGTATGTATTTTTGGTACATTTAAAGTATAAAAATCCATTCTCTGCCTTTTTTTTTTTTTTTTTTTTTTAGGTCAAGGGTAGTATAGTAAAGAGCATTCCATACACAGCATGTGGACACCTAGAGAACGCGTTGGAGCTGCAGGGCCACATAGCTGTAGCTCTGAGAGGAGGCTGCATGTTTGCTGCTAAAGCTCGACGGCTACAGCAGGCAGGGGCCATTGGAGTCATCTTTATAGGTGAGCTCAGCTGCTTGTACGATTAAATGTTTGGGTGAGTCCCTATGTTCACAGAACCTGTTGTTTCACGTGCTTGCTACTTCATGTTTTTCTCCTTATTTCCTGATTTTTACTCACCAGGCAATTCAAAATTATTTTTTATCAGCATTTAAAACTGATACTATGTCATTTTGATGTATTTGTTTACTGACTTTGACTATTTGAATGTCTGTATAAGTTAATGAAGGGATATTTGAAAAAAAATTTTTTAATGCATTGACTATGGTATATTCAACAACAATCCTCACACTGTTTCCAGTAATATAAAGGAATAAAAATGGAGCATTTCAGCAAAATATGAACTCTTATTACTAGTTATTACTCTTATTACAAAACTTATTTCTCAAGGCTTCATGTGCTCACTCGAGGCCTCTAGTGGTTAAAAAAAAAAAAAAGTCTCTGTAGCATGTTTTTAGATGACATGACCGCATGGGTATAATTTGGCCCAGTAGAGGCCAAAAAGAAATAACGGGCTGTAAATTCAATGAATTCCTGAATGTGTATTGTACTTTTATCATTGACTAGACATGAAATATAAATAATACGCAAGGACAGGGATATCTTTTTGCATGTTGATAGGGTTTATAATGCTATTAATGTAATCATAACTGTAACGTTAAAATGTACACAAGCATTGATACAGAGCTTCAAAGTGCACAACCTTCTGGACACACTCTTGGAAGCTCAACTACCCAGAATGACATTACTCCGTGTTATCATTATCTACACATAAAATGCTTTTGCTTCAAAAATTACTTGCTCCAGTATGGCTTCTAATCTTACTGCTCTTTGCCCTGGCCTGTCTGCTGACTCTGCTTCTTTCTGACATTCTGTGAATATAAGGCATAATATATGCCTAAGCAGTAATCTAGTATTTAAATCCTGGCACTTTAAGCCGTTCACCTGATATAATTTTAACCATTCCCATTATTACCTACAAATTCACATGATGTTTTTCTTTCTCTCAGACGAACAGGAGGACAGCAGCAGTGCTGAGACCCCTCTGTTCCAGATGGTGGGAGACGGGGAGTTGTCAGAGGACATTGCGGTGCCGCTGGTCTTCCTGTTCAGTAGAGAAGGGGCCATTCTGACTGCTGCCCTGCAAGAGCACCATAACGTAGACGTCCTCCTTCTGCCTAAGGAGAGACAGCTGGGAAAGGGTATGGAGAATTATTGCTTGAACCTAGGAATTTCCCAATTTATTTTTATTTTTTTTACACTAGTAGACCATTGAAGCATCAAACTTCAATTAACAGCCATTTCCAGCTTTAATTTTTAACTTTTTTTTAGGCTAAATTGACAATGGCGAAGATGAAATAAAGAGTGTAATAAATGGAAAAACTGTCTATGACATTACACTATTAAATGACGTCCCATTTTGTACAATGTACTCATGTGGACAGCCACTGGCTCAGCTGACATTGACATTAGAAAATCAACTGAGACTGCACAGTATGGAAGCTACTGTCCATTAACAGGGCCCTACTTATTGCGCAATGACCAGCCTTCTGTGCATGGGGTATGCTATGATCTAGATCAGTGTCTGGGAGGTTTTTCCAGGCTGATAATGACCAAGAACTCCAGTCCAGATCGGCTGACAGGGCTGAGTGGGATTGGATAACAATGTGCAATCTGTGGCACTAAAAACACTCTTTCACATAACACTGTTCACCTCTTGATTAAGGCATTAACTGTTATCCATTTTCATGTGTTGTATACCAATACTGATTTGATGTATATCATGCATATCTTTTTTATTTTTTTTTGTCTTAAAGCTGCAATGTCTCTGTCTTTCTTTGGACAGAAAAAACGGAGAAACTGAACATCAGGTTCCGGCTGGCCAAAGAGAATGAGCATGAGGAGATGGTGGTAGAGAGAAACACCATCCGGGTGGTGCTGGAAGGAAAGATGGAGCCTGAGGTAGAAGCTGAGCCAGAGGCATCGTCTCAATCTCCGTGCACTGCGTCCTCTGCAGGAGAAAACCAGGAGTCCTGCAATCCAGAGCAGAAAAATCTTGAAAGTGGCCCATGATACTGGAATCAGATTAGTACCTCGGCTCCTTCGTCCACGCCCGGGCTGCTGCTAGCCTGTGGCTGATCCAGGATCAGAGAAGACGGCAAGACCTGGTCCCACCTGATCGAGTCTCACACGGACTGGACTGGTTTCTCCTCTCTTGTATTGAAGAATGGGGTTGACTTGTGTAATTCGTAACTATTGGGACAATGTATGGTATCAAACAAGTAGGAGAGGTGTGCAAAGTTTTAGTCTTACTTTCCTTATCTACTGCGATGGCATACATGTACTGTAGTGGTTGGGATTGATTCGTCTGACTGATTGATTAACAGGTGAAAAAGCCCTCATGGTTAAGAGGTGCACAGTGAGCTGCAGTAGGACACACTCAGGCCACAACATTCTTTTTTTTTTTTCCCATTAGCATTTATTAATTTGTCCTTAAGAATTTTTTTTGTCTGTCAGGTGACCGGGGTTTTGTGGGAACAGCAAAGGGTTTGTCCAGTGTTCTGTTTAATTGTTTACTTATTTTAATGAAGATGCTTGAAATCCATGCCATGCCATTACTCGGGTCACCCAAGACCAAACCAGAAGTATCAGTGTTTAATCCTTTGGGAACCTAGCGGTTACACAGGGAAGAATGGGCCAGCACGCTGAACTTCAAGTTCAACCACATTTTTATTTTTTGATACCGAAATCAGGGAAAATTAAAGTGCTAAGACTTGAACGCAGGCATGTGCATATGCATGCATAACGTCATGGTGTGCATCTGTGAAGACTTAATCATTAATTGCTCTCTCATGGAATGAATGGCGACAGAAGTTTTTATTGTCCAGGCAGTCGATGATGGTTCTCATATTCGTAGCGGTTCAATTTTACTTGATCCTTTTCCAGCATCCGTTTTTCCTTGGTTTACTTCTATCCACTTCCGTTGTCCATGTGTCCGCACATTAAACACTAAATTGACTATTATATTGTTCTAATCAGGGGTATAGAGTGAAATTTGGAAAGATCCAGTTACATAAAATTCTTTACATACAAAGTAATGAACATGGCTGAATGGTAGAGATTTATGTTATAATGCTTTAGTTTATGGTTATAAGTAAGGTAATTTAAAGTGGATGTAATTTGTCCCATAGTGGCACTCTATGATCTCACTTTTAACCAGCATCATGGACTCTGAACAGATGAAACACATCTGTTTTGAATTGGATGCGTAGAATTTAATGTTTTTGATGTTGCCTGTTTTTTTTGTTTTGTTTTTTTAAAAACAAGCCATGTTGTCAGTTCATTATGTCTGAGATTATGTATCTAACCCTGTAGCTAGTCTCTGGTCTGATGAGCTGGCTTCAGCTAAATCATTTACATAAATGTATGTGATGGAATAAGCCACAACAGAGGATCTGCTACTGGTTCACGTTTGAAAAACTACAGTCGCTGAACTACAGCCATTTTTTCCCCTTAAGTTTATCAGCTCTGCTTCTGTATTTATTTAGTTCCACTGAAACACAACGTTGGGTCCAAATCCATATCACGATCGGCCAGTTGACGAGCCCCGCTCTAGAGGACAGGAGTAGATCAGGCGTTCAGCAGCTGTTCTAATTACGCAGAGAATGTTCCTGCATTACCCTAAGCTGTGTGTGATTGTGTGTACACATGCATACGTGTTCGTGTTGACTACAGCCTCTGTGAATCAGAAGGCAGGCTACGAGCGAGTGGTACCTTTTGGAAGTAATATAAGCTTCCTCTGTTTTATTTAACACACAGAAAAGCAGATATTGTGTAAGATCATTTTCAGTCAACAGCCTTTCTTGCCTACCTGAGAATACAATACAAAATTGGGTCTGTGCAGTATATCACTTATTAACACTTACATTCGCACATGCGGGGTGTGATCGGATTGCTGCATTGCTGCAGCTGTTCTTAAGAGGATGTCGTCCTGTGTTTCTGTTTAGGGCTCGATGAAGACTATTTTACTCCTCAACGCTGAAACATGAATTAAATTTATTCCTTAATATATTTTATAGATCAGTGACAATGTGTTCTTGTTATAACGGACTGTTGGTTTTAAAGGAAAGGTGAGTTGCTGATGTAAGTGCCAATGTAATGAGACCTTTTTTTTTTTTTTCCAAGGCCAGCCATTTAAATATGTCAACAATAGACTAAGAAATGATTATTATTGACATATTTGTTGATTGAAATCAAGGTCAGTTTATAATAATAAAAAAAAAAAAAGGATTTCATATTAAAAGATAATAAAGTGAAATTAGTTTTTGATATTATTCAAACTGGTTTTATTTCTGTGTACTAACAAAATACACAATTAGGTTTGTTTGTTGTATCTTTGGCTTTTGATACTTGTGATTTGTAATTAAAGTTCCACTGTGTAGGATTTTGAGCGTATCTATTAGCAGAAACAGAGTGTATATATTGCATAATATACTTATGGAATTAATTGGTGTATAATTACCTGTAACTATGAATCAGTGGAGTGGGTCCAACTCTAGGGCGCCACCATGTTGTGTTGCTACAGTAGCCCAGAACGGACAAACCTCTAGAGCGCACCTTCCATGTTTTGGCCTCGTGAATCCGGAAGGAAACACTGGAAGGACAACAAAGAAGAGGAAAGGAAGACAAGGAAGAAAAAAATAAGAGGACTCCGTGGTGGCTAACAAATCTGAGAACCTAAATTCTGAAAAATGGAGGATCGTGTTTATTATTTAGCATGAAAAAAGCAAGGGAGCATGAATGTAAGTACTTGGAAGTATGCTACAGGCACCTGACGGCCCTCATATGTTCTAAGGGGGGGCAAGAGAGGAGCATTTGGGTGGTTGGGCTTTTAAGAATGTCATTTTAGAATGACAAGAACAAGGTTTTAGAAGGCAGGGTTTGTAAGATGATGCACTGATGCTGAGTGGGCGTGGCCTCAGGTGAGTGAATAGGTTGCTGATACAAAGTGCAGATTGTTGACTATGCACACGCTACGCAAATATGAGTTTAAGTGTAGAACAATATAAAACCCATGATCATATACCAGGACATTATATGTATATAATATTCTATGGTACAATGGTGATGTAAGTTAACCTTTTAACAAGTATACTTACTTTTGTACATGTACTGTGTGCATCATTAATTATTAATCAGTTAT
This sequence comes from Parauchenoglanis ngamensis, assembly GCA_030014255.1. Taxonomy (NCBI): domain Eukaryota; kingdom Metazoa; phylum Chordata; class Actinopteri; order Siluriformes; family Auchenoglanididae; genus Parauchenoglanis; species Parauchenoglanis ngamensis. The sequence continues at coordinate 17,224,165 of JAQMYM010000011.1, read as the reverse complement.
GTTATTTATGTTTGTATGTTGGTGTTGAGTAAATACAGGGGATTTGTCTAACATCTGGGGGAGCATGTATGAGAAAGTATTGTGTGGTTAATAGAAAATGGAAAAAAAAAACAACCCCATCTTCAACATCTAGAAACGTGCGTTAACTGCTGTAGAGCGACGAGTAGTATATTTTATTTACATTTGATAATGTAATTGTAATGGCCTTTTAGGGACTTAATTTATGTAGGCATACTATTAAATCTTATAGACATTTTTGGGTAAATACTTCCCTTTCTGTAGGGCACGTAACCTTAGTCTTAGAACGGTAAATTTGCTTTGTAAATTTGATTACGGTGATCACAGCTTCCAAAGTGTAGAGCTCACATTGTGACAGCTTAATACAGTGATGTCAAAATTACATAAAAAGGAAAACTATCTTTTGCGATCATGTCTTGCAAAGTTAAGAAGCCATATTGTGGCATTATAATATAATGATATTCGAATTACTTCATAATCAAAAACATTAACAATTATGATCACATGCTGCAAAGTGGTGGTCATAATGTGACGTCATCCTATAGTGATATCAAAAATGACATTCCATCATAATGAAAAACAGCATTGTGGTTGCATCTTACAATGGTTAGAACCCATATTGCGACAGCATGCTACAATGACATCAAAATCACACAACTGTTAAAAACAGTAACATTTTATGATATATTTTTAGTGATCTCACAACTTTACAAAAATCATGTCTCTTGAATCAACATCAGCCATTAACGCCATAGCAAGCAAAAATGCATATTTTATGATTACCCTGTTGCTCATACAGTCAGTCAACTCTCATGCTAAGAAATGAATACTTCACATCAGTTCTTAAGCTGTTTTCTTAATAGCAACCTACACCTTGCATCAGCACCCCACCCTCCTCATCTGAGGACACGCCCACTCCAGCCTACGTCTCCGGCCTCCTGAAGCTTCACGTATCAGATTTTCAAATTAAAAGACATAAACACGAACTGCGATAAATATCCAATAACAGTTTTGCATCTTTGTCTTCTGTTTAATAAAATTCTGGAAAGGATTTCTATTTTCAAGACCTTTGCGGAATTTGATGATTTAAAAGATTTGACATTATTATTTGGAAAATGTGGTGTTTGGTTTAAGCCAAGAAAAGTAGACAAATATTTTTTTTATAATACATGTTAGTATATTGGCAAAAATGTTTTCTTCAAAAATGTCAATTTTGCAATAAAAAAAACTTAATTTCTTGTATTCTTGAAGGATGTTGAGCAACATGTGAAACCACTTTGTAATTTGATGAACAAAATGGCTATAAAACACTTAATACTTATATCTTTTTTGTCTATAGTGATACACCCCTGGCTATTTTTTTTTTGTTTTTGTTTTACTTGTATATTGCCCCTGTAAGCTGAATCTGTTATGTACTTTTGTTAACTAAATTAAAAAAATTTTTTTGCGCATCTACCTCTGCCATTTTGCACACTACATTTGGATTAGTGCTGTACTCTCTTGTCTTGTCTCGTGATGTCTGCACTGTCTTGTGGCAGTGTTTTTGTCTTTTTGTCTGTCTTATGTCTGCACTGTTTGCAGTGTTTGCACACTTGCACACCTTGCACTTTATGTTGTTTTTGCTATGTTTGCACATGTTTGCACACATGCACTTTATGTTGTCTTATGTTGTCTTCGGTTGCACACGTGCACCTTTTGTACTTCTGTTGTCTTATATGTAGCACCTTGATCCTTGAGAAACGTCTCATTTCACTGTATACTGTACCACATGTATATGTTGAAATGACAATGAAAGCCACTTGAACTTGAACTTGAACTTCAGGGTCAGAGCCTTTCTGCAGGGGCATCCTTTATAAAATGTTCTTCCACACAGATTTAACCTCAGAATGTAGGTACAATTAAATCCAGGCCTAAGCATCAGCATACCTTCTGACGGTGCATTCATCAAAAGATCTGTATCACCTTCTTCATAGACACCAACAATGGCATTGATAGCAGCTATTGATATACAATGATAGCAGCTATTTTGTTGTCCTCTAAGGTGATGTTTGGGGTGCCACTTCCACTTCACATGGCTTGCACACTGGCCCTGTGGTGTGCAATGATCTATTTTGATGTCAATTTTAAATCAAAGAACATTTCCTGTACCTCCATCAGGGATCTTTGCTGACCCACACCTCATTCACAGCCTGGGCTACAGACTGCCAGGCCACATACTTGCAGCTCACTATTATCAAGTGGAGGATTTGAGGATCTAAAACCATTCAGCAGCACACAATTTCAAGATAATTTATTATTTATAGATTTCGCATCTGGGAGAGTGGGGTATGCACATTTCTTTCACATATGGATATTTTCTCTAAGTCCCATGTACATACATTTCAGAAATGACCTGGAATCAAATGGAGAATGAGCTTGCGGTCCGATATGGTACAGTTTCCATATCAGATAGTGATGCAACTGCTCAGAATGCTCTCAATAGTCTCTCTGTAGAAGGTGGTGAGGATGGGTTTGTGTTAGGAGAAGGGTTTTCCTCAGCCTCCGCATGAAGTAGAGCTGCTGCTGGGCTTTCTTGGCTATGAAGCTTTATGTTATTATGAAGTGTTAAGGGACCAGGGGAGATTCTTTTCTAGGTCAACACCAAGGAATTTGGTGCTCTTGACAATCTCCACATGAGATCCATCGATTGTCAGTGGAGAGTGGTTACGCTGTGCTCTTCTGCAGCCAACAATCATCTCTTTTGTTTTGTCCACATTCAGAGACAGTTTGTTGACTTTGCACCAGTCCGTTAGCTGCTGCACCTCTTCTCTGTATGCTGACTCATTGTTCTTGCTGATGAGACTCACCATGGTCATGCCATCAGCAAACTTGATGATGTGGTTTGAGCTGTGCATTGCTGCACATTCGTGAGTCAGCAGAGTGAACAGTAGTGGACTGAGCACACAGCCCTGGGGCCCCAGTGCTCAGTGTGTGGTGCTGAAACTAATGTTTGAAACACCCCAAGAGGTTGGGTGCTTTTGTTTTATAACTCTGACACATCTTTGAAACTCAAGTGGATTTTTAGCATAAGCTCAAATGTTTACACTGAAACTAATAACTATTGTTTGACCTTGTCATGATCTGTCCCTCGCTGCACGCACAGCGTGTTTTGTGAACTCGTGCTGATGGCATTACCCTAGTCCTCAGCAGTCCAATACCTGTACCTTTTGCAGAATATCAGTCTGTCCCTGATGTTTTACTTGGAGAGAATTGGCTTTGTTGCTGCTTTTCTTGACACCAGGCCATCCTCCAAAATTCTTTGCCTTTGCCTAAATAGTTGATTTAGGTACAATCTTACTAGCAGCAATATCCTTGCCTTTGAAGCCCTTTTTGTTCAAAGCAATGATGACTGCACATGTTTCCTTGGTTAACAGAGGAAGAACAATGATTTCAAGCCTTCTTTTAAAGCATCCAGTCTGCTATTCTAACACAATAAGCATGACCGTGATCTCCAACATTGTCCTCATCAACACTCTCACCTGTATTAATGAGAGAATCACTGAAATATTGTCAGCAGGTCCTTTTGTGGCAGGGCTGAAATGCAGTGGAAATGTTTTTTTTCTGGGGGGGGTTAAGTTCATGTTCATGGCAACATTGCAATTCCCATTAATTGCAATTCATCTGATCACTCTTTATAACATTCTGGAGTATATACAAATTGCCATCATAAAAACTGAGGCAGCAGACTTTGTGAAAATTAATAATTTCATTAATTCTCAAACTGTACTGCCTGAGGAATTTGTACCTCTGCCATCTCCTATCTGGGCATGTGTCCAGCCAAACCCCGACAATGTGACAGAATGCTTCACCGTAATCAGGACACAGCAGGATTCAGAATGGGTTTATGACCACCATGCCCACCTTGTTCCTACAGCAGTGGGAGATGGAGCAGCCTGAACTTTATGATGGGGTGAAGGATCACCCGTGTGTGTTTCTGCTCCACTGTCATCTGTTTCAAGAGAGCCTGGTGGAGCCTAGTCCTTCAGATCTCATTTGGGTGAGGTGCATGATGTGCTGGCTGACCAGATCTCATCGCCATAGAGCACCCATGTCTGCAGAAACCAAGGGTCTTTGGTGAAACGCTCAGGTGGTTCTATGGAGCCTTCAAGAAGGCAGCCTGTGCTCCAGAGCGCCCTCCAGTGGCCAGGCATATGCCAGAGTCCAAGCCCAAGTCTATGCCAGAGTTATAGTCCATGCCTGACTACGAGACCAATGCTATGCCACAGAGCCTGTTCCAGTTCAGGCCACAGAGTCACTTTTAGTTTTACAGCCAGCAATAGAGCCTGTTCCAGTCACAGTCATGGATCCCACTCCTGTTCCAGTCACAGTCGCAGTCACAGAGCCCACTCCAGTTCCAGTCAGAGTCATGGACCCTGAAGGCAAATGTTCAGGTTCTCCAGTCAGTTCTACTTTGCATGTCTGCAGTGGCTACAGTTCAAGACAGCCCGCAATCTTACAGTTCAAGACAGCCCGTCTGCTCCTGTTCCAGTCACAGGCACAGAGCCTGCTCCTGTTCCAGTAGCAGCCACAGAGCACATCCTGGTTCCAGTGTCCCCAGTTAAGCCTGCCTCTATGCCTGAGTTCCCACCTGAGTTCCTGCCACACACTCCTGGCCCTTGTATGATGTGAGTGTAAATTAAATGCAGGTGCATCACATTCACACACTCATGGAGCTGTTACAAGGACTCTGTTTTGATATATGTTCTTGAAGCATTAGTCTAGCCCTCAGTGTCTACTCATTTGCTGTTCACTATTGTTTTTTGTGCTCTGTTTTTCTTGTTTGGATTTTGCATTGCCTAGTTTGATCTGCTTGCTGATAGCCTGACCCTGTTTCTGGATTGTGTATACTGCCTGACAAATTTGTACCTTTGCCATTGTGTGTTTAGTAAACACATTCTCTTTTTTACTGCCATCTCCTACCTGTGCATGTGTCCAGCCAAACCCCGCCAACATGACAGACATAAGTTGCTATCTAAGACCCCGTTTACACTTGGAATTATAATGCATCTTGGGCGATATCTAGCTCTCCAGCTACAAATGAGATCCTACAAGTCATCTCCTCATGTAATTCTACCACCTGCCCACTGGATCCTATTCCTTCCACAGTGCTCCAGACCATCTCTCAAGACCTTATCCCCTTCATCACC
>JAQMYM010000011.1:17202626-17217273 GCA_030014255.1 Parauchenoglanis ngamensis | reverse complement strand
TTTGTCTGTGTTGGCCCTGTGGTGGACTGGCGACCTGCCCAGGGTGTACCCCGCCTCTCACCCGAAGATGCTGGGATGCTTCCCCGCAACCCAGATGGATAAAGCGGTATAGATAATGGATGGACGGATGACTTGAGAGCCCGGGTTTAATTCTGTTTTTTAAGCTATTTGGTTTGTAAACAGTAAGTCATTGTGACTAGCTGAAGACGAAGAGCAGCAAAAGAGGTTTTAACGGGAGCCTTTTTCCAACTTTGGAGGATTTCTCACTCCTTCAACACCGTGACATGCTGTGTGAATTTTGGAGTTATGCCATGCATATTTCCGCCAAGGTTGACCGTCAGTGGCACCAGCAGTCATGGAGAGCTGCAGGGTAATCACCAGAAGGCATCTGACACATCTGAGTGGTACTTGCAGTGACATTACTTACATGAGTGACATGAGCCATTCAGTTTTCCCAAACTATAAAACTAAAACAACAGTATATCCAAAACGTGTTTTTTTTGTTTTGTTTTGTTTTGTTTTTTTGTTCATATACTCTATTATCGGTGTCCATGACCCTAAGGGACAGGCAGAAAAAGCAATTTTGATTTCAAAGCCAAGAACGGTTTGTTTATGACTCCACTTATTAGGCCTAGGAGTTTTTCCTGAATTCTAAGAATTTTACTTTGCGCCTATTTTAATTTTAGACCTAAAATGTTCAGTTCAGTTTTGTGTTTTACCATTTCTTTTTTTTTTTTTTTTTGCAATACACTGCTGAAAGGTTGATTTTTCTCATCATGCTGGTGTCATGCAGGCATCTCTGCAGTACTATTCTGTAGAAACTGTGCTTGTGGTTCAGGAATGTAAAGTAAATCCCTGTGGGTTGTTCCGCCACTGTTTGGTTGATCTGTAAGCTTAGTTAATCCTCTCCAGCCCTAAATGCTCCTGGAAGCCTTGACTCATCAGCGAGCTCGGCTGTTGGCATTTGTAAAGTGTGATAATGAATAACTTCTTTGCTATTTCCATGCAAATGGCAACCTTCATTTGGAAAAAGTTAAGCTGTGAAGGGGAAAATGGAAAAGTCAGCACTGTGTCTTACTGCTGATAAAGCCTGTAGCGTGAGACAAGAACAGGTGTCTCCTAATGCTTACCCACCGCTGCGCTGTAGTGGCCCTGCTTTCTGTGTATGACAGTTCATTTTTTATAAACACTCCCACTTGAACACTGAGATCCGTTCCAGCCATGTTCAAACACTGAAATGATGCACATCAAACATCCATGGTGTGTTACAGCATTGCTGAGTACACACAGTTTTATAAGTTCATTGCACACTGTTCTATTGATCTTCTCTGGAGGAACACCTATAAGGTAAACCTGATGTCAGACTGGATCGTTTGCCGAAACTGAGACATATGGTAGGCTCCCGGATTGTCGTCATTCGTGTATCTTCCAAGTCTTTTGGCGCCGTAATGAATTTGCACCATTTCTGTCTTTGTTGAAGTTCGAGTGCTGATTATCTTTTCAGGCAAATCAAATGTTTTAATGCAGCAGAATATAAATATTCAAATGGGCTTACAAATGGCCTGCCATATGTTAGTCATTTTTGTTAGTCATTGTAGAGCTCTGAATAACTCCTTAATGTTATTCTTGGCAGTAATAATAGCTTTTATTGCCTTTGGAACATTTCTTGGACTCAGAACAAACCCAAAGAATTGGTATTTGAAGTCACGTTGTTCTTATATGGAGAGGAAATGATAGTCAATGATCATTTTCCTCATATATATATATATACATATATTTATTTTTAATATATACATATATATATATTTTTTACAAACTGTATTTACACAAAAGAGTATTGCTCCATGTTCGTAGTCTTATTTACATTCAGCATGGTTATAAATTATAATTGGTTTTAGAGTTTTATAATTAATTCTGAGTGTAAGATATGTTCTTCTATTGAAATTAAAGGTGCAATAGAAAAGATTTCTTTGTTGAACGTAAAACAAAATCTTTACTGAATTAGATGAAAATACTCTTAAAAACCAGTGGTCCTAGCTTGCTGTAATTCAACTCAAATTTGAGTTCTTCTGAGTTTTTGAATGCGTATCGTACAGTGTCTTGGAAATGTCTTTCAGCATCATGCACTACATTAAGCGGAAACGTGTTTAAACACAACAACAAAAAACGCAAAGAGGAAAAAAAAAAAACTTTCCATGAATTTGTGACCGTGACAGCAGGAATGATGCCGCAGGAAGCAGGAGAATTTCTCAATTCAACACACAAATTCATTGGTGACCAAATTGGGGACAAAGAATGCCTCTCTAGCGTGATGTAAACTATAGACAGGTGTAGACAATCACTCAATGCCTGCTCTTTCTCTGCAACTCCCCTCCACTTGACAGCCAGTACATGCCACAGTAAACTACAACTCGTAAGTACGTTGCTCAAACAACTACAATTAAATTAACCAGCGGTGTGTGTTTAAATCTGAGGGGAGTAATTATTAGTCTCGAAACATTTATAAGTTTCTAAACATTGATTCCATTAAGAAGCAGTTTGACTGACTTGAAACAGAAGACCCATCAATTGGCCATCTGAACCATGTAGAATATGTTAGAAAAGAGAAACGATGTACTTTTAGCTTTATTCATTAAAATAGTTTCACTATCAGAAGCTACTTTGATAAAACTTGAATAAAAGCTAAGAATAAGTCACCATGGTCTTCCATGTACCAATTAACCATTTGGCCAAACTACATGTGGTTATGTGTATGTGGTTTTTGAACATCTCATTCCAGATTTAGTTCCACCCTTGCTATAAATAACCTCCTCTATTCTGGGAAGGCTTTCCACTAGGTTTTGGAGCGTTGTTGTGAGATTTGTGCTCATTCAGTTATTAGTGAAGTCAGGCACTGGTGTCAGGTGAGGAGACCTGGGTCATTGCAGTTCATCCCAAAAGTGTTCAGTGGGGTTAATATCAGAGCTCTTTGCAGACTACTCGAGTTCTTCCTCTCCAATCTTGGCAAACCATGTCTTCATGAAGCGCACTTTGTGCACAGGAGCATTGTCGTGCTGGACAGGTTTGGAACAGGTGATGCTACAGCATACAAAGCCTGCTGTTTGGGGAAGAATCTCATATGGATGTGATGGTCAGGTGTCTCCAAACTTTCGGCTTGAAGTTCAGGCAGACTTGGTTTTAGGAACACAACAATGTGAGGGGGAAAAGGATGTTGCATGAGAAACCAAGCACTTAGGGTTTCCCAGAAGGAACAAAGTAGTCAAAGGTTTCTGGCACACGGAGAAAAGGGGTAAGTAAATGAAGCCTGTGTGATCTAAAACTGGTTCCTTTTGTTTACAGGCAGGGCTGTTCCTTAAGCAGAAGTGGCACAGAGATAAGATGCTACTGGAGCTGGCCTTGCCCTTTACGTCCTTGTCTTTTTTCACGTTCTCATACTTTGATAGATGGTCTGATTTACTCATCAGAATGAGAAGGTTAGAGACAAAAAAAAAACCCATTTTGATGGTAAATGTTATTTTTATTGTAGTTATTTTAATTTTCCTGATTTTCTTTGCCCCCCTGAGGCTCAGCCATCTGGCCACTGGGAAATTCCCAGCAGGTCAATGATTTCTATTCTGGTCATTTATTGATGAATGAATTTGAGTAATTGTTCAAAATGAACTGCAATTAAACAGTTTTGCTTTGTTAACTCGGGGATCAGAACCATTTCCTCTTCAAATTTACCATACACACATGCACAAACATAAATGATAATGCTGTGAGAGTAATATGAAACTGAAAAACACAGCAACATGGTGTCCAAGAAATGATAAATCAGTTTAAGATTACACATTTAAACAGACGAAATGTGGGCTGATGGACGATGAGTTGTTTTATGAACCAGTGAAATTAACCTTAATACTATAAAATGAAATTCTGTAATCATATTTAATGATTATATATTAGACACGAAACTAATGTTCACTTGTACAGACAAACCCTGTGTTCATACATATTTCTTAAGCTGTGCTTCAGTTTATCACAGTATTACCTCTGTACATTCATTCATTTGTTTATCTTGAGTAAGAGCCTTATCCTGGTCAGGGTCACGGTGAATCTGAAGCCTCTCCCGGGAACACTGGGAGCAAGGCAGGAGAGTACTTCCTTGATGGAGTGGAATGCACACACACATATGCACATTCACACACTCATTCAGTGGGTGATTTAGCATAACCAAACCATCTGCCTGCATGTTTGGGCATGAGGAAACCAGAGAACCCAGAGGAAACCCATGGGACCACTGGGGGAGAGGTAAGACTCCACAAGGACAGTAACCTGAGTTTGAACCCAGGCCCTGGATCTGTGCAGTATCTATAAAACTCAAATAGTGTTCTGTTGTGCAAATAATGCACATTATACCTGATGTAGTGAGCAAACATAGTGAATAAAGCGATTCACTTGCTGGTGAAAACACTGACAAAATAAAGTATGATCACCTGCCTGGTTGTTCATCCAGCGCTCCAGCTACCAAAAAATAGTTAATGTATCAAAGTCCGGCTTGCTGCACTGGTGAGTGGATAACCACTATTTGTCTTTCACGCCTTGAAAGATATTGGGCCTCATCACTTCTCTGTATAGATATTGGACAGGAGGACATAACTATGACAGACCTATTATGAGAAAGAGATGTGTTTGTGACGTACAGCCCACATTGACCCGCGAGATCCGTGTGCCATCCTGTGCCAGGGTGAAGATGATGTAAAGATGTCAAGCTGTGCACTTAAATCTGAAAAGGTTTTGGCTTTCTGTCACTGACCTTTGGAGAGTGCCAGTCATCACCGATTACACGCGTGTCCACTGCCCACAGAAGAACAATGCTGCACGAACCCATCTGTCTCAGTCACACATGCAGTTATAGGTCCTCCTGTATCTGTCCTCCTTTGATTATATAGATTGCAGCAATTCTGTAATTGAGAGAGCAAAGAGGTCAGTGTGAACAAAAACATGATAGACCTCTTTAATGCTTTATGATACTGCATGTGTCTCCTAAGATTTTCCTGTTCAAAAGATCTAATAAAAGTACCAATGACATGGGTGTCAAACCCTGTTTAAGGTAATGAGACCCCAAAAAAATCCATTTATTTAACCAATAAATTATCAAGCATTTATCTTTGTTCATTCTCAGTAATGAGCTGAAATTTTCAAATTATTCCATTTAAGGAAAAAAAAAAAGCAAAAAATATCCCAATTTGGAACACCATACTAATACTGGGTAGGATCCCCTTTGCTCTCAGCACAGCTTCAATTCATCGTAGAATGGATTCCACAAGGTGTTGGAAATTTTCCTTTGAGATTCCGGTCCATATTGACATGATTTGTCATGCAGACTTGTCAACTGCATATTCATGCTGCACATTGCCCATTCTGTCACAGCCCAAATTTGCTCTATCGAATTCAGATCTTGTGACTAGGGACACCAGTGAGGTACACAACTCGCCGTCAAGTCCCTGGAAACAGTCTTAGGTGGCTTTGTAAGATGGTGCGTTATCGTGCTGGAAGTAGCCATCACGATAACGCATCATCTTAAGGGTAAGTTGTGACCATGAAGTGACGTGCATGGTCAGCAACAATCCTCAGAAAGGTTGTGGAGTAAATTAAACAATGCCTTAATTGGTATTAAAGGGTCCAATGAGTGCCATACAAACATTCCCCACACCGTTACACCATCACCACCACCAGCCTGAACTGCTGATACAAGGCAGGTTGTGTCAAGCTGGTCCATGGATTCATGTTGTTGATGCTGATTTCTGTCCCTACCTGCATATTGCAGCAAAAATGGAAATTCATCAGACCCGGTGATGTTTTTGATATCTTTACATGTTCTCATTTTAACTCGGACCTATAACAATCTTTTTTTTTTTTTTTGACCAAAACAAGACCCAAACAATTATTTGCGCTTCTTCTCTTGCTGTTTTTGAGACCTTGACCCCAAACCAACATCAGCCAGTCCGGCCTCTGCCCGAATAGTGTGCTTGTATACAGCTTTTGAAAAGACGCATTCGTTCTGTTGTTTTCCTATCATCCCCCCATTGAAATAAATGGCTTTTAGGGAATCTTCCTAGTCTTCAGTCTTCCTGCTCAGTCACGCTTCATCAGAGGACCACCAAACTTAATATGGACAACATCTCAGGACAACTCACCTAACACGTACATAAAACCAGCTATGACTCCCGCTCGTCTTTTTCTTGCTTTTTGTCCATCTCTTTTTCTCCCTTTGGTGGCAGTGCATTTTTTTTTTTTGGCCCCATAAAAACACATGGGGTTTTGGAATCAAAGTGTTCCTGCTCAGTCACGCTTCATCAGAGAGCTACAAAACTTCATTTCATAACTCGGGCCAACTCACCCGACTCGCATATCCATCCATCATGAGCCGCACTTGTCTTTCTTTTTTTTTTTTGTACTGTGGCGCGATGCTTGAAATGCATCTCTAGTTTTTTCGGAACTATTTTTTTGAACTCTTAAGCATTCTTAACTTAAGCATTCTGTGTTAATGATACTGTACGTCTATTGAAATACTAATGCAGTATAAGTAAAGCTTTGGTGGAAGATGCCTTGTGCGAATAGTCCTACTTTATTTTTCCAGTGGCGCATCATACAAAAAAACCTGGAGCAAAATGTCCCAACAGGGAGATAACTATGTTGGAGAAAGAAGGAATATTGTGTTTGTACCACCTGTTCCTGTCCCAGTAATCATTAACCAAGTGTGCCAATAAGCATTGTTGGCAATACATTCCAGCACGCACAAGCACGATTAAGCTAAAACTGGAACATTTTCTTTTCTGCTCCCTATATGAAGTAGTTTTATGCAGAAAAAGTAGAAAGCACAATTTTCTGAAAATATCTTCTAAACTGGCCTGATTAAGAAATCAGAGTTTGGTGGTGTAGTGTTGAAAGATACCAAGATCAGGAAATTGTCCCATTGTGAGAGTTTCCTGTCTTTCCTTCCCTTCAGGAAGTCCATCAACTACTATGAGCAATGTGGGCAAGAACTAAAAGATAAGATATAATGCAGTTTCCAAAGTTAACAGATATTCACACCAAGAGAGAGAGAGAATGTTTTATTGAGTCTGTCCTTTCCTTTTCTAGGACTTGTTGGTTTTGGTAGTCTTGGTCTTAAAAACAGAAACAAACTGGAAAAAAAATGATTAAGATTACGGGTGCTACCCTCTATGACCTTCAGCACCTGTACGTATGTAGTAAGGGTCATATTAAAGTCACCAATCATTGTTTGGGACCCTCAATGTCCTTTACATGTTGAGTTCCAGATGCCTCTGTCCGGGTGGAGGTTTAATCTTCCTATAGGTAGCACTAATAGATACAGATTCTTTTGTCCCCTGCTGTTGGTTTTTGAAACAAACTACACTCCTGGGCAAAAAAATGAGGCAAACTGAATATTGTAAAACATTAAGCTTTTCATGGTCTCAACAAAAATCACTGGGCAGAAAATTAACAAGAATTAAAAAGCACGCCTGAGACCTCGGCCTTCTTCTGCTCGCCGATGCTCATTGCTGAAACTGTCGAGGGGAAAAGCTGGAAACAGGGAAGTTCTCTGACATAGTCTTGAGAAAATCATGAAAAGATTGAAATGTTTCAATGATATAAAGTGGAACCTAACCTGTCTGGGTGTTCAAAATTTCTCAAAATATCTTCTCTTTGAAGACATCGAGTGAAACTCTTCTTTCCGTAAAAAGCCATCTGCAAGTTTACCCACAAGACTTCAACATTTAAAGGAAAGCCGTAAGACGCCAATTTACTTTATCTATGTTTTTAATTCTAGCTCATTTTCCTGACCAATGATTTGCTGTTGAGACCATTAAAAGCTTAATGTTTTGCAATATTGGGTTTGCCTCATTTTTTTTTTTAACCCAGGAGTGTATAACCCAGGTTGTCTTCATGTCTCTCTCTCTCTTTTTCCAAAGATTCGTGGAGACAGCGTGGGATATATGGATTTTACACTATGTGTTGGACTACTGTCTGTAAAGCAATCTGCCCCATGGGAACAATAAAGTTTTACTCTACTCTACGTTAACCTGCTGAGAAATGTTTTTTACTACCAAAATTAAACCTCAAGGTCAGACAACCTTTAAAATCAGGACAATTAACAGCACAACATGGGCAAGACATTAAAAATAGTAATTTGTCATTAAAATGTATATAAGCACTGGTCCTTATGAAATTTCTGACAAGGAAATTAGTCTTACTGTCACATAACCACAACATGGGGGGAAGACAAGGAAGTGAATTATAAAAACAGGTCCAATAGCATCTAATTTCCTTTTCTGCAGTTGTTTGCTGAGCAGTTCTGTCTGTAAACAAAGAAAACCAGTTTCAAATCACATGGATGAGCACACTTGATTTACTCACTTCTTCTTTCTAAATCTCCATTAAAAAGTCTAAACCTGGCAGTCTGTTTCTGGAAAAAAGACAAAAGTCTTCATTCAAATAAAAATGTATTAAAATATTGTTCAAAAAATAGTCAAGCAGGCTTAAATGTACACGAATAAAACATTTTGAGCTGTACACAACCGCATTAATTTCATTAGGCCTGTGTAAGTGACTATATACATAAATATTCATCTGGAAACATGCACATGTGTTTTTAAGGTATAGCCTAGTTAATTTTAAAAAAAAATACAAAACTTTAATCCATCTTCATTACTCAATGCAATGTTAATACAACCATGAAATACCTGTACATTTAAGATCATTTATTTATATAGGGAATTGTACAAAAAAAAGCAGTGAAAACTAAAAATAAGATTTGTACATATATGGCATGAATTTATGTGTACAACTAAAACTGCCTCTTTTTTTTTTTTAAACTAGCTGAATGCGTTCATCTGTTTGTTATGCTATTGCTACTCTGCTTGACTCTGCTTTGGTCAGCTGATTGTTTTGAGTCATGGCATTTTGTGTTGTAATGCTTGTCTCGTCAACAATGTGCCTTCTGGTGGGCAAACTGCACAACAAACAACATGTTTAAAGTTAAATAGTGTGTTTTGGGACAGTCCATCACAGAACATTAACAACTTATACACAACCTCAACTACACAAAGTGGAGTCTCAGGTGTCTGAGTCAATACTGAGCTTTATGGATGATCTTTATTAAAGACAGTCTTCTTCATCACCCTTATAAGATGAGATGTGTTGTGTTGTGTCTTGAAATTTGATTCTATTGTGTCTTGTCATGATGTCAGACAACAGATTTACTGTGTGAAAAGTGAAGGCTGTTTTTGAAGCAGAGTCCCATGTATATCATCACTGCAAGAGGATGAAGAAGGCCACTGTGTAGCTCCAGGCAGCCGTCATTCTCGTCACAGTAAGCAACGTTCAGAAACACAGAACGCCACACGCCGAGTAAAAGAAATCTGGATTTTATCCAAATAATCAGGATATTCGTGTTAAACCTCGTGTTAACCTCATTGGTACACAGTCAATCTGCCTGTGGCTTTTCTGCAGGTTAATATTTTTAGTGTTGTCATTTATCAACACAATGGCAGATGCATTCAGTTAACGGAACAGAGCGTTGAGGGAGCAGGGAGCATTATTTCTTGCAGTGAAATAATTTGGCCACAAGGGTGCAGTCTTGCTCATCTAGACTAAACCCTTTTTCTTATTTTAAAGGCGTTTTCCTAATTTTCAACTTAACATACACAGCAAATATTCAGAATGAACCTGCACAAGTCAACCTCCTGTCACTTATGTACAATTATATAATAAATATAAATGTTCATGATTATTGCATTTAGAGACGTATAGGCTTTTCCAGCATTACGCTCGTAAAAGGAAAAATAAACACCACATTTGCCAGTCTGATAAAAAATAAAAATGAAGGTTTAATACAAATCCATTTTAGCCGGATTGAGAGGTTTTCTGCAATATACAAATCTGATACTGATTAGAAAAAAAACAACAACACTGTGTGGCCAGAAGTATTCGGACACCTGACCATCACACCCGGGTATGTGGTTCTTCTCGAAACTGTTGCCACGAAGTTGGAAGCACACCATTACATAGAATGTCTTTGTTTGCTGTTGCATCACAGTTTCCCTTCAATGGAACTACGAGGCCCAAACCTGTTCCAGCATAACAATGCCCCTGTACACAAAGCGAGCTCCATGGTTTGCAAAGACTGGAGTGGAAGAACTCGAGTGGCCTGCACAGACCTTTGGGATGAACTGGAGCACACCTTTGGTTGATTGAGTGCAAATGGTGCCAGCCAAGCTCCGAAATCTAGTGGAAAATCTTCCCAGAAGACTGCAGTAGGGGACTAACTCATAGTTAATGTCTGTATATGCTGTAAACTGTTTGTTGCTTGGCTAGAGACCGAACCTTGGGTGAAGCAGTAAGCTGTTTGCTATCAAAGAGTTATATTAAGTAAACATTACAAACCTTCAATGCCTTTTAGCAAATCCATTCCTTAGAAATGGAAAAAAACCCAAAACAGTTTTATCTTTTATTGTACCAAGGTTTTCCAGAACACTAAGGCTGTGCAATATGACCGGAGTCTCGTATCCCGATATAGGTAATTTCATATCCAAGTAAGGGTACATGTCACAATACTGCATGTTTTCTGTAAATGCAAAAAATAAATAAATAATCCTATTTATTTATTTTTAAAAAATCAGGAACTTTGGATTTTCCCATCATCAGAAAAGGGTTATATTATAAATATAAACCTGGTATAAGTTCATATTTTGATAACGCTGGTTAAATCGTTAGCATTAGCCGTCCAGCTCCTACACAATGGTTTATTACCAAAACAAAATGTTTTGATCCAATATAAATGAATAATGAGGGTCCGTATGATGGAAAATATTGCGGTAAAGAGTGTGATTTGCGACACCATGAAATAAGTAATAGAGCATAATATGAAACCGTGGATATTTTTCTCTGGGCGTATGATTATACACCGTCGTATCGCACAGCCCTCAGTGTTGCGTCTTTAGCTGGAACATTGGAGCAAACTTTTTACTCCTTCTCATTTATCTGCTCGAGATTATGTAAAGCCAGCAATTCAAACAGCCCTAATGCTTTTAAAGGTTGTGTTTACATCGCAACTTCTTCCCCTTCACCAGTACTATAATTCTCCATTTTGGAAAATCCATGTCAGAATTCCGCCATGTTTCCCTTGCGATGGGGCGGAGTGAAGGGGCTTGGGGAAGTGTTCATAAAAAGACTGCTAGGCGGCTCATGTAAATGCAAACAAGCTTCCCAGCCCTGACTGTGATTTTCCAAACAGGTTTTCTCAGCTACATAATAAACATTTGCTCATACAATAGGGTTGTTGTTTTTTTTTTTTTTTATCATCTTCTACGTAATTTCCAGTTTATTTATATGAGTACAAAATAAAACGAATTGACTACCCCACCTGTGTTCAGTACAAGAGAGACGGGAACATGTATCAGACATACAACAATAGTCGGACCACTTTTTATACTTCAATGAGCAGAAATTTGATCATTCTTTAGGCTGTCTTTATTTATTTATTTATTTATTTATTTATTTTAAAGATTCACGCTGTGGGTGTTTGTCCATACATCACATTCATTATGATTTAAGTCAGACAACTGATTTAGTAATACGGTTTAGCTTGAACTGAGCCTGGCTAGAGGTGAGAGCTGAATTTCCTAGATGGGTTTTCTTTGTGATCAATAGAGGGCGTTGTACATCTGTCGTACCCTGAGCTCATGGTTGACGTGTGCTTAGTGTGTGACTTTACTGCACAGCAAGTGAGGTTTTTTAATGTTCATATGAGACTCTTTTTTTTTCTTTTTTTCTTTTAATTATCTGAATTTTTATTTGTGTGCATAGAAGCGCAAACTCTACTGTAGACAAAGCAAAGTACTGTAATGATCCTGTGCGCAAACGCCAACATGGGGAAATCAATGAACGCTAATTGTTCTCTCTCCGACCGTCTCGTACCATGTATTCTAAATACATCTTGAACAGCCACTACTCTTGTGTATTATCTCTGATTCGCATGTCAGCGTTATCATTTCCGTTCACTTGATAAAAATGTTGCATGCAAAACATGTCACTTAGGTGTTGCATCTGCTAGAACATCTCAATTTGAGTGTAAAGTGTTCAGAGGCAACTTTGTTGTGCTTCTGCATCTCTCTATAACGTGTCCTTACAGTTTAGAGTTTCTTGGAAGGACAGGTCGTCATTTCCGTTATTGGCAGCACGTACTCGCCCTTCCTGCTTCGTTTCACCCCCGTGACGTGCAGATGGCATGGCCCACCTCCTTTAACACCTGCTGAGGAGTGCACTATACAGCATTGATGGAGGGGTCACGGAGTCACAAAGCAGGCAGTGAAAGTGCTGTGGCACCATAGCAGGCATGTTGAAGGAGCCAGATGGCTGTCCTTCTGGACTGCAAAGCAACAAGCTAATATCTTCATTTCACATTCTTCTTTTTTTGAAATCGTGGGCAGCATTTTGCTTGCAACATGTGAAAGGTTCTTTATCTTTAACGCGGTTTAAGGTTCATTTTCTGAGAATCATATTAGGCGTGTGATACAAAGAACCAAGCACACATCACTGTGTTCTTAAAGGTTCTGACGTGGAAAGTTCAAAATGGAGATGTTTGAATCTCTAGAGCCAGAGGGGGTGGTTGGTGTGAAGGCCTTCGCCCCCCGTGGTGTCCCTCTGCTTGGCCACACACACTCTCCTGCTGGTTGCCAGGAGGGGATCTTCCATAGTCTTGGAATGCAGCTTACTGTCTGGCCAACAGTACCATTAAATGATGCGCTTCTTTTGTTTCCTTTTCACAGCGTCTCAAACAAACAGCACGCCGGCACACTCTTACTCCCCTGGGACACGCACTAGCACACACTTCCATCTCCAAGGCTTACACATTTTCTTTTAGTCTGACAGATTGTCACGAGTGCATAAGTTCTTGCATCATCCCGCTCCAGCTGGATTACACACATTTCTCAAAAATGATGCTAAACAGAACGTCAGAGTGTTGAAAGTGGGGCTTTCCAAGCCATGTCATGTGTAAAGGAGGGTGGTATGGCCCAAACAACAAGTCATTTATTTATTCACTTTGTTCGCTTGGTGCCATTTGGAGTAAATTACTCTACATTGGGATCTGTATGGAAAGAACATAGACAGTGGAAGGAAAATGGCAGGACCTGTAGAGATGTATAGATACAATCTTATTTACAATTTATTAATGAGACGTTTTCAAAATAATGTGCAAATGTGGTGGTCTGGAAAACTGGTAAAATGTTCCCGTTGCTGGATTCTGGCAAACAGCAAAAATTACACCTAGGATTTGGCCCAAATTGGGTTTTTAATAGAACTTGACACCATAGAAAACAAATATATTTAAGGAAAAACATGGGAATGTTTAGTTTTTTTCTTTTTAACTCTGCCTAACCTTTCTTTCTGCAAAGATCGTGTTGGATAAGCAATCAGGTTTATCAAACACGGCGGAAACATCATTCAGTCCGCCTAAAGGTGCATAAAACCTTGCTAGAGAAGTGTGGTTTCCTCACACAAGGAGCTTTATTCATAGCAGCCCATGGTTCAGAGCTACTCATTAAGTTGTCTATAGTTATCTGAGAGCGAAATGAGCATAAGTCTAATCAATTCATGTGAAATCGCTCTGAAGATGTCTGTGATACTCCAGCACCTCAGTTGGAACAAAATCTTTAAGTGCAAGTTTCTCCTTTTTCACTTTTAGGGTTAACTAGGCTTTTAAATTGCTAGAACTCTAAATGCGTTAAGTTCTACATGTTAGTGCTCTTTCTTTTTCAGAGCTTCTTATAGAAAAATTATAGTGTGTATATATATATTTGTATATGTGTGTGTGTGTGTGTGTGTGTGTGTGTGTGTGTGTGTGTGTGTGTGTGTATGTATGTATGTATGTATATTAAAAAAGGGTCCCAGGCCACCATACATTTGGAGTTGCGAACATTAAAAACTCAAGAAATCTGTGGTTTCAATGATGTTTTTATTTAATATAAATAAATGCAATCATTCAAAAGGGACGATGTTGGTGTTATTAAAGAAATGACCAAGCCTGGGATCTCTTAGAAAAGCATATTGTTACATATTATCACAAAATTGATCAAATTTATATTTAGTCGACTTATTAACAATTTCTGCTGTATGAAGCTCTGAACACGACAGGCTTTGTCTCTCCGTCACGTGGTTTTCGACCAGAAGTAACATTGAGAAGTACTAATGTGTCAGTTGTGTAAAAGCAACTACTAGTTATTGACTTCATTAGTATTTACTCCCATGTTTGTTAACCTGGATTGGATTCTCAGCCCTAATCATTCTCTGTTCATTATCTGAAGAGTGAAAGTGACTTCTGGATGCTTTTGGTTTCCTTAGGCAAGGAGACGTCACTTCCTGAGCTCGACCAACAAATTGACTATCTGTCTTCAATCATTGCCAAGCAGCAAGTCTCAGATGTCAGCCAGCCAGGTTCCAGTCACCCTTTCAATCAGTATATTCAGTATATAGTATCCATCTACATCTATAGTGTGTCATTTCCTGTCATCTTTTCTTTCTTAACTCTTTTACCTGTTCTCTCTCTCGTTCTCCTTTCTCTCTTTCTCTCTCTCTCTGTCTCTCTCTCTCTCTCCCTCAC
>JAQMYM010000011.1:17183658-17194440 GCA_030014255.1 Parauchenoglanis ngamensis | reverse complement strand
CTCAGTTGTATAAATGAGATCTATGTAAGTCGCTCTGGATAAGGGCGTCTGCCAAATGACATAAATGTAAATGTAAATATATATAATAAACACCAGTGTTCTATACTGTATGCTAAGGCAACTCTTTCAATCTTCATCCCATGAGCAGAAGATGCTCATTTAACTTTATTGTTCATCACATCATCTGGTGTGTGGAAGCGCTGCAGGTATTAAATGCTGTTGTGGTTGACACATTGGTTGATGACACAAGACCCAAGTTCACCAAACTTTTCTGTGGTAGCGAGGAACAAAAAAGAAAAATGGCTAATCGTCGATATGGTGACGCTTTCCGTAAATAGGAATTTATATTACGTTTATGGAAGGAGTCTCCAGTGTTAGCACTTTGTAACAGACAGCGAGGTTTCTGCCATGGGAAAGTCTTCAGGACAGTTTGTTTTGTCTGAATATTTATGACAATTTGAACTTCATATATTAACCTCAAGACTGCAAGAGAGAGAGAGAAAAGAGGCTACTGATTTGTAGCTGTGATATTTCTCTTCGGTTCATGGAGATAAAGGAATAAAATACTTAAATGCATCCTGTCATGGATTATTTTTGTATAATGTAATAATTATGCCTGGTCATATTTTATTCCTAACATAGCTCAATCTTCATTGTAGAGTACAATAGCTGTGTGGCACGGAGTGATATCCGATTGCAAAAGTGCAAAAGTTTGCATACCGTAAGGGCAACATGGAAAAATGCAAATCCATTTTAACCAAGGCATTTTAGTGTATGAGGTTTCACACTTGTCATTTCTCATAACTTGTATATCCACTGCAACCTAGACCAGGATTGAACAGTTATGGAAGATGAATGAATAAAAAAAAAAAAAGAACTTGTCTGCCTGTCCTTGATGTTTATAACTCCCTCAAACCTCTGGTCTTTTGGATGCTCTTAATTGAATTACCACCAGTTTTTCATGACATCATGGTTCTATATCTGAGCTATTGCTTGGCCCGGTTTATCCATCTTAATTAAAATACCTGGCATAACTCACATCATTCATTGAAGCCTTTATATTAGGTCTTCGGGCCAAGGAGGTTTTGTTTTTAATGCAAATTGCAATGTAAGTACATTTTGTTTTCCATTCAGAAACCATGAGGGATGCAAACTTCAGGATTTGTAAGATAAAGGTTGATCTGAACCCAGCAATGATAAACACACACCTTTGGGTGAAACGACTGAGTTCTATGACGTGTTTCTCCATTTCTACTCCACAGCAATATCAGGACGACCTCCCCCGCTGCCGAGTTGCAATGGGCCACTTAAGAGCCTCTTAAGGTGTGGCTCAGAGTCAGCGCATCGTCAGGGGAGCCGTTAAAGGCCATTGTTCGAGTGAATGGTAAGGAAGGCAGCCGTAGGCCACCCGATCAAGATATGTGGGGAGAGAGGGACGGTGGTCATCAGCTGGGTGTCGAAGCTATCAAAAGACAATCACAGTAGTCAAATCAGGAGTCTCCACTGTGCTGTTCAGGCAGTGTACCCCAAAAAGTGTATATCTTCACAGAACAATATTTGATCATATCAGATGTCTCATTAGTTTTGTATTAACCTAGATTTGTTTAAAGCATCTATAAATGTGATTGATTCTGTTGTCTGGAATTGTAACTGGCTACATTATATTAGCTTCATTGTTGAATTGGCAAATCATGTGTTTGCACATCATTGCAAGGTATTTCTGTATGGGAAAAAGATAATTGATGTGAACTTCATTATCATGGTTCAAACTAATCCTCAGACACCTGTTTTATAGCTCAACTCAACTATGTTTCACATCGGTATCAGTAAGATTCAGCAGTTGTGTGAAACTTAATTCTCCTAAGTGTGATTTCAACAGTTCCTGTTCTATTAAGACATCCTGACTTTCAGTTGCATCAACATTTATTAATAATAAAATGAAAGGTCCCATGTATCTCCTCATCATGTCATGTTCAAGTTAAACCCATTCAGAAACTGCCAAGTTAAGACTACATCCAGCCTAGACATTTGCTACAAGCTGGCTTTCAGGTTTCAGTACATGTTTGAGTGTTGCTTTCTTTTAAGCAAGTTCATGTAATGCATGCTAAAAGAAGAAGTAACAGACGTCATAATGTTGCATCTTTCCACTGTGTTTTCTTGTGAAATGTCAGTAATGTGGTTGACTAGAAAACTGTTTTCTCTTTACAAAGAGAGTGTAAAATATGAGATGTAATGTACTCTGACCATGCTAAAACAAGAAGGAACAGTCGTCATAATGTAGCACCTTTCCACTGCATGCTCTTGTGAAACCTCAGTGATAGAAAACACTTTTCTCTTTTCAAAGAGAGTTTAAAACATGAGCTCTGAAGTTTAAAAAAAAGAAAAAAAAGAAAACCATCTGGGTGCTTTGGAGGTCTAATCCTCGGTCACCCCCTTGTTGGAGCCTTGGGTGCTTCTTGCTCTTGTTGATGGCCTTCTGAATCTCCACTCGCTCCACTTTCTCCTCCGCTGTCTGCATTTTGCATGACAATCCACCTCCCAAGTCCATGGCCCGCTACAATGCCTGCAGCAATGGTTTGATGTCTTTTAAATCTTTGACCGGGCCCTGGGAGGCCTCCTGGGTGCTCTTTCCGAGCAGGAGACATGGAAGCATTACTAGTGACCTACAGTTTGCTGAAGGTTGTTTGAAAGCAGGGGGTGGATTGTTTGAGGTCTAGAAACTGGTGGTGGTGGTGGTGGGGATATGACTCAATCTGGGTGTGTGGTGGAAATACAAAAAAAAAAAAAAATCAACCTTGCAGTCTTAGCACCCCTACGTGTGCAGGATTCCTTCTTCTTTCGATTGTGCTTAATACTGAACTCTGTGGCTGGTGTTTGTTTCGGGTGGAGGGAGGGAGGGAAGAGAAGAGGGGAGGGGAGGATCGAAATCAAAGGCCAGCGGCTTTATTGTTGGCGCTGAAAAGCAGCTAATGGCCGCCCATCGCAGATCTGCACCATGAATCTGCGGGGCGCCCCGGGATCGACATCCCCCCCAAGCCCCGCACCCACCCTCAACGACCCCGCGGCGCGGCTTCCTGCCCCTCTACCCCATTCTCTCTCTCTTCCCCCCCCCTTCGTTATTGCATTAAATATATAGGCTAGACATATTCTTAGTGTTAAAGAGAGCATAAAGTTTTTTTATTGGATGCAAAACTGCACCCCACGTCCCATTCAACTCTTATTTGCAAAAGTGCCCGGTTTCTAGAATAATGTAACTGGATAACAAGGTGATTTTCCGTGTTTCAGCGCGAGACCCCACACTTCAGCTGCCACCTCTATCAGTCCGAGTTGAACTATCAAAGACAAACATTTCACCTTTTATTTATTGCTGCCGTTCTTCAAAGAACACTAGAAGATGAAAACACCATTTATACACAACTATTTGTTTTTAAATGTGATTAGATAGCTAATCAAGGAGCTTTACAGAACACTGCACGTTTTTACGTTTTTATATAGCCAATTTATATATATATATATATATATATATATATATATATATATATATATATTATTTAGATATAGATTTTTTTTTACTTGTATTTATTTTTATGTAAATAACTGAAAACTGAAAAAATGATTAATGCTGACACCACACGCGTACACAACTAGTTTTTAATGTTATTTAAATTCAAGAATCTTACGGAAAATATCATGGGTGGTGACTTTTTCAGCTACTCAGGTTTTTTCCCCCTTATATATGTGTATGCAGGAGGTGCGATAATGGCCAACGTCTGAAAAGGTTTCCTGCGTAAAACATTGAAATCACGTGCTTTTACTTAAAAACTAAACAAAAACAACAACAAAACAAAACAACAATGTAGTTTTTACTACATATTTTTGTCATGATTTTATTTTCAGAAATGTGTGGTTTACACACACACACACACACACACACACACACACACACTTAGCTACATACAGATCCTCCCAAGTAACAATTATGCGAATTAATAATACAGTATTTTGGGTTGTGGTTTCTTTGGGGTTTTTGTTTATGTTGCTACCTCTGTTTTCATACAATTTTCTTGTTAAGGAAGACCTACATCAAAAATAAATAAATAAATAGGATACAGGTATTTAAGGTGACTTTGTGAAACTTTGAAATTCCTTGACTCAAAAACAGAAAATGTGTTCTAATGATCACAATTTTTATGAGCAATCTACTTAACCTATCCCTTTCCTACAGATGTAAAATTTCAATATGAAGGACGGCTAATTAAGAGGAAATTATTGGAACAAAGTCATGTGTGGTGCATGTTAAACACGTTAACTAGTTTGCATTAGAAATACACTGCTTGGAGGAGAATTACTGCAACACGCATACAAAGGTCATGGTTTAGTCAACTTCAGAGGATTATGAGCAGGCTCAGTGCTTATTTATCCTACACCCTGCTTTATATAAGGAAATATTTTGAAGGTATTAATACATGTCCCATACATTACATAATAAGACAGAACATAGCTCGATCCTCTACATAGGGTACGAAGGAATGGCGTGTGCACCAGCGTGTCCAATGAGGAGTCATTTGGGTTTCGTTCACAGAAATCAAGTTCATTCACAAATACCCCATCAGCTGAGCCCTATTGTGTGTGCTGGCCAATGGGAGGTGAGATCATTAACACTCCTGCCTCCAACATGGATTGATTAGGAAAACCTGGGAGCAGGCTGCAGTCCACACTCGGAAGTTTGACCTTTAGAAGGAGGTGGGTAGTGAGATGCAGGAGGAATTGCATTGATGGCATTAAACGAGGGCTACTCCCATTTTCATCCAGCAGCCTGAAACGCCACTGGATCCAACTTCAGTCTCCAAACAGCAGCTACCTTTTAAAAATTATTATTAGCATGGACCTGCTTGACACTGCTACTTAATAGCAGTTCGTCGGGGACGTTTGTGTTCTTCGTTGTGGTGCGATTGCTCGATTTAGGAGGATGTCTGATCGCCCAGAGAGTCCTCCAGAAGACTGCAGTAACCGGGCATACGAGCTCTCCAGACCCATGTCCTCGTACCCTTCAGCAGCGGGACATGAAGGCCTGCAGTTTCACCATAGCATGCTCCAGGATCCGGGCCTGCTCTTCAACAAGACCCCCTTTAATGGCCTCAATGCGGCTCACACGCAGACGTTCCTCTCCTTCCCGTCGGTCGGAGGAGACTTCAGGCACATCGACACACAGGTGGGCGATTTTACTCAGCCCAAGCACTGGTACCCGTTTACGGCCCCTGAGTACACGGGACAGGTGGCGGGGGCCACTGCGGCCACACAGCCCGCTAACCTGAGCCCTCCTATCGCTGAGACCCGGGAGCAAATCAAGATGCCGGAGGTTAAGACCGAGAAAGACGGGAGCGAAGAGTACGGCGGCGCTGAGACCAAACTTCAGCCACAGTTTCTCGGCCCGGCGACCTCCGTGCCCGCCGGCGTGTACTATCCCACTTCTGCCCCGTGGACTCCGTCTTTCTGGCCTGGTCTCGCTCATATCGCAGGTCCGACTACTGTGGTCCAAGCCCCGCCGACCCCGTCTGCTTCCTCTCCGTCTTTGTCACCGTCTCCGCCCGGCAACGGCTTCGGCAGTCCCGGCTTTTACAGCGGAGCCGCTGCGCAGAGCAGCAACAACGCCGCCGCCGCTGCTGCCGTCGCCGCCCAGGTGCAGACCAGCGCCCGCAGCAGCGGCTCCTCCAGCGGCGGCTGCAGCGACTCCGAGGAAGAGGTAGTCTATAAACTGCTTTCAATCACTTTGTGTATTTACTTTTTGAACCTGTGTTTACGTCAATGTGTGTGTGGGGGCTTTTTTTTTTTTTTTGGTTCAAGATCTGAAAAAGAAAATCAATCAAAGAAACAAACTGCATGGGTCTACAAGTGATTTATTCACAAATGCGTCAATGCAAGCGGTTTTCTTTTTCAGGAGAACCTGACCACAGAGGATCTAGAGCAGTTTGCCAAGGAGCTGAAGCACAAGCGCATCACACTCGGCTTTACACAAGCAGACGTCGGACTTGCCCTTGGGAATCTCTATGGTGAGTGATGACCCGCTTCACAGTCCAGTAGCCCTTGCATGATTCAAGATTTGCAAAGCCTTCCTGATTCAATAGCCTTTGCAGTGAGGTTCATATAGGCCCCAAGAGCTCTGCTCATGATCTTCACCTAAAGCATTTTTGTGTGCTGTTCCAAAATGTAAAAGTTCTTGAAATGAATGCTTCCTTAAAGCAGAATATGTAGCTCAGGGTTTTTATGAATCTGTTGCATTGTGTGACTAAATATAACCCCAGTAGCCTGCATTTGCTTAATGTGCTGAATATTTGTTTTTCAGGGAAGATGTTCAGTCAGACAACCATCTGTCGCTTTGAAGCTCTTCAGCTCAGTTTTAAGAACATGTGCAAGCTCAAGCCGCTGCTCCAGAAATGGCTGAATGAAGCAGAAACTTCAGAAAACCCTCAAGATGTTAGTAGGCCTCGCTACATGTTTTCAATCAAGTGGTGGTTTTTCTTCTACTTGAGAACAGGCTAGATTTTATAATCAATTTCAATTTGTAGTCAGTGTGTATATTCACTAGCACGTTCTTTTTGGAGAATGTTCTTTTGTTGCGATGCCATTTGAAAAACGAACACAAACCACATTACACTTAACATATGCAGTGGATCCAACTGCTTGTATTGGTCTGGGGGATATGTTAATGTGCTGGGCAGGAGTACTTCAGGACCACGATTGAGAAACACTTACGATGGCTTTCAGGTGTTTTTGTAGTTCCCTTGTGCAATAACCTGGCTTGTTTTCACAGATGTACAAAGTTGAGCGGGTTTTTGTGGACACAAGAAAAAGAAAGAGAAGGACCAGCTTGGAGGGTTCGGTCCGCACGGCCCTCGAGTCATACTTTCTCAAGTGTCCCAAGCCCAACACTCTGGAAATAACACACATATCTGATGATCTCGGCTTGGAGAGAGATGTATGTGAACCTCGTATTTGCTGACTGTTATTTAAGTTCTGGCTTTGTCTGTGCTCCTTTTGTGATGTGGCTTGTGTGTTTTAGGTGGTGCGTGTGTGGTTCTGCAACCGCAGACAGAAAGGTAAGCGGCTGGCTCTGCCCTTCGACGAAGAGGGTGTTGAGGGTCAGTACTACGATCAAAGCCCAACGCCACCTCCACACATGGGGGGCACACCCCTCTCCGGTCAGGGTTACCCAGGACCTGGTCATGCCAGCGGCATGCCAACACTCTACATGCCACCACTTCATCGACCAGATGTCTTCAAAGAGGCCCTGCACCCTGGACTAGTGGGTCATCTCTCTAGCTAAGCTGGATGTGTCTAGCCTTTACCCCCACCGTAAGGCATGGCACAGTGCCACAATAAGAGACGCTGCATGTTGCTCAATTGCTCCGGGTGAAATAGACTTTTCCTCCTTGAAACAATGCTGTGTTCAGCTGTTGTTGCTCTAAACATGCAATGTCCTTGAAATCCAAGCCTTTCTGGTTCAGAAATGAACACGGTGTGGCAGCGTATAATGTACTCATCGGATCAGATCAGAGGGTTTTGAAACTCAAACTACTTGATCAAATGCATTTGCACAGTGTCATGGTTTTGTTTTGAAACATGATTTTAAAGTTTGTTTTAAATGTTCCCCCTCAAATTTCCTTTGATCTGTATGTGTATGTCTGTATTCATCATTCTCTTTTTTTTTTTTTTTTTAACATTTTTTTTGAGCTTTTTAACTTTGTTTTTTTGTGTGTGATTGGTTAAGAAGATAAGACATTTGTCAAAGGTTTTAGTTTTAATCTGGATCCTTTTTGTTGATCTACATATCAGGTTAAGTGACAGATTTGGTATGTAAAAAAAAAAAAGTTGGCCTTTGAAAGGGCATTAAATACCACTGCTTCCTCAAGGCTGTATTTGGTAACTTTCCCCTGCACATGTTGAACATGTTTACTGACTTTTATGTGCCTTACTTGCTCATCACATCTCGACGAATACTCTTGTATACAACCCTGTAAATGATGTGAAATTTGATAATTTATTGACAAGTTCCAGCGAGATTTTCCTGAAAATTGGCAAATACATTTTCCACACCTATTTAGCCATTAAACCAATTCCTTTGACAGTTCGTCTTTGTGTTGCCCTTACAGAAGAAGAATGCTTCATGTATTACAACCTTTTGAATGTATAAATGTGGTGACTTTCCAAGAAGCTGCTGTTTCTTCTTATGACTGGTGTAGACAACAGTATAGGTGGGGGAACATTTCTGAATCAAATTAAACTTCATATTGAGAATGCTTGAAGAACCTGGTACTGATGTGATTTCCTTTATCGTTAGGTAGAAGCAAGCAGGGGGCCTGGCTCATTTTGAGGTTGGTTTGACTGGCACATCCTGTAGAGACCTCTCCCAAATATTAGCACAATTTTAGAAAGAAAAAAAAAAGGAAATGAGGCTTGTGGTTTCAGCTGCTTATAGCAATTCCTCTTGCACTTCTGCAAAGGTATTTCTGCTTAAGCTGTGAATGACTTGATGCAACTCATTTGCTACCAGACTTGCCAAGGAGTTTTGTTCCCTGCGTCTGCAAAAAAAGTGAACGATATGCGAACAAGTCGGTCCTTTAATCACCATCTTGGTCATGGTCAAATTTAGGTATTTTATGGTGGGGAAGTTTGTCATAAACCAGGCAGATGTTACAAAGCCTCTCTCTCCAATCTGTATACAGTTTGACCATGTAGTTTTCATGCCAAGTGAAGTAAGAATTGTAGCGTTTTGTATCTCCAGCTAGTTCTGTTAGGAATATAGCCAGGTTGGCTATGGAGTCAAAGTCATCCACATGGATGAACGAATGAGGTGGTGTGACAGCCTCGTAGTGGCTTCGGTTTGGACCCAACACTACAGGCACTGTGCCAGCTATGAATGCGTTTCGCCACAGCTTCTCTGTGATGTAGTGTGAAGCCTCTGTGTTCTCAAAAGCAAGATAAAAATAGCAACGGGAAATCGTGGGTAGCAACGCACCTTGATTCACTGGCTTTCTCACAGCGCGACCATACACCTGCACAGGAATGAACTCACGAAGCTGTTGGTACACTTTAACTCTCTTCTGATGAGTTTTATAGTTACTGACCACCCAACACACAAGATGGGTCTTATTCTTAGGCATGACAAAATCATCAGTCATGGTTGCGCCATGTTTCTCTATGATCTTCCCATATGGTGCTGTAATATCTGCTTTGGGATGATATGACATGGTCAAGTTGAAGATCCCATCATATTGGCTTAAATTCCCATTGTTTTTCGTTGCTTCCAGAGACACCCAAAGCCATCTCTGTCGAACTGGTCGAGGGAGGTGGTGCGGAATTGTCTGGCTGCCAAGCTTCAGCTCATATTGATGGAAGACGACGATGTCAGCGGTGGAATAGAACGTGCGATTATCCTCCAGGTGACAACCTGAGATGCCATACGTCCTTAGGCATATGTTGTTCTTCAGACTGTAGGGAATGCGGAAAGGCCAGTACCACAACAGAATGGTGATGTTGGTTTTCTTTGTACTGCCAAAAAGTGGAAGATGAGGCGTCTTCTGTAAGCTCATAAAGATGCAGCCAAGAGCAAGGATTAGAAGCAACTGCTTTTTGTTCAACCTCAGGTTCCAAGTCATTCCTGGAGAAATAAAAGGGTATTTGCATTAGAAATGTGCCTTAGATTTTTTTTTCTGAAATTTGATTACTTAGTCATTTTAAGGGTATTTTTAATTATTATTATCAAGTAGCATCTTGTGGTTTTGTCAGTGCCTTTCTATAAAGAATTTCCTGTGAGGAGCCCACTGAGTGAGAGTAATAGGGCAGGGTCCATCAAAAGAAGTAGCAGAACTCTGCCTTATCATCGGTTCATATATGTGATACCAAATATATTTATGATACGTATATAGTAGGACGTAACAGAATGGCATTATTTGTCATTATCTGTTCAGTGCTTGAAATATCTGTATGTGTATCAGTATTCGGATTTAAACTGAAACCGGGCGCGGCCTGAACTAGTAGTTCTAGTAGACTAGTAGACCTAGTAGTCTATTTTAAAACAATAAGACCCTCACCGGGCAGCAATGTGACTATACGACTGCGACCGGACACAAAATAACCAGAACACAAACACCCTTGAAACCCATAAATAATAATATTAGACACAGATAATATAATACAGATATTAGCCATTATACAGGTCCATAGTCATAGAAATAAGCAACTCATTTCCAACTTGTGGCTTCAGCTTCAAACTTCCACTTTGGCACTTGTGAAACTTGCAGATAATTTGTGAAAGTGACTTATGTGCCACAAATCCATTATTTCCTATGCAGGTGCCATATAGGCCATCATAATTCCTTAACAACAGTACCTAGCAACTGTATTTCAACTTGTGCTCAAAGAACATGACTGGACCTTTACATATCATGCACTTTGGAACTTGTGAAAATTGCAGATAATTTGTGAAAATGACTTATGTGCCTCAAATCCAGTATTTCCTATGCAGGTGCCTCATAGGCCATCGTAATTCCTTAATAACAGTGATTAGCAACTCCATTTCAACTTGTGCTCAAAGAACATGACTGGACCTTTACCTATCATGCACTTTGGCACTTGTGAAACCTGCAGATAATTTGTGAAAGTGTCTTATGTACCTCAAATCCAGTTTTTCCTATGCAGGTGCCATATAGGCCATCGTACTGCTATAAAAACAGTACCTAACAACTCCATTTCAACTTGTGCTCAAAGAACATGAATGGACCT
>JAQMYM010000011.1:17164503-17180953 GCA_030014255.1 Parauchenoglanis ngamensis | reverse complement strand
TGGCACTTGTGAAACCTGCAGATAATTTGTGAAAGTGTCTTATGTGCCTCAAATCCATTATTTCCTATGCAGGTGCCATATAGGCCATCATAATTCCTTAACAACAGTACCTAGCAACTCCATTTCAACTTGTGCTCAAAGAACATGACTGGACCTTTACATATCATGCACTTTCGCACTTGTGAAACTTGCAGATAATTTGTGAAAGTGTCTTATATGCCACAAATCCATTATTTCCTATGAAGGTACCTCATAGGCCATCGTACTGCTATAACAACAGTACCTAACAACTCCATTTCAACGAGTACTCAAATAGCATGAATGGACCTTTACATATCATGCTCTTTTACACTTGTGAAACTTGCAGATAATTTGTGAAAGTGTCTTATGTGCCACTACGACACGCGACAATACGACAATGCTTAAGGTCTTTGTCTGCGAGGTACATGCTATAGGACTGACTGAAGTAAAGTAAAAATCTCCCACTTATAAGAACTTTTTTTGCTGCATCCAGTAGGATCCCAGTCCCAATGCACACCTCTAAAAATAAAAAAATAAAAATCTAAAAAATAACGCACCTTGATCGTATCTGTTTAAGAAACATGATCTAATCATTCTAGGTAATGTACTCATTTTTCTACTACATTACTAATATATAGATGGAGTAGAAATTCCTTTGCATTTTTTTGAGTTTCCATCCATGCATTATTTATACTGCTTATCCATTACGGGTTTAGAGTTGCCAGTTTCCTATTCATATTATCAATGCAAATTAAGGCTTATTTGTATTGTAAAAAATGGTTTATCTTTACAATTTCTTGTAATATCCTATCCTAAAACTCTTCATGAGCCATGAACTAGAATTCCGAATGTGATTTAACAGGTTATTAAATATTGATCCTTGCATGTAGGACTGTCTTTTAACTCTTTCTCTACAGGAAACATATCTTCAGCCAATTTCTTTATACTTTCTACACTATATAGTTTCTTCAACAATCAGGATGGCTCGACAAAGGAAATGAGTACTGTCCAAACAATCACCAACAATTTCTTAAAAGACGTTACTTACGACTATCTATATTGTCATTAAAATGTGGCTTGAAAAGATCTCAGCAAGCTGAGATTAAAACAAAACCTCTTGTACAGTTCCACATCATGCTGTGTGCATGCTTACCTGGCAGAGAGGGTGGTTTTGCTGTGAAGATGCTGCATGAGGCTCTGAATGATTTAGAAGTGCATTAGTCTGACCGAGTGAGAGTTATATGGAAATAAGGTGGAGGGCAGAGCTGTCACGCACATTCAGTAGGCAACTACAGAGAGACAAGCGTTTCCTGTTATCGTACTTATTTCACACAGACTTTCCCATTTTCTCCTCCCCTTCAGAGTTTTAACCAAATGCCTTCAAATTTGAATACCTTCCACAGAAAACAATAGAGAACACAACGCCTGCACTTGACATTGTGGTGATTTTAAATCCTTTGGGGCTGTATTGAGAATGAAAAATGGTTTGGATTTACCAGTCATAGTTTATTGCGTTTGCCATCTGTTCTCAGTAGCACTGTGATAACGGAGGTTTGTGGGTTGAGGAAGCCTACTATACTCAAGTCGAACTGAAACCAGCCTGACTTAACTAAATCATATTCTAAAGTGAAGACTCAAATAAGATAATAATGATTTTTATGATAAGGCAAAATGTTCTACACAGTACAGAGATTTAGATTTTGGAAATACTGTGGCTCAGATTAAACCAGCACATGTGGTTTAGTTTTACATATATATATCACATCCATTTCAGTTAAGAAGAAAAACCACAAATTCGTGGCGTTCCACAAAGTTTTATATCCAGCACCTCAGACAGTTTCTCCTTATAACAAGCGATCCAGATTAGTCAGTAGTTTTATTCTCCCTCCAAAAGACTATCAAAAGACTGACTGATCAAACCTCAAGTCTTGGAGGGGTTTTCTTTTCTTCACTCTCAGTTGCTGAACAGATTACCCAGTGTCAGTATTTCAAATGATTCATCTGGGCATTGCAATGACGTTGTCATGCCCGATTTTGTTACCTTATGAGCACAGAAAAATCATGTGTCATATCCTTCCTTTAGTTTCATCTCAAGCAGCAACCGGGTTTTAATCTAACTTTCTAAATGACTAACAAGTGAAGTTAAACTACAACCCTTAAAAAAAGTGTACTTTTTAAGTAAAAGTACAATGAAAGTTATATGCTGTATTTAAATAGTTATTTTGGTGCTACTTTTTCTATACTAATTTATACAGACTCATTACTAAATTGTATTTGCAATATACTGGAACTGTACTTTATACATGTATATAGTAAGTATGCTACTCATTATATCATATATTTTGATTATAGAACACATTAAAGTGTGTTTAAATCATTTTTGTAATGTTAACCATACATTAAATCATTCTCCCACTGCATAACTACTGTATTTCCAAATACTTACAAGGATAGTTGTACAACCTTTTATGTCTTAATCTGTTTCCTAATTTATGTCCTTTAATATGCTGTAGTACAGAGGTGGGACCAAGTCATTGTTTTGCAAGTCAAAAATAAGTCTTAAGTCTTAGCACATCCTTAACTTTAAGTTTCGAGTCTTAAACACGTCATAATGTACCAAATTTATGGTCAGAGTAAGAATGAGTATAGCAAATTTACATTACACAAATCATGCAGGCTTTTAAAAAATGGTGTTAATCACTATCTAGATAAAATTTAGACCTCAATGGAAATATGAGTATGGGAGGGACGCATAACTATGACTAGGGCGGCACGGTGGTGTAGTGTGAGTCACCTCACATCAGGAAGGTTCATAACTATGACTAGAAACTGAATATTTCAGTTCAATTTCACTTGACATGAGGTGTAAACTGTTTTCACTAACAATACCCATCTATCTCAGTTCAATCTGGTTTTGCTTTGCGAGTCGCTTTGTGCGACTTGAAATGGTGTACAAATTATGTTGTTTTGTTTCATGTGACTCAACACTTCTGTAGTATAAAGTAAATACAAGGTTAGTATATAGTCATATACCTCTAGTATTTATAGTACATGACAAGCACTTTTGTAATAGTCTTTATATAAATTTGCAACATACCTTCTGTATATTGCTACTTAAACTTTAAATGTATATGATAGTATAGTACTAGGTACTACTGTATATTTGAATAAGTGATGTAGGTTAATGGCTTTACAGTTGCACTATATAAACACTAAACTTGCAGAGCAATCAGGAGTTTCAGTACTTACGGTGCAAACACTGTGGCGTTAAAAATTTTGCATCAGAGCCATTTATATGTATATAGATAAACATTCAAATACTACCAAACTAACCAGTTTTTTTAAATAGTGTTTTTATTTCAGGATGCTGCAACCAAAGTGCTACAAATAATCAAAGTAATCACAGAGATACAACAGAATTTAATTCATTGTTTCTAATTGTACATCCCGGTTTCCAAAAAAGTTGGGGCGTTGTGTAAAATGTAAATAAAAACAATGTGTTGATATGTTTATCATGTAAACCTACATTTAATTGAAAATGGAACAAAAACAACATACATGTTGAAACTGAAAAATGATATTGTTTTTAGGAAAATATATGCTGATTTTGAATTTGATGCCAGCAACACGTTTCAAAAAAGTTGGGACAGGATTTGCACAACAGAAGACAGGAAAAGTTGTGTAATGCTAAAAAGAAAAGAAGCCCATCTCGCAACTAATTAGGTTAATTGCAAACAGGTCAGTGCCATGATTGGGCAGAGTCTCTCAGCAGTAAAGATGGGGAGGGGTTTACCTCTCTGTGAAAAACTGCATGGGTAAATAGCGCAACAATTTAAGAATAATGCTCCATTAAAAACACCAAATTAGCTGTGTACTGAAGTACACATTTCCAAAGTAGACTTGGGACGAGTGACGATAGTATTAGGAATTGCTTATAGGGTTCAACTATCTCGAAGGCTATCAAGTTGTACGATTGAAACGTCTGTGGGGAAACATGGCGTCTGCGGCTTTAAAATCAACAAAAACTAAGTGTTGTATTTTGGAATATGTGTTTCCCTTTTCACTTATTTTGTATCCTGCACTAATAACCTTCTGTCAGGAAATAAGGTTTAAATTAAGGAAATGAAACAGTGTTTGTTGTTTATCAGAGACTTTACTATATTCAAGTATTCGATCAGTATCTCTATTACTGTTTATCACAGAGCACATGCACATATTTTATAACATTTTATTTCAATTTTACATTACAGCTAATAACTCATTATGCTTATTTGCAGCATTACAGCATTATTTTTAACAGGTTATAAATGAAAAAATAACTAAATAAACCTAAAGGCTAATGTTAGCAGTTGCAGCTAAGGCCTCCTCTTAAGTAGCTTCTGTTTTTTTTCCCTCTCTAATGACATAACATTCACACGATACGTGTTAGGATGTCTGGTCACGCCCCTTACATCAAGCCTTAGGTGATACTATTGTCAATTAGCGATAGTTAAGGAATACAATTCAACAATGGCATTTCGTACACGATCTCACAAGTGTATTCCAAAGTATACTGATATATAGATTATGTAAGTAGGTAAAAAAGAAACAATATACTTGAAGCATTCTGTATATAATGCAAGTAGACTATTATCATTAAAGTATACTATTTTTTCACAAGGGAATGTTATTGTTATAGTAAATGACATCACAATATGCTTTTCTATACATAATTAAGAGTAGCTGCATGTATTGGCAATAACTTGGTGTCATTTCTGATTTGTTACTGGAGCTGTGTGAAGTAAAAGTTTGCACAAATGATGTATAATAAAAGTAACTATGTGAAAAGTCAGGTAAAATTCTCTAGTGATCATTGTGTCTTTATCCATACTTATAGTATAGTATATTTTTAACACAGAATTAATATATGTTCCTCTAACATGCTTTGTGAAAGTAACGTTTGAGCATAAAATAAGCACAGTCAGTAAATACTGTGTGTAATTTTATAAAGTACATTTAAAATACCAAATTAGTATACCCAAACTGAAGTGCACTTTTCCACAGTATACTTAATATATACTGACACAATATACAGTAATTGAAGCATTTTGCACTTAACTCAAGTAGACTATTATTATATTAAAGTCTACTATTTTTTTTTTCCCATTTGATTTTGTTAAAGCATTTCCAGCCCTGGAATAAGTAAAATCCAAAAAAGTGCATTATATATAAGGTTGTGCTTTGCCTTTGATTGATTTTAGATAATTAAAGACAAAACATATTTATATAAAACAAGATTCACAGCTGCACCAATGTGTAAGCGTGAGAGCTTATAGGCATATATACTCACCAACCACTTTATACGAAATACCTTTAGACCTCATACATAATACAGATCAAGAATTTCAGTTGCATCGTGTTCACATCAAACACCAGAATCAGGAAAATAATTGCAATCTTTGTGACTTTAACTGGCATGGTTGTTGGTGCCAGACAGGCTGGTTTGAGTATTTCAGAAACTCCCGATTTCCTGGGATTTTCACAGAAATTTGAAAAACAAAACAAAAGAACCAAACAAACAAACAAACAAATGAACAAAAAATGTTCGGTAAGCATCAGTTCTGTGGGTGAAAAAGTCTTGTTAACGAGAGAAGTCAGACGAGAATTGCCAGACTGGTTACAGTTGACAGGAAGATTATGGCAACTCAAATAACCACTTTTTACAACCACAGTAAGCAGGAAAGCTTGGGTTAGAGCAGCAGACAACCAACAGCACATTTTAGAAGACTACATTGGCCTTTCAGCCAAGTCCAGGAATCTGAAGCTACAGTAGGAAGATGGAGAAATATCAAGTGCTGATTTTTCCATCTTTGAATGTCCAATGTCTGATTGGATTATTGCATGAATGTAAATGTATAGGGTATATGTATATGCATAGAGTATATGTATAGAGTATAGTATAGAGTCAATTGTTGTTGATGTGTAAATTATGTGAATTTTCTTATAATTAAAAATTTTGTATAAAATTTACTAGAGAGGAAACACATGAAGTCACAAAACTTTTTAAAATAAAAATTTCTAGTTTTTTTTTTTCTTTCATATTCGGAACCCAAAATCTCATCTTTCTAGATGATCAACATTTATGAAAGTTTAAATGTTTATTCCTGAAATTTACAGGGTGAGCCAAAAGTAGGTACACAGTACCGATCGGCTCATTGTATTTTAATAAAATTTTTCTTTGACTTTTTTTATTTACATTTACATTTATGTCATTTGGCAGACGCCCTTATCCAGAGCGACTTACATATCTCATTTATACAACTGAGCAGTTGAGGGTTAAGGGCCTTGCTCAAGGGCCCATCAGCGATAGCTTGGCAGTGCTGGGATTTGAACTCACGACCTTCCGATCACTAGTCCAACGTCTTAACTACTGAGCTACCACTGCCCTTATTCATTATTCTTTTTTTTATTCATTTTTTATTTCTATTTTACAGGTATTGAGAACAATCTTTTGGCTTTGGAAGGTTTTTTTGAGAGGAAACCCCTCACAGTGAATGAATTAAAGCACTTCATCTTGCAAAAACGTTGATGGACGACATTCGATCACCTATGAGACTAGAAGAGACTAAACATGACCCAATCAGTACGCTAAACCTACTTTTGGCCCAATCTGTATATAAACACCTTATATAATGGTTTCTCAGGTTAAAATTTATTTATTAGTGTATTTCATGGTACCCAAGGACACTGTACAGATACATTTCAGAATATAAAATAGTGTCAAATAAAAGGATACAGGGGGCAATAAACTAAAACAAAGGAAATAAATAAAAACTGCATATTGTAAAACCAGAAGATGAAACAGATTAAAATGTAGTTTGCACAGTAAGAGATGTATGCTTCTAGGTGTGTTTTTAAAACTGGGAAGGATGATATAGGCAAATACTAGACATTTGTTTTTATTAATCATCGACATTTATGCCTATTTAATTAGACAAAGCCTGAAGTTCCAAAACATACATACTTGCAAGTACATCAGCAATTAACTGGTGACGATTATGATATCTATTGTTTTAAGATGATCCTATTGGCCTGTAGTGTCTTGCCTTAAGATGTATGCATGTTTCTACTTGTCTGTTGATGATAACAAAATTAATGTTTCTGATTTTGGCTGTCACACCTTATCGTTGAGTCATTTTTTCCTCGTATGTATTTCCCTCGGTTTAGTGTAACAAATGAGACACCTGCTAAAAATGTGGAAAATGCTGCACCTTAAGGCCACTACTCACAATGTAAGAACAGATTACTGATGGCCCTACAAGATCTCATGCTTTAGTGTATACATCATTGGCAGGTCATTAGTGAAACTCAGAATGACGTATATTTGGGAATCTAGCCTGTATTTTAGTTGCAGTTTGGTGTCAGATTACACAGGATGTTATCAGCATACTTGCATTAACCCCTGTAGAAAGCAATGCATATCATTATAATTGGTGTAACTATCATGTCTCCCATATATGTCACTAAGAGATGTCATAAAGATCACAAACATTACTTGCAAAGCTCTAACAGTGACAATAAACCAGATAAGCATTAATATTAAAAGATTTAACATTTGTTCCCCTACATGCAGCACAATCTTTCTTTTTGGTAGTGTTGTAAGACAGTAAGTCAGAGAGCGCTGATATATCTTAAGGCATGTCAGTGACTGGAGCTAGAGTGAGAGAATGAGACAGGTTGGACAGGTCAGTCCAGTGGGCAGGTATTCTGAATGCTCGTCGGGTGTGGCGACAGACAGAGAGTGAAGAGACTCAGATTGAAACTGGCAAGATAGAGAGCAAAAAACAGCAAAGTAAACTGAGTATTGATTAATAGGGGGGGAAAAAGTGGTTTTTGCACTTTGAATTCAAAGTGCTGCTTAGGTTTTTAAACATATCGATCCTAAAGGACTACCCTTTGACAACGATCGTTGGACTTAAAGTGGATGATTGGGCCTACTTGGACACAGTGATGTAAACATTGCCTCTAGGTTGGCTAGTAAAGGTTTGACAGCTGAAAGATCACAGGAGACGCAGAACCAGAGACATGGCAGAGGCACCAAAGATTGAGCTCTTCATCAAGGTCAGAGTATGACTTGCTGACATACTTTTCTATTTTCCAGTTGAAATCAGCACACTGTAAAGTTGTAGTAAGTTTAGACACTGTTAAATCGAGTACTTTTTTTTTAATGTGAATGGATTGTCCTGTATGAATAATCCTAAAGATCTGAGGCTTGTCTAATTTCAAGACTTGGTATAAAAGTCTGCACTTCCTGACAAACCAGCGGCAAAATCCCAAATTTTGTCAACAATATTTGGAATGACTAAGCTCTAGCAAAGACAGAAAACCGCAAAGAACAAGAAATCTCCCTCAATGCAGCCATTTCGGTGTTATAGAAAACTTGAATTTAAAACTTGTGAAAATACCAGCTATTGATATAGGGCAACTAATTTTCAAATGAAGCCATTTTTAAAGAGATCAGGCTTTTTTTCCTCACAGGCAAGTGATGATGGTGAAGGAGTTGGCAACTGTCCATTCTGCCAGCGGCTCTTCATGATTCTCTGGCTAAAGGGGGTTAATTTTACCCTTACCACAGTGGACATGAAGAGGTGAGAGAAATACTCAGCATGATTATGCAATATTTAAATAGTGCATTAGTGTTTAACATAGCTACCCAACCCTGCTATCAGTGATCTACCGCCCTACAGAGTTTAGTCCCAGCCCTAATCTAACAAAACTGATAATAAGTGGTTTCTGAAAGTGATTTCTGAAATTATCGTGCACCATGGTAGAGTTCTATAAGTTTGGCTGGGGTCCTTGGTTCCTCATATATTCTTTGGATGATTAATGGTTCTAGATTTCTAAAGATCTTCTATTTACAATATATTCTGAAAGAGAAAGAATGGAATAAAACCTTAAAGGGTTCCCCGAGAGAGAAAACTGAAGAACTATTATTCTTCTAATGCTAGATTATTCTAAGAATGAACCCAGTGGTAACCAAACCTTTTCCTGGACATAAATCCACTTTTACTCTTGGACGAAAGCTATTAGCCTGTGATCTCAATATACAAACACTTGCCACTGGGGTGGTACCCCTGAGTGTATGCCTGTTGTAATTTTACGCCTTTATAGAACAGGGCTCCTCAAATGCTCTTTGTAGTTCCCTAAAGGGGCTTCACTTAGCACCTGTTATGAAACTCTCTGTATGGTCCTATATTGAATCTTTGTGGATTCCTCCAATGGGGCAAACCAGAGAAACCTATGATGGTATGATGGTAGATTTTCTTTTAGAAAATCTAAGAATGTACCCAGTTATCACCAAGATCACCTTCATTGTCAGGTAAATAGTATTGTCTACAAAAGTAGATTACCAGATACAGCATTGGTGATCTTCAAGAGGTCCCTTAAACAGACAAAACAAAGTGATCACCAAACTTGCTTGTAAAACAGGGTTCCTCAAGGTATTTTTCTATTTCCTTAAATGTTTTTGATTTAGAACCTGTTCTAAAACTCTATGTTGTATAGTCCTATATTGAATCTTCAGTGGTTCCCCCAGTGGGGTAAACCAAAGAACCCTTTATGATGGTAGATTTGTTCTTTCTCAATGAATGTACCCAGTGATCACCATGTCTCATGTACTACACTAAACTAAGATTTTAAGTTACAAATGCTTAGCATTTAGTTGTTACCGTAAAATGATATGTTATTTGTCAGTTAACCTGTTTATAAAATATTTTTTCCCAAGACTTTTGATGGGTAATTGCGCAAGCTTCCTAGAGGGGTTCTACTTGTAATCATGTACTCTTGAAAAAGTAACTATCTTTTCTTTTGTATCTGTAAATAGAACCATTAAGTGTTCCTACACATGGGACAACTAAAGGAACTCTTTAAACAACTAGATTTAACATTATTTACAAAGTAGTTATGTATTTAGAGAAATATAAGTGTAAAACAATTTCTTAATAATCACTGTACCTTGTGGACTGCAAATAACCTTTGCATTGTTTGGATCTCTGGGACCAAAAATATATCTGTGTAATAATTTTCCCAAAAATGTTCCTACAGAATTCACTTGATAATGTGGAACATCTGTGTTGAATTCTCTACAAAAATAGATCTCCAAAAACAGTGTTGGTGACTTTCAAGGTTTACCATAAGTGGACAAACCAAAGAACGCATTAGGGTGCTTGATTTAATCTTTTTTTTTCTTCTAAGAATTAATCCAGTGATCACCAAACCTGTTCCTGGGCAACATCTGCCTTCACTTTGGCAAAAAAAAGGTACAAAGGGCGCTAATCACCCTTTGATTGCTTCTTTTTTCTATAGAGCTCCAGAGGTTCTGAAGGACCTTGCTCCAGGCTCCCAGCCCCCATTCCTCCTTTACAATGGAGAGGTACGCACTGACACTAACAAGATTGAGGAGTTTATGGAAGAGACTTTGGCACCCCCACAGTAAGTTTCACCTTGCACCATTGGGGAATGTGTTGTATTGTGATGGTGGCATTCCTAAGAATTG
Source organism: Parauchenoglanis ngamensis (assembly GCA_030014255.1). Taxonomy (NCBI): domain Eukaryota; kingdom Metazoa; phylum Chordata; class Actinopteri; order Siluriformes; family Auchenoglanididae; genus Parauchenoglanis; species Parauchenoglanis ngamensis. The sequence goes on along the minus strand of JAQMYM010000011.1, from coordinate 17,170,398 downwards.
GCCTTGCACAAAATGCGTGTTATACATTTCAGGAAGGACACAGTATGCAAGCAGTGACAGCTTTAAGAACATAAGCTTGCATGACTCTCTTGATAAAGTGATATGGTATGATCATGTGGGCATGTTTGTCATTCCAGATTTCCCAAACTGTGCTGTCGCTATACGGACTCCAACAGCGCTGGTGATGATATCTTCCACAAGTTCTCTGCTTACATCAAAAATCCGAACCCTGGACTTAACGACAGTGAGAAATTGGTTTTTTTTCTTAGCCGTGGGATTTGCGTATGCTTTGGGGGGTATATCTTGGTTAGGACGAAATGTCAACACAAGGATATATCTAACAGTTTTCACCTCTTGGAGAGATTAGGCTTTCCCACAGGAAAAGAAAAGTTTCTTTTTGTTGCTCATGTTAAGGTTAGGGTTAGGTTTGGGTGTATACATAGCATTAATTAGATGCATTAATAATTGTGTCAGTGGGAGGTCCTTATAGGGATAATATGATAAACACGTGTGTATGAGTGTGTATACAGATAAGTGCCAAATTGAACAAACAATTAGAATAAATGAGTGGAGCAAGTGTTACACATTGTACACTTTTGCAATTAAGATCCTTCCTTGCTTTGTGGCATGTGTAAAACAGGCCCAGTTAACCTAACATTAATTTAGGATCAGAATGGATATTGGAAAAGATCTTAGTGTCTTTCAAAGAGGGTTCTAAGGTTCTACTCAGCTGATTGTGTTACAATAGGAACAGTGACCTAAGGACCAGTGACATCAGCAGCAGAAAAGCTTTAATGCTAACCCTAACCCTATCTTGGCATAGATTCTACAAGGCAGCAACACCATTCTTATGGAAATAGTGGTTGAACATGCACATGTAATGACCATGATTCTTGAATGCCTGAATGCTGGACTCCCACACTGTGACAGCCTGGTGGCTCTGTTATGCTGTGGCAGGGTATTTTATTTATTTATTTATTTTTTTTGCGAGCATGGTTTGGGACCACAAGGATGAAAATAATGTAAATCAAATGTTATGATCTTTGTAGTCACAAGCTCTCAACTGAATTACACTCTTATCGGAGATTTTGGACTGGCATGTTAGAGAGCGCTCCACCAGGATCTTCAAATGGATGGAAATGTGAAGGAATAATTTTGGAGGAATGGTGTTACAGACTTCTAGAGTCTATGCCAAGGCCTAAAACCCATATATAAGTATATCTAACCCATATTAAAAATGTGTATACATATTAACCTCTATTGTATGTCTTTCCAGCACTGGAAAAGAAATTTCTGAAGAGTCTTATGAAGCTGGATAAGTACCTTCTCACTCCTCTTCCATATGAGTTGGATAAGAATCCAAATCTAACTCAGTCCACCCGAACCTACCTGGATGGAGACTCACTCACTCTTGCTGACTGCAAACTTCTTCCCAAGTTACATATTGTCAAGGTTCAATGTCTTTTATTATGTGTTTGTCATAGTAGAGGTGACTCAAAGGTTGTAATCTAAGTACCACTGACCTATTATTGGATCCCTGAGTATGTCCTTCAACCCTCAACTTTTTGGCCCAACTGTAAATTGTATTAATGCATCAAATGTAATTGTAATGCAGTATTTGACAGCTGATAGATGAATCGGAAAACATAGTGGGATCCATAGTGGGATTTTAAAATATTTAAAACAAAGAAAGTAATTGCTCAGTTTCTTGAATATTTAATATTCAAGATTCCGCAGTATTTCAAGGTCTATATGTAAATGTAAGCAAATGTGTGATATCGACCATTTAACTGCTTTGTACAAAAAGTCCGATTTTCCTCATGCCTAATCTCTTCTATTGAAGTATGGATTCAGATGTGAAATGTGAAATCTTAATCTAAAATGGATTGTAAGATTTGGCACCAACCCTTAGAATCCATACCAGCTTGAGTGCACACTGTCATCGAAGCAAATAGGGGACGTACCAAATACCGTGAAATTCAGAAGTAAATATTTAGAAGATTCTACTTTACACTCAAGCTGTTGTCATAACTAGTATTTGTAATAAAATGTTTGTATTAAATTAGAGAAGAATGGAAAATAGAAGCATTTTCACTAGTGCTCTCAGACCCCGATGTAGCTTCGTTTGGCATTGCTTTTTATTTCAAGTGACTTGCTACTGCGAGCATCCGGAGCATTTCAAGGCTAGGAACATTTCTCATGGGCTCAACTGTGAAATTCTGGCATTCGAACCTCAACCTTCTGATCACTAGTACAGAGCCTTACCCTGCAACCCACTGCGATGCTATTCACAGACCTTCCAACCTTCACACATTTTGAGTAGGAACGCTTTTAGCATCGGAGTTGGTATGAGTTAACACTCAAAAATACACCAAATCGAAACAGTTCATGAGCCAATCAATATATGAATCTGGAATGACTGACAGTTGTAATTCTCTAATATGAACTGACACCCTGTAGAAGCCCCACCTCTTCCCCCATCTCAGTTTAGTAACAGCATTAGAGTTTATATAAGTGTCAAATCTAACACTACAACTTACAACTTTACAAATTATTTTAATGGTGGTGCACATATGTCTTAGAGTAACCACCAAACGCTTTGGGGGAAAATTTGCTTAACTAAAAATGAAATGAGTGGCAGCTTTTTCCCCCCAAGCACCTGTTACTTATGATAGTAACCTATATATAGCACATTGCAGTTTCAACTTTTGGCATTGAAATGGGAAAATTACTATATAAAAACTATAATTAGATTTTTATCCCTACTTTTCTCAGTCTATACATTATTCCATCTTGGCTGGGCTTTAGTCAATGTAGACAATACCATATGCCCATATATGCTGTAAACATACAGCCAGTTTGTGTATACTGACTGATAATGTTGTATGTAGTCACAGAATACTCACTACGTCTGACACTCCTACACCCCTGCTTCTATGGAAGTCGTTTTTGGATAACATTTGTTAATTCATTGCTTACTTGCTCTCTCTCCTCAGGTTGTGTGTAGGAAGTATCGTGATTTTGGGATCCCTGCAGCCCTCACTGCTCTGACAAAGTACCTTGAGAAAGCCTACCAGCGGGACGAGTTCCGCTACACGTGCCCCAATGACGCAGAGATCCTGCTTGCCTACCACTCAGTGGCCAAATATCTCAACAAGTAGATCGAGTATAGCAGGGGATGGGTGGGGCTTGGGAATGGAGTGGTTCTGGGCAAGCCTGAATCATATGTCTCTTTAAATAAAATTCCATGTTAGAGGTTTCAAATCACCTGTGGTTTGTAGGTGGAGGTTCTTTTTGTACAAATGAGACATTATGTGTATTGTATTTGCTGCCTTCTTATGTTAACATGTTTGCCTATTTTTTTATTATTACTTTGGTGCTGCCATATTCTCTGTGCATAGGGTGATTTTTCTGTACAATTTACAGTGTAAAATCTCAGCTGAAATAATAATGGTAACCATTTAAGGCTTTCTATTGGTTCCTGGTGATTTTATAATGGTTTGTAAAAGTTACTAATGGTGTGTGCATGGGTTATCACAGGGGAAATGGTCCTAATGGTTTAAGTGGTGCTGAGGGTGAGTCATATTATGAGTTTGATGGTGCTAGATGAATTTGAAGGTGTATTACAGGAGTCTGGTGATCTCTGTGATAAGTTTGCTGCAGTATGCAGCTGTTTAATGGTGATTTAATGTACCTAATATACTTTGCTTCAGTTATTCTGGACTATAGGCTTGCTGCAACAAAGCAGATCTATGCAGGACTTGCACACTATTAGGACACAACAGTTAAATTAATTGGGTGGCATAGCAACACAGCAGGGAGTATTGCTGTCTCACAGCTCCTGGGTCCCTGGTTAGATTTTACTGTCTGTGGGGAGTTTTGCATATTCGCCCCATGTTCATGGGCGAACATGTTCATTCATGTTCAACCACATTGAATATATACTCAAGATTTGTAACTGAATCAAGAATGAAGACCAAGTGGAAAAATGTTTAATGGAAACCATCCATCCATCATTTCTACCGCTTATCTGTCAGGGTCATGGGGGAAGCTGGAACCAGTCCCAGCTGACTTTGGGAGAGAGGTGGGGTACACCCTGGGCAGGTCAACAATCTATCGCAGGGCTAACACAGAGATGAACAGCCATTCAGTCACATTCAAACCTATGAGCAATTTAGCATAGCCAGTTGACCTAATCTGCATGTCTTTGGGCTGTGGGGGGAAACAGGAGCACCCAGAGGAAATCCACTCAGACATGTTGAGAACATGCAAACTCCAAAAGCAGAAACGCCCCAGTTGGCTATCAGGTTCAAACCCAGAACCTTCTTGCCATGAGGTAACAATAATAACCACAGCACCACTGTGCTACCCCTTAATGGAAACCATTAGGGCAATTTCTATTAACAACATATATATTTTTTTATTGTTTTCTTTCTTTCTTTCTTTCTTTCTCTAACAATATTACATATGCCATTCGATTTTGTATAAGAGGAAAAAAGCACTGAAGTTATTTTAAAAATAAATAAAATGTGAATTTTAACTGGTTTCAGTACATCTTTATTTGCACCTATTTGCAATTTACCACTGTATGATCTGTATGATTAAATTAGCTGTCGCCTGAAATATAAAGGGATTAAACATGTTAAGAATATATTTCCAGTTCCTCCCTGAAGTTCTGGGCTTTTTACAAATCAGCTTTTAAGGCTTCACATCCCACCTGTATTCAGGGAAACCCCACCTCCTTAGCTGGTAGGCTGGCATAGTTCACAACGCAGTCGGGAAAAAAACCCCATCAGGGAACCACTGGTAAACAACATCGTCTCTGATTGGCTGGTTCAGACTTAAACAGCCAATAGCGATAGAGTATACTGTAATGTTTCTGACAGCTGAAGTAAACATCCGCGGTTAGATCACAGAAGTGAATGTCTGTAGACGTTTACAATGATGTGAGGGATTTATGAAACTTTGCAACACGTCAGCTATTAATTTAAATGTAGAGCTTTATGGTGTAACCTTTTTCCGCTGATAAGTACAATTTCTTCAGTTTTTATCGCAGTATTTATGTAATGTTTGCAGCGAGTTATCCAGGGAGCTAACGTTACAGGTTTATCTGAGAGCTGCTAAACAGCTAGCTAGTTTTGTATGTTTTTTTTGTTGTGAATTATTTTCAGGATAATTGTTTGAGCAGTTTAGCTCGTCATAGCACTGATGAGCTAATTTAGTGTATGTACAGTGGCTATTCATTAGCACATTTAGGTGGTCTGATATCTGTCATGTTTCTAATTAAAGCTAGCCTGCATTAATAAGGAGGCGAAGTGGAAATGTTTGTTATATAAACTCATACCGTTGGCTGGGATGAAAAGTGCAAATTGTCATGCTTTGAAGCTTTTCCCTCTTTATAGAAATGGGTGGCTACGAAGACAAATCACCATGTACATTTCCAGTAAGTGAGCTTAAATTTTCATAATTAATGTTTTTCTAAATAACAAAGTCGGTCTATTGTGGGAATGTTGTTTGTTTGTTTGTTTGTTCAGTATTCCAGAGAAGCATGGTGGTGGTAGCGTTGTTTAGAGGCTGTATTTAATTGACTAGGAAACTGCTCAGGATTGAGGGTGGTGCCAAATACAGGGCAGTGCTAGGGTGTACTCACACTAGGTTCGATTGCCTCGAACTGGACCCTGGACCGATTGTCCCCATCCCCACTCCCTGCTGGCATGTGCACGCACTGCGCTAAATGCTAACTGCTAAGTGCACGCTAGACGCTAAATGCGTCAAGCTGCAACTTTTTGTGTTGAAGAAAAGCACTCTTGCGTGCCGTAGATCCATCCATCCATTATCTATAGCGCTTTATCCGTCTGGGTCGCGGGGAAGCTGGAGCCAATCCCAGCATCTTGG
>JAQMYM010000011.1:17119428-17140105 GCA_030014255.1 Parauchenoglanis ngamensis | reverse complement strand
GGGATTGGCTCCAGCTTCCCCGCGACCCAGACGGATAAAGCGGTGTAGATAATGGATGGATGGATGGATGGATGGAAAATTCAAGAACTAATAAGGGAATGACTATTTATAGCTGCTATAACCTAAGTGATAAGAGGAATCAATTTGCTTCATTGAAATTCCACAACTATGTATAGATGGATAAAAAATAGAGTTTTTTTAATAAATAAAATATGTAATTAAAGTCAGATTCCTGACTATAAACACTGTAGGATGTGTTCTTTCTGGTATGGTATGTGCTTTATTCCTTAAATATTTGTTTGTTTGTTAATGACTTTTCCCACTGACTTTACAAACATATTGTTCATCATTATTCTTGGTATTCATTTGGATAATATGGGATATGTACAGTCAGTGCTCTCTGTTATTAATTATTGGGTCAGTCTATGTGTGTGTGTGTGTGTGTGTGTGTGTGTGTGTGTGTGTGTGTGTCACAGAATGGGCTCCGTAATGAAGTATGCAGTGTCTGTTTTCCAACTAGAAGCTGGTTAAATTAGAAAGGATGTCACTGAGTGTGTAATGAGTAGCACTATTTGATGGTACTGAATAATGAGCAAAATAAATGAAGTATGGTGAATGTTGAAACTTTTTTAGAGGGCAAATCAAGGTCAATAAGAGCAATGCCGTACTTGTTTCTTCGGCATAACTAAAATATTTCTAAGTGAAGTATGAAGGCGGTCTCTGTTTCTTTCACCGTGATACTTTTATATGTCTCCATGCAAGAGAAAGGACCACCTGACCATGCTCTGGCAAAATGAACAGGCTAATCTCTACAGTTAGATAAATATTGTGACAGAGGAGGCCCCTGACACAGACAACCTCTGCAGTTTGCCATAAATTTAGCACATCATCTCCTGCTTTATCTGTATAACCGTGATGCAGCTTGGCAGTATGGAACACGGTGGAACAGTTTCACGGTAGAGATTTTTATGGAGCGTGTTTTCATTTTCTGGCTCTTGTCTCCAGGAGAGATGTAAATGAGAGCCATCGCAAGAGATGAGTGAAAGGTTGAGATGGACTGTACGAGAGAGCAGGAGCTAAAATGAAGGATGAACATGGGCCTGGAAGAGCGAGTGTACGCAACGAACATAAAGGCACTTGGCATTACGTGACTTTCCTAATAGTTTTTATAATCTTTTTGACACAGGTGGGATTCAAGGTTTATTTTTTTTCACTTGCTGTTTTCCCCTTCTCCTGCCTGGAAAGCTTTATTGACGGATGTGGGCTAAATATCAAACGCCGAGCCGGTTGTTATTAGCTAGAGTCGATTCATGTGGGGGAAAAAAACGTGGTTAGGTGACATGATAAAAAGAACAAAATTGAGTTTGTTAACATGATGAAATAAAACACAGCAGGTGCTCTAGGATGGTGTTCCAGGGAAACTGGGTGGTACGATGCAGACTTACTGTCACCTAAACGTTGATTATTTCCTATAACAGCGTATCCTGAAGTGTTTTATTCTTCTTACACAGCAGAAAATTGCTAATGATCTTTTTTTTCACTTATTAACGAATGACACGTACGTTTTAATCATTTACATCTTGTGAAACATCCGCAAAACACGTTAGTTCCTGAAAAAGAGCTTGTCATTTGACATGTTATAGAAAATTAATCAACAGTAGTGTGCATCAATGCCCCAAATCTCTCTACTTTTGTCTTTTGGGTGCAGAAACACTTCCATAAAATACTTTTATCAAAACATTCCTGTTGTTAAAGGTAGCACTATCTGCCTTTCTTCAATGTGCTGTTGTGTACAGCGACGTCCTTATGGAGCAGAATCCGTGTTAATGAATAAACCTCAAAGTATCACACGTTTCTTAGTTTTTAAGGTCATTTAGCCAACACGGACATTAAGGCATCATCTTAGTGATCTGCGGTAAACCAGTGGAGGGCCTGGTGGGGTGCAGGACCAGGCAGCCAGCAACAAGAAGACACAGGCAGCCACCTTTTTGTATGGATTTCATATGGACCTGCATTTTCTGAAGATGCCCTGAGAATGATAGATGAAATTCCTCAGTACTGAGAAGGTTGTAACTAGTAACAAGGCCATAACATCTCAAAATATACCTCTTGCCTGATGCACTTGCAGCAATCCCAGCAGGACAAACAACGTAAACAACTTCCATTTATCCAGCACATTATACAGTATGTCTTTTTCTGTTATGCTGAATGGTGGTTCACCAGATGCTCCAATGCAGGATCTGCAATTTCTAAAGGATCTGGAAGCCTACAAAGAAATTGATGCAACAGTGGCTTACAAGGCCTTTTGTAACCATTGTGGTATTTAAATGCAGTAATAACATTGACATTTCTACGAAACAAGAAATGACTGTTTCTGTTTCCCAAATCCCCGAACAGAGATACGGTATGGCTTATGGTAATCCCAAGTTTCCATCTCTTCCTCAAACCATCCATGACACAAACCTTTCTTACTTTATTAAACAGGATTCCTGGTTATTTTTTGCTGTCTTAGATCTGCTTGATGCTGATATGTTATCAAAAATTGTTTCAAAATGGGAGCAACTGGGTTCATACATGAAAGTGAAGTCCCTGTTGGCAAAGTTTGTAGTTACAAATGATGCGATTGAACCTGAGGTGAAGTTAATTTATGACAAACTGGGTTCTGCTGAAATAGAAGAAAGGCAAAAGTTTGGACTCATTTATATTCACCTATTCATTTATAGGTTTTTCTTTATTTTGATTATTTTCTACTTTGTAGAATAACACTGAAGACATCTAAGCTGTGAAATAACACATATGGACTTATGTAGTAAACAAAATAGTGTAAAAATTATATGTGTAATAAAAAATATGTTTCATATTTTTGATTCGTCAAAGTAACCAGCATTTACCTTGAGAGCTGTTGGCTTTATTTCAACCAGCTTCATGAGGTAGTCACCTGGAATGCTTTTTAATTAACAGGTGTGTTGAGATCATCAAAAAGTACATAATAAATAATAAAAATACAGTAAATAGCCCTATTTGACAGCTGTAGTAATGCATACTACATGGCGAATCGATCAAATAAGTAAAGAGAAATGACAGAACATCATTACTTTAAGACATGTAGTGTCTTTTATGTAATAAAAATAAAGAAAATCCATTGAATTACAAGGTATGACCAATGTTTTGACTGGTACTGTATATATTTCTTAAACAAATATAAATCTATGTACCCACAAGATTTATATTTTTATTTCAATGTAATGACATTTCTGTTAACAATGTACAAAATTCTGCTTTTTGGGGCTAAAATACGACTCCTTGGCGCCACCCTTAAGCAAATATTTGTAATGTAACTGTGAAAGCAGTAAACTGGATCAGATCACGCTAATCAGCAATCAGACCAATCAGAATTCAAGAGCTCTGTGGTATAAAATATAATGTTACAGTATAAAGGAACAAAATTGAATTAAGTACACATTCCATAAAAAATAATTATTGATTATTATGGAATCAAAGAAATTTGTTTTAATGTCATGTAAATTATAACCTACTTGTACATGCTGTAGAGATGAGAGCCTATTTTTCAGGCTTCTGTTTGATAAATGAAGCATCCAGGGAAATATTTTTGTTAAAAATGTCTGTTTTCAGCTCATCTCCAGCCCTTGGGTCAGCCCTGTTGCTTCTCTGTATAATGCAGCAATTTAAGGTTCTGCTCCAGTTCTTACACCTTCACACGCGCTCACACAGTGCACTGTGTGATAGGACACATTACGTTTTTAGCTATAACAAGTCTATTTTAACTCAGATTCTGAACTGATATCATTAAACACGTTCCATGTGTCAGAACAGAAAGCTGTTTTTAGTATCATCACTTAGTAACATGCTAATTAATGACTAGCAGTAAGTCACTGATGTCACAAGGTCCCATCAGGTTCCTGTCTGGTCACTGATCATGCTAACCTGATTCTGCACAGACACTCATTCATCTCTGTTTGAAAAGATCTATCACTTTGCCACCCATCAGTCTTCCTCACACTCATCTGCAGCAACTTTCTTTTTATTCTGCCTCTCCATTGACCTTTTCGTCTCCTCCTATAGCTGTCTGAACTTTCTCTTGTCGCCCCGTCCATAATGTTGAACTGGACCCGATTTATATTCCTGTTTACGTCTTTCTTCCCTACATTACCCTTTATCAATCTAGCTTTTTTTTCTGCTAATATTTTACTGTTGATCTTCCGTTCCATTATAATTTGAATTTCCATATCTTTCTCCCACTCTGTGTGACGTCAGAATGTAAAATGACGTTTCTCTTAAATCCATTTAAACCCATCAGAAACTGCCGTAGTCAAATTCTTTCTACTATAATGTAAAACAAGGAAGAATAAAACTATAAAATGACATGTAGACGCAGGAATTTGCAAAGCTTTCTGTTTCTTTGCTGTAGCAGAAAACTTACTGATTGCTACAAAGCCCTGACACTGGAGACTCCTTCCATAAATGTTACAGAAAACTTCATAATACCAACAATTCTTCATTTTTCTTTGTTATAATCTTAGAACGTGTAAAGTGTATACCACTAGGCAAGTTCCTCTGAATGAGCTGTTACTATAGAAACAATAATGTATTACAAAATGTGCATTAATATTATACAATTTTGATTTGAATTATAATTAACACCTCCTGACCAATCAGATTTAAGAATTCAGCAGCAGTGTATTATAAATATATTTGGTTCTATACTACTATAATTTTACTGACATATAAAAATAGTCCATAGACATCGAAGAAGGCTGTTTGTTCCGATCACTTGTTTTACAGCAGTTTGGTTTTTTTTCATCGTTGTTGTTTTTTGTTGTTGTTCTCTCCGCTCTCCATCCTGCATGAGGCCTACATTCACTGGCTGCTTTCCCCCTTTCTGTTTAATTTTTCTTTAAGTCCTGCTCTAGTCTCCCAATCATGGCTTTATTATGGTTTAAGTATACACTCAGGTACTGCTAATTTAAATATACACTCATGTACTAAAGGGGTGTAATGTAATGTAAATGTCAGGGGGTGAGGTGAATAATATAATTGAATGCCTTTCATCGGGTTGTTTCTGTACGTTGTTTTGGTTTCTACGGAAATATCTTTAGTGACTCTGTGTATCTTGAGATTGAGAAGGACAGTTAATTAGGCACTGATTAAAATGGATGGTGTCATGCGACTTTATTGGATGCTAATTATGTTTGATGGTCATGCAAATATAAGCACACAGTAATCACTGAGAGAACCTCATTTGCCTGTTATGCTTGGTTTTAACACTGGCTAGATTTTATATACTATTGTGATAGACAGTAGCTCAGCACCCCCTTCTTCGCCACAGTGACTGGTGACGGCATTAAGATTTTGTAATGATTAAACTCTGAGAGGGTGATTTAGCACTCATCTGGGATTTTATTACAGTATTATCTCACTGGGAAGTCAAATTAAGAGTGCGCTTGAAACAGTGGTGGTTTCTGTATTTTAATAAATGGTGGTTGTAAAAAGATGTTCCTGCAGATATGGAAGAGGATCCGGGTTATTGCTTGCAAGATTTGGCATGATTGCGAACTGTAATGATGCCTCTGATTTTCTTATTTTACCCCAGAGAAGTCCCATTTTTAGTTAAAACTTGATCTGACTTTCTGAACACAGTGATACATCCATTACATTACAGCTTAACATTGTATGTTCCTTGAGAGGGTATTGAGTTTAAATCAGTTCATATTAGAGCCCTAAGTCTATTAATGTGCAGGACCATATTTTATCCTTCACAGTCCACAGACAGTTTAGAGATTGAGAAGAAAAAGCTAAAAAGAGGAGAATAGATGAGATATATATGTAGGTGTAATGTGATTACCATGGCCTTTGTCATCTCTCGTCGTTCTGTCTGGTCTCACACCTCATGTGGGTCACCACATTTCAGACTTGAAAGGGAACAAAGACAAGACCTGCTGAGCCGAACATCATTACCTCCTTACTCAAGAGGAAGAACACACTGCTGTATGTGTGACTTACAGCTAATGAGAATAATTGAGATGGGAAAGAATATAAGAAAGTTATAAAGAAAACCAGGATAATTGTCTACTACTTATACACCTAATACACACCTGTACACATGCACATTCATACAATTATTCAACCGGCCAATCATGTGACAACAGCGCAGCTGTGTAAAATCACACAGATACAGGTCAATGGCTTATGTTCACATCAAACTTTCAAATTTTTTATTCTGAGCAAATGGAGGAAAATGTAATCTCAATGACTTGGCATAGTTGTTGGTGCCAGATGGGCTGGCTTGATTTCTGAAACAGCTGATCTCCTGGGATTTTCACACACAGCAGTCTCTAGAGTTTCCACAGAATGGTGCGAGTGCCAATGTCTTTGGGTGGAAACACCTTGTTGATTTTGAGAGGTCAGAAGAGAATGGGCTTTGTAAAAGTCAGTGAGTTTTCCAACACACAGCTTAGTTCCCCTTATTGATTATAGTAGACTTACAATCATTCCCTCACCACCTCTTTTTTCTCTCTCTTTATGTGCTTGTCATGATATCACTGTGGTATTAGAGGAATGAGATGGATGACAAGGAAAAAAGTAATAACAAAGCATCTTAGTAATGTGTTGGGCCACCAGAGCAGCGTCAGCGCACCTTGGCATTGATTCGACATCACGAGAACTCTACTGTGCTGTCTAACATGTCATTCCAAAATCCCCCATTGATGTTCAGTTGAGTTGAGATCTGATGACTGTGAAGGCCATAGAATATGATTTACATAATTTTCCTCTTCATTAAACGATTCAGTGAGCTTTTGTCCCCTGTGGATGGGGGCCAAGTCATCTTGAAAGAGACCACTCCCATCGGGATACAAATGTTTAATCAACGGATAAAGGTGATCAGTCAGAAGAACTTTATACAGTGGAGTAATTAAGTCACTAAATGATGTTAGTCAGTAGGACATGACTATAATTATCACTATGTTAGGAGTGCACACGTTACCACTTTTTTGTTTACTATCAGCATAATAGTGAGTTTATACCACAGTTTATTATCAGGAACCTGTGGCCGGATTTCCGTTGTAGTTTTGTGCAAAATAGAAGCGATATTTAAAAAATTTCAACAAAACACCATTGTGAATGGTCTGCGTTTCCATTGAGTGATGAAGGTAGGTTTGTCCTTTCGCGATAGTTTCACCTCTCATGATAGTTCTTACAGAGCACTCTTTTTTAGCGTTTCCATTTGCTGATCTTGTCATGTTGTGAAATGCGAAAAATGTGTTTCTGTTTCAATTTTGCGAAATATTGCTCTGTTGAAAAATCTGGGTAATGGAAACCTGGCTAGTGAGGCATTGCTAAGAAATTAGAAAAATTTGAGAAACACTGAGAAATTAGCTAGTTGATAGCATGCTTTAAAAATGGAAGCCGTTTTGCACATCAATACTAAAACTAATAACAGCTTCATACAGGTCAATTGTGACCTGTTTCTGTTCCAATTCTAAACAGGATATTACTGATTCATTACTGACTGTCATGACATCACAAACTAAGTTAGTTTTTTGCAGTCATACCAACATGTTTTACAATGGTTTCCCGATAAAAGTGGTAGCGATAAGAGGATCGCTGAGGAAACATTCTCCACAGGTTACGGAGGGCCGCATGTTTGGTGAATGAAGGCCACTGTCAAGCAGTGGTGATGTAGATAAACTAATGTTTAATATCCGTATAAAACTAGGACATTCTTCAAGAATTTGCCCTAGGCACGGATTTCATTTTTTTGTTTAATTGTTGTCAGCAATCTGCTTCTTCACTTCAGATTTACTATTATTTCTGGTTTAAAGGCAAGTGCTTGTGTTTTAATTTGACAATATTGACAAACCCTGTCTCTTTTGCTTCTGCTGAAGCTAAAAGCACCTTGAATCTTGAACTACATGTTAATAATCCAAATGGTGCGCCCAGAAAGTCACCACACGTATGTGCATAACACGATTCTGAATACGAGGAACTTTCAGAGTGTAAATATTCAGCCACCAATTCTGAATATGGTCTTGTGTTTGTCAGGTTCGAAATGTACATGACTTATACAATGTTGTTTTTTAATTCTGCAATATGTTAACATTTATTTTTAATAATCATATATGAACAGTTATGTTATTTCACTTCACAATTATTTCACAATGTTACATTTTAACCTTTATTTCACATTGTGCAATGAAACATTTGATAAAGATTAGTACAGTAATACGTTTATGCTGAATTTGAATTATTCTACCCCAATTAGCCAGGGAGGAACGTATAATCAGCCATGTCCAGCCTTTGTCTCGCCTGCCTGCTGTAATGATTGTAGCATGGCTTATTTGACCTTCCCTTATGTGATTGTAGATCAAATCGACAGTTGTTGTAAATCGTTTTTAACCCATGACTATCTCTGATTGTGGCAGCTTGGCTGTAATGCTAATTACCTCATTAGTGTGGATGGTCACAGTCTGGTAAGCCTGGTGTGCAGTGGTTCGTGCACCGCCTGCCTCTCTGCTCACTCATCTTCCCTCCGGTCTGAATGGAATAGTGGCAGTCTGTCTTGCTGAACACAGCTCAATAATTCATCTGTCATCATTTTGGGAAAGCATCCAGACTTTCATAAAGTCTCAGCATTCTAGTGGGGCTGCAGTTTGCCTCAGTCAGCCATGCCTGCGAAGTCACATTTATAGAGATGAGCTTCGTCATTCCGCAGCTCAATGACAGAACAATGTACATCAGTGGAAATGAGACTCAGTCTGGCTGGCTAAGTAAAAGGATGAGGGCAGTAAATAAAAGCATGCGCTTAAGGTCAAACTGAAATCAAAATAGTCTGGTTTAGTATTCCTGACAAAATATTAAAAGGTCTTCTTCTAGGAGAACTGACAGTGAGGTGGACTGGGTATTGCAACAGAATCATGATGAGAGCTGAAAATGTGGGGGATTTGCATAACTGTTCAAATGGTTTACATCGACTTCTTCTTCTTCTTCTTCTTCTTCTTCTTCTTCTTCTTCTTTCAGCTGCTGCCATTCGGGGTCTTCACAGCAAGTGGTTTACATATGTCTACTCTTAAAAAAAAAAACAGTTCAGTCTAGAACCTAATTTGTTTTTGGATTGTTGTCCTTCTGAGGGAACCCTTAGACAGAGCATATACCTATGAGAAAATGTTATGTAGAACCCTTATAAGCAAACAGCCCTTGAGGATACTTTTTTATTTATTTATTTATTTATTTTACATAGAATGTTTTTTTTGTATTGTGAACCCTTGTATGCCCACTGAGGGTTGCATATGTCATGAACATCCTAGTTGCTTGTGAACGCTGACTAGGTTGTTACTTAGTGGACTGTAGTTCCTTTATAAAATATCTGCAACATAATTATGCATGAGATAAAACCTATGTGCTCAAAAATGTCTGCATATATGTGGACAGGACCTAAGAGTGTACTATGTCTGAGAAACAAAGATGGGCCACTTTTAGTTCAAAATTGAGACACTGAACCAGCAATGATTGTATTTAGGTCATTTTTGGCCCAGATTCCAAATGCTATAGAAAAATTAAATGATGGTAAGTTAAAAAAAAAAAACCTTTGGGCTGATTTATTCCGAGTCAAGTGATTACACATCTGAAACGGCCCCTAGATTTTGCTGTGTGGTCTAACTTAGTAAAACCCACTTTATTAACACATATAACAAGTCATCAGCAGTGATGAAATACAGTCACAGGTGAAATAAACATGAATGCTGGGTTAAGTAAGATTGAACTCTTTACTTGATCATTACATTTTGAAAATGCCTTTGGAGGAGAAACCAGAAGTGAACAGAATCATATATAGTAAAATCAAATTCAATCAAATAAGACAAAAAAATAAATAAAAGTAAAAGTGACAGAACTGTATTTTTATGTGGTTTGAATGAAAGCGCAAGCACAGCTTTTCTCTCTGTCTGTCTTCTTGGACAGTTACCAATCTGTTTTCCAATGAGTTTGTTCCTATGTGTATGTTTAATGGTCTTATGCCTGCGCTACTGATAAGCCTTCCCATTCAATATCATGACCAGCCTTCACTAATCATCTGCCTGACCTAAACCATCCTTTGCCATTTATCCTCTTTTATCTGGGTTATCTTTATGCTCATCATGAATTTAATTTGCACTCCACTTTTTCTTTCCCCTCTCCAAACTACACACATATTTTCCCAATCCAGATTTACCATTCTATATTTCTCTCTACACCCCACCTCCAAAATGTACCTTTTTCTTCCTATCATCTCAGCCTTTGTCTTGCTCCTTTCCTTTCCGTATCCGCCCTTCCCAGCTGTTGGCTCATGTTTTCCCCTTGCAGGAGTCAGGCCATGCAGCTGCAGCCAACAGCTGAGCGGCGCAGGGTGAACGAATGGAAAACAATAAGCAGCACCTGCAATACATCACTCCCCAAGCTGACATCATCATCATGAGATATGAGCAACAAAAGCTTTACTCTCAGACAGCAGTGTATCACTGAGCCACGCTGCGAGTGCTGCTTATGCAGGGAGAGACAAGGTGAGAAAAGGTGGCTATATGCATGGGCATCACGTACAATACCAGGACTTCCTCTCTCTTCCAGGCTAATTGAATAGGCCAGTGTGTAATGGCTTTGATGCCAACCCTGTTGGGGCTTGGCAAGTAAAGAGATTGGTGAAGTCTTTAGGAGTCCAAGTCAATCGATGTGATATGAAAATGTAGCTGGACTGTATGACTTCATTGTGCATGGTTGATGGAAATTTGGGGTTTGGGGTATATTGAGTATACATGATGTATTAATTATTAGAACTTGCTCTTCAGTTCTATCAATCATGAACACAGGTGCAACTTCTACAATTGTGTTGCTTTCCTGCTTTTTTCTTTATTTTCAATTATACGTGTATATATATGTAATATTGACTGATGAGGTCACTTTGGTGGTATAACCATTTTAACCAAATAGGCCACCATAAGGCCAAAAGTTTTTGGACACAAGACCATAGCAATGATATGTCCTTTTTGAACATCCCATTCTAGATTTAGTCCTGTCTTTGCTGTTATAATAACCTCCATTCTTCTGGGAAGGATTTACACTAGATTTTGGAGCATGGTTGTGGGGATTTGTGTTCATTCAATCAAAAGAGCATTCGTCAGGCACCAATGTTGGATGAGGAGGCCTGTGGTGCATTTGGAAAATTCATGCCAAAGGTGCTCAATGGGGTTGAGTTCAGGAGTGTACAGACCACTCAAGTTCTTCCAATCCAGTCTTGGGAAATTATGTCTTCATGGAGCTTGCTTCATGTGCAACCACACACGCTAGCATCCACATCTAATATGGACAATTAGGACAATATGCATGTCTTTGGACTGTGGGAGGAAACCCAGAGGAAACCCACGCACGCACGGGGAGAACTCCGCACAGAAAGGCACCCTGGGTGACCCGGGGATCGAACCCAGGACCTTCTTGCTGTGAGGCAACAGTTCTAACCACTACACCACCGTGCCGCCCCCAAACAAGTGAGTTCCATTAGTAAACTGGTGATCATGTGACAATGTTGCAGTCTGGGAATCATGGGAATTTCACTGCAATATTAGGAGTTGCAGCCACCATCACAGATACTTCTTAAAGTAATCTTGGATTCACAGTCATGTACTGCAACTGTTTCTCATTGTCTCTTTCAAAGATGTCTTTTTTTTGTCTGTCCTTTCTTTCTCCCGACTCTTTACACATAATGTAGTGAAACGTATTCAGTTAACTGTAGTAGCCAAATTAATACTTTTGCATTATGATTTTTTTTCCTAATGACAAAATAATAGGTATTGTTTGCATTTAAAATGAAAGTTTGCCATACTACATACTATATGTTTCCAGGTTTCCAATACAATTCCACTTACAGGGACTTAGGAAGGTAGGGCCTGGGGGGTGTAATGATCTCAAATAGTCCCTCTTAAATTTAGAGCATTTATCTAAACTGTGAAGCTTTAGATAGAGCTGTCAGAGCTTCCAGTGAGTCACACTATGTTCTAAACCATCATATGAAGTCAGTGTGACATTACTGAAGAACTGGATGTTGATTGTGGATGGGTATTTATGAAAGATTTTTGAGAATTTTGAGTGAGATCAATTAGTACATCCATTATTTTTTATGATTTTATAATATAATGGGGACAGCATTTAAAGACAAAAGTGTCATCATTAAGGGGATTATTGCATTCAAGATTTAATGAATATTGTACATTTTAATTACTATTACTAGACTAGTATTAAAGGACATATCAGGTATATTCCATCATTCTTGTAGTTTTGCATACTTTATAATATGGCCAAAATGTGCTCGTGAATGTGCAAACATGTGAAAGGGTTAACCAGGAGATCATTTGCTTCTGCAGTGACTGTCGTGCCTTTCGTCGTACTGTGGGTGACAGAGGTGCGTAATTGAAATGTTATATAGTATTTACCCCCAGACTCACTATATTAATGTTGCTGCCATTTCAGTTGTTTGTGTGTGCGTATGTGCAAGGAGGGGGCTGTGTTTGTTTGTCTTGGGCAGACAGATGAAGCAGAGTACATGTGAGAGATTGCCCTTTGTAGCAGAAGCTGTTGAAACGAGCAGCAGACAAACTGTTGTACTGCATCCTGATCTCATCTCTCATACTGCTAAAGGGCACTCAGAGATGATGTAGGGTGAGGTGACGGGGACTCTGACCTGCACCGGCCAGGCCTCACTGTGACCTTTAACATATTCACAGAAACTCTCTGCTAATGATTTTTTCACTACCGTTACATTTTGTAAATATTATATTAATCCCACATAATTGTTTTACTGTTCTACTCAAAACTCCTTATTCCTAATAAACTGGAAGATATGTAGAACATGATTTAAAAAAAGGCTTAAACCGTGGCCTTAGCAAAAGTGTATTAAGCCTCTGAGAAAACCTGTTTGCAAAATTAACCTTCATTCTGGCATACGTGTTTGTATTTGGATGCGTCTCCTGTCAGTCACTTTATAGACATTCTATTGGCTTACTCAATAGCGTGTTAACTCTTTTGACACTCTTCTCAAAGCTATTCTCAAGAAGTTTCATCCAGCTTGTGATCACTGAAGTAATTCTGGTTATGCCATGGAAAAAAGCCATGGAATTCATGTAATAATCGTTAGCCTTGGTCCTTATATAGTTTATATTTAGCAACAGATGTTACCTAGCTTCAGTGTTTTGAAGACTTTACCCACATAAGTGATGAACATATTATATATTTATGTTTCTGCATCCAAAGCATGAAATTGCAATTTCCATTTGAATGCCCCATAACTGCATTGTTAAACACAAATTCATTGCTATTAATTATATAAATTCAAGGCTTAAGTTTGGAATGCATTCAACAAAAGAATTCATGATTCATTTTTGCATTAATGTTCATAGACAGGATTCATTCAGTAAAATGTGTTCGAATTCTTGGCACTTAAAGTTGTCATTTCACTCAAATAATTTGTCGTATATAGCCCTCTATTTGTAAAGAATTAAGTAATAAAGGAACGTCGTGTGCTGTATGTGTGTGTATGGACATGTGTAGAGTAATAGGGGAGGGGTGGGGGGTGTTTATGTGTGTATGACTCATAAGTAAAAGGGCATCCATTCAGCCTAATTATCTGCTTAATGATGTGCATATCTCAGAAACTCAAGCAGGACAATTAAATTTGGCTTGATCGTGGCAAGGCATTTTATATATTATATCTTTCACATAATCACTTCATTATTAGGAGTGTTGGATTGCTCTAAAGAAGGAAAGGCTAAGGCAGTATGCCTTAAGTAAGGCAGCATGACAAGAAAATAATACTTCAGCATTCCAGTTGCTCTCAATACATGGCTGAAGCCTTGGCTTTAGAGATCCCGAACAAGCTTATAAAGCCACATTATACTAAGACATTTAGGGAAAATGTGCAAGAGTGCAGATTTCTATTTAGTTCACTTCTCCATTAATGCAGGAGATATAAGATTAAAGGTAGTCAGTGATTTCTGGATGCAGTACAAAACCACATGCATGCTAGGGATGTAACCCAATATCATTAACTGTATCTGTATTGGTTTATTGCTCCAAATATCCATATCTGTATCTATATTCTGATTTAAATCTGAAGTGGGTGTTGCCTAAACCAGAAGGATCTGTATTTAAATAGTTATGTAACCTTCCTGTCCCTTTAAAAACTAGAAAACACTGAAATCGCAGTACTGATGCACATCTCTAATCTCTAATCTCAACCAGATGCCCCAGATTCAGTTACATCTTTAAGGCATGCACATTATCTAGGCTAGAACCCCAAACTGATGGGCAAATAGATATCTTCTAGTGCTGATTGGTTGGATGTTGGTGGTCCACATCATATACTCTCACTGTCCACTTTATTAGGCTATCAAGGGCACAGACTCACTGAAATTGGACAGTTGAAGAGCACCTGTTGTTTTTCCATTCTTCAACTGTCCAGTTTCAGTGAGTATGTACATATGATGGAATCTAATTCATGTTCTTGGCTACAGGAGTGGAACCTGAGGTGATCTTCTGCAATTGTAGCCTATCCACCTGAAGGTTTGATGTTTGATGCTTTCTGAGATGCTTTTCTGCTCATCACGATTGTAAACAGTGATTATTTGAGTTACTATAGACTTCCTGTTAGCTCAAACCAGCCTGGTCATTCTCCTCTAATCTCTCTCACAGCATTCATTTTGTTTTTTGCACCATTCTGGATAAACTCTAGAGACTGTTGTGTGTGGGTGGCACAGCGGTGCAGTGGTTAGCGCTGTCGCCTCACAGTAAGAAGGTCACCCAGGGTGCCTTTCTGTGCGGAGTTTGCATGTTCTCCCCGTGCATGCGTGGGTTTCCTCCGGTTTCCTCCCACAGTCCAAAGACATGCAGATTAGGTCAACTGGCTAGTCTAATTAGGGTATATCTTAGCAAAGCTTTAATGTATCAAACCAATCTTTGTATGTGAGTGAAAGCAAAGGCATGAGGGAGACCAAGAAATTTGCCTAAATTTACCTAATTTGCCTAAATCCATTCATCAGATCATGATTCTTCTTTCTTTGGAATCCATGAACATTGCCAAGTGGTCTTGACTTAACAAATTTGTGATTTGCCATACACAAGTTTGAGTTTTAACAAAAACAGTTTTTCACTTCTACTAATACAAATTTTGTCCAATCATCAAAAAATGGATCACTGTACTCAACTAGAGCACAAGTAAATCTTTTTTTTAATTTTTGTCATGGAAAATGATTCATTCATAACTTGCAAACTAATTTGGTCACGAAGTCACCAAATAAGATCATATTACTATATTTCCTTGCTCTGATGTGTTGATCATTCTAAAGTCTTCTGGTCTTCCTCTCTTGCTAAATGAAAAGATCAGAAAGTGCTTGGCCTGTTAATCACAGTAATCAATAATAATAATAATAATAATAATAATAATAATAATAATAATACATTTTTTTTATTCTAACAGGTATACTAACAAAGCCAGACCTTATAGACAGAGGAACAGAGAAAAACATATTGGATATAACACGAAACCAGGTCATTCCCTTAGGCAAAGGCTATATCATTGTTAAGTGCCGTGGCCAAAACCAAATTGATAACAAGATCTCTCTATCTGAGGCCTCTCGAGACGAGATCGAATTCTTCAGGTGTCATGAATTCTTCAGATAACCTTCTTATAAAGAAAGCCTTCATTGTTTATGACATTTGACTCGCTTGTGGGAACTGTAGTTCCCTGGGAACAGGAGTACTGTAGCTAGCTTTGATATGACCAAAATATCAGATTATGATACTTGCGATTCAATACAAAACCTGTTTCATTATATATTTATTTAATGTCTACAAAAATAAATTTCTGAACACTGAAAGGGTGCAAAACTAACATTTTGGGGTTTTTTTTGTTTTGTTTTGTTTTTTTAAAAAAAAGGACATTGTGACATTTTAAAGATTCAGGACAAAATTCTAACATCTAATCAGCTGTTTCCAATCAGAGCTTGTGATTAGTTTTCAATAGCTATAAAAAGATATCACAATACTGTCGGTATCTGTGAAAAGTGCATCCTGACATAATGTATTGTGATATAGCCCTGTGTATTACCCATTTTTGTTGTTGTCATAGAGTTTGCCCCCCTCTGCGTGCACAGCACGCTCTATGAATTCCCCCGCAACTACAGGCCAGCATTACAACACCCAACATGCATTGTGGCCCCGCGTAAGCGGACGTTTGATTGTGCTGCTGCTTCGCATTAAGACTTATTATTACTGATGGGGCAATGAAGCTTCTTGAACCAATGAAGCTTCAAATCCAAATGAGGTCTAAAAAAGGTTAAATTCTCGAAACTTCATTTAACGCAGTACAGGCTATCGGATCCTAATGCTAAAAATAAATAAATATATAGGCTAATAATACCAGAGGCCAATAGATATGTCTTTGTTTCTGTTCACATAATATGAATGAGTGATTTCTGTACAAAATGTGTAATGTTAATTATTAACTGTGTAGGTTAACATATGTAAAACAGAATTATATTTTGCTTATGTGACTGATGATGCTTGTGTGACAGAAGGACATGGGGAGTTTAAAGATTTTTCTCTAAGAAACGTATTTGTTCAATAGTCTTGGGGCTCAGTCTGTTGCTTTTCTTATTAACAATCTCCCTGGCCTTTGAAAAAATACGTTCAAGTGGAACAGAGGATGATGGAATGCTTTAAATCTGCAGTGCTAGTTAATAAAGACTGGGATTTTTTGTGACGCTTAGTACAATTCAGTGCTCTTCAAATGTGAGAAGGAGTCCTTTTCTTAGTTGGTTCAATGCAAGCTCCGGAGCTTCAGGTTCTCTGTTACATCACTACTTATTGTGAATGCTATATATAGACTCTGTCGAGCTCGCTTTAGGCGTGAAGCATTGTTTGTGTTTTCACTGCATTGCCATGACATTTTCTTTTAGTATTTTGCCACTCTGGTGTTGACCTCTGGTGTTGGATTTTGGACTTTGCTTCTTCCTCATCTCTGATAGTTTTGACTGCTGTGTGTTTTGACCTGTTGCCTGTTTTTTGGGCCTCTGATTCTTGATTTCTTTGATGTGCCTGTTTGCTATGATTTGAACTCTTCTTGTTTGACCATGACTCTGCCATTGAGTGTACCTTAACTAATAAACCTCATTCCTGGTTTCATGCCTGCCCCCTGCCTGCACGTATCCAACCACACCCGACGTTCCTGACAATTGGCAGTTGCCTGTTGTATGAGGGGAAAACAACTATTCAGTGCCTTGCCACCAAACTGACTCAAGAACTGGTTGATCACGTCAAAGTATGTTTAGACTCTTTTTTATGCTATTATTTATTATGTAAAATGTAAAGTGCTCAGAAAATTAGAAAAGGCAGTTAGGAAATTGTTACCACAATGTTAAGTATGTGGATGTATTATAGATGCGTCAGCAAAGCTGGCTGAAAACTATAAGCCAAAATGAAGATCATCTGGCACACATGAACAGTACTGGATCTACAGTTTGGGCTGGAAAGAAATAAGCCACAGTCTTGCTTATTCATATCATCCTGTGTATTTTTCTACCATCCTCTGGTTGTGCTGTTAAATTTCTTTAAATAGAAATCATTACCTTCGATCTCAGAGGAGATCAAGAAGCAGCTGTGGAGCTTGAGAAGAGAGCTGAGTCAGTGTGAAGCTGGTCCACCACTGGACCCACAGAAAAGGAAGACCTTTTTTATCGATGTGTGTAACTTTCTTTCTTCTTTCTTTTTAATCCAGAGCTTCATAGCAGCCTTCTTAAATATTGTTAATGCTTTCTTGTTCTTTCAGACCATAACAAAATTCACTGATAAGATCAACTGCTTGGTCTCTGGGGAAGTGGTTAACGATGACAACTTGCTTGTAATGCTTCGGTCTGAATTCAAAAAGTGGAAAGACCATCTTGACAGCACAATGGCATCATGTGAGTACACAGTCCAGAAGCCATGGCAACCTGTTTGAATAATTTTCAAAAGAAATAATATATTTAAAAACTTTATAAAAATATTCTGTTAATGCTATTATGCATTTGAAAGTTTGCCAGTCAGTTTTTGAACCCAAATTTTCAATTAAACTTTAAACCTAACATAGTCCAGAAAATGGTCCAGGACGTAGTGAATGAATACGACCTGAAGCACAGAGGACGAGAGCTGCTTGGCTTCAGTGACTACAAGGTGTTTGAGATGGTGGTGCAAAAGCTTGTGATCCAGCTAACAGGATCAGCCATTGAAATGCTCAGAATCACCAGCGGTATGGTTGACAAATGTACCTTTCCAACTTTCATTATTATAGTCCGATTAAAGTATGATTTCAGTACTTAAGCCAATAAAAAATCCACAAATACAGTATCTATACAGTATTTTTGTTCTAAGTTTCTCTGTTTCCAACATCAACCAGGTAATTAACTGCGCAGGAAGCAGATTGAAATATTTCTGAGTTGCTCTAAACATGGTCTGGCAAAATGACATCAGATTAGACAGTTCCACAATGTTGTACTTTAAGTGTAACAAAGGGAAAGAGTATGTATCTATATACAGGGATTTATTAAACAATATTGAAATTCACAACAGCACAATGGCTCATTATCAAACAACACTTAATTAAACAAATTAAATATCAAAACATGGTCACAAGGCAAGACAACGTCAGAAATACCAACAATCAGAAATCATATCAAAACCAAGTGAATTAGGCAAGGTAATGAAAGATAATGCAAAGTCACACACAAGGTTTAGCCACAAAACACAGTCCATGTACTTTTTATAACAATGATCAAGACACCAAAAGATGTGTTTCTTCTATGTTGAAGTGAATAAGGGGGAAAATGCAGCTTGTCATATTACAGAGAAACCTGTATCTCTGTAATATAACCTGTATGAAGCTCTCAATCCTGGGTGTGTCGTAAAATGTAATAAACAGTTTTAGCTTTAGTCTGTTACAAAGCACTGGCACTGGGGACTCGGTAAAAAATGCTAAATACACACTTACAACTTATTAATGTATTGACATATTACAGCCATCATTATTGTCAAAGCTGCTGTTATAGAAAATTACTCAACATCTTCTGACCAATAATGATTGTGAATTCAACAATGATGTGTTTTAATGCCATTTATAAGGCACAAGAAACATGACTTTGGTGAATATACTAATTCTGTGATTATTGTATAAACTTGTGTATTTCAGACACCATTCAGAAACAGTTTTCAGATGTATCTAAAACCTGCTTCCTCAACTATCCTTTCCTAAAGTGTGTTGCAATGGTAAATGCTATTTTTAAATTTGCAAAGAATGTTTATGCTGAAAGTGTGAAATATTTCACCAATAGTCAAATACAACCATTGTGAACTTCTGTAATCACATACTTAATCTTAACATCCCAGAACAAGATAGACAACATTCAGTCAAACCAGAAAGCAAAGGTGGAGCAGAGGATCATGGAGCAGTTCGAGATGGAGCAGCTGGTCTACACTCAAGATAGCATGTACTACAAGACCTTGAATAAGACTAACTCTACTGAAAAACAAAAAGCTTCAGACAACTTTACTGGGTTTGCCAGCAGGACAAAATATCCTGAAATGCTGTGGGCTTATTATGAGGTATATTGTAGTAGATGAGTGGCTAATTAATTATAAATACTGATCCAATAGTACATTTTACATCAGCTTCACTCATAGCTATTAAAACTATGGGGCTCCCAAATTAATTAAATTCAATTCTATTTATATATCACTTGTAACAATGATAACACTTTCTTTTAAGGACCACATACTGTGTGTTAATTAAAGTCTTGTTCTTTGCTCAGTAAAGCCCATATCAGACACTTGTTAATGGTAATTGGGGATCTGCTATGTGAAAATGACTAATAACTTAATTATTGGTTATGATAATGTGCAATGAATGCTTTCTTAATAGCTTGTTATGCAGATTATTCAGCATGAATTAATCATCTACATTCACATATATTTAGCATATGATTGGCAGCATGTTATACCAGTAGGTTCTAGTTAGTATCATGTGGCCTGCATTTTATCACTTTAAGAGCTTTTAAAATTAAATCACTTATTACACTAAGTACTAATACTGCTACATGTGTTCTTAATTCTAAAGCAGAGCTTTAGTTCTCATTAATTAAAAGCGAAAAAGCACTAAACAAGTTTTCAACAAGTTTATATGGTTTAAAGTCAAGATCAGGCCAGAATATGCTGGGGGAAAAAACAAACAAAAAAAACCAGAGGCTACCAGAACTGAAAATAACAAATGCATTATCGCTGATGCAAAATAACACTGTAGAGTATTAACATTTATTTGAATAGTAGAATATGTATTATAGTATTATAGTAGTAATGCCTTTAATAATCTGCAAAGGACACTTGATGCAATCTAAAACCTACAGATATGACATGTTGCCAATTATACCTCAGTAAGATGGGAATTTAGATGAATAATTTATGCTAAACAAATTGCATGATGAGGGCACTAATGATTGATCACAACTAATAATGCATTCATCCATCCATCATCTATACCACTTTATCCGTCTGGGTTGTGGGGAAGCTGGAGCCAATCCCAGCATCTTCGGGCGAGAGGCGGGGTACACCCTGGGCA